>JARBWK010000003.1:107282025-107460152 GCA_030556195.1 Anolis apletophallus
CCACCTGTTCAGTTAGTGCAAAGACCTACAATTTGAAATCAGATTGCAGCCTTTAGGAAGAAATAAGAAGCACAGTACTATACCAAGGTTAGGAGGATATTATTGTGGCCAGAGTAAGAGCTAGAAGACATAAAAACAAGGAAAGAGGCCCAAGAAAATTATTAGAAGTAGATTTGTGGTAATAAAATGTTTATCATTTCAGTTAGATTTCTATTATGCTTATCCACCATTAGGCTTCTGCACGGATTTGGAGTGGTCAGTTCTTTTTGGCCAATTCGGCTTGTTCAGTTTGGTCAGATGGCCATAACGGTAAGGTCTCAGCCATCACACTTTTTTGTCTGTAATGGGACCACATGGCAGCCAATCACAGCTCTTCCTCCTCTAGTCAGCAGCACGCGGCATGTGGAGAGGCTCATATGGAGTTTTCCTCTGAGCCCTGCCTGTTGGACCAACTAGAATAGAAGAATGCTGTGATGTGAGTTACACTTTGCTTCCCTAACCCCATTGCTCAAACTCAGACTGGCTTGAAAGAAAGATAGGAAAGGAGCCCAGAAAGGGTGCTTCCTTTAACCCCATTCCTCAAACCCAGCCCCCTTGAAAAGAGGAAAGGAAAGGATCCCAGGAATGGAAAGTGGGAGCCTCATAAGTTCCCCATTCCTGCCAATGGGCCAGATCTTCCCAGATCATTCGGCTGCCTAGCCAAAAACAGATTTTTCCATTAGCTGATTTTTTAGTGGTTCCCAAAAATGGTTCTGGGTACCCAATGAAATCTGGATACCGAAAACGCTCAAGCTGAATTTCACAAACCTATAAACCATTCCTACTTCTTGTGAGCTAGAACTGAACCATTAATTTCAATTGCAGCAGGTAAGATTTGTGTTGAACTATTTAAGGTTGTAAAACTTTCTCTTCACCAAAAAAATAACAACATAATGTTTCATACTCCTAAACTACCTCTGTTTTGAAATAAAGGAAATTCCCTCCAAAAGGATGTTTTTAAAGTACACCTGCTTAGGATTTCTTCCTTGTACTCAGAGTGAAATTGGTATCAACTTCATTAAACAGAACAGGTTTGAAATTTCATCAGGCCTCTAATAGGCAACTTTTACCCTTTTTTGGTTGTTGATCTGAACATCCTGGCAAACATTTGATCCTCAGCAGTTTGCTACGACACAAGCCCATGCTTTGAACTGAGTCTCTGAATCTATGTTGCCTTTTTTGAACTGGTTTTTCTTGCCCCAGGGGAAATAATAGATCTATAAAGCATAGCTAAAATTAAACATTTCTATCAAACAGGTCAGCAAAGTTTCAGAAGTTTGTTCATATGGAATGCCCTCCAACCTCTAAAGAGACTGGATACTTCCCTAACTAGAGCATTGCCTTAACCTCTTCAAAGAAATATTGGTCTCAACTGCAGTTGGTGTTGGTACTGAGAACTCTTTCACTTTGATGGAAGTACAAATAATATATCTAAGGGGAACCTCCAGGACCAAACTGATCTTCTTGTGGCTATAGTAGTAGTAGTAGTAATTTATTTGTAGCCCTATCTCCCTGATGGGGCTATATCACTTTGTTGTTGTTGTTGTTGTTGTTGTTGTTTTTCCTGCTTATCCCAAGGATTAGGACCCAAAGCAGCTCACAATTTTAAAGCATACAAAAAGTAGATATTAAAATATAATCTGCCAAATAGCTTGGACCTGTGCCATATTGGTTTTCTATATCTTAGGTTGGGACCATGTAGCATAAATAACCACCAGTATAGTTACATTTTGCAACCCCTGTATAGAATAGCAATGTAGTGCAATATATGAATAATGGTGCCCAATGCAGTTGGGTGTTACCTCATAGTGTGTGCCACTGCTGTCAGTTTGATATGACCATTTTTCATTGGTCACAAAAGCTACACCACATCCATATAACATATGCCTGCATATGTAGCTAACATTATGGTACCTCAAAGTCATAAACTAGTCCTTGGGATTTCCAAAATTGTTAGACCACTTCAGTTGGTATATTTCCTTTCCATTTTAAACATCTGCAATGTTTTCCCCATGGCTTTATGCTTAAATATGTTGGCATTGTATTGTCCTACCCTTTTTCTTTTGACCCGAGGATGCCCACAAGACCTCATCGGAAACTGAATCCAACTCTTAGACTGAAAAAGATTCCACATCTGTAATGTTTTCAATTATAGCATTCACAAGCTGGATATGTAGTAAGAGTAAAATGATATATTCTATTAAATGTGTGATCTTGTTTTGTTCTCCTTTGAGGTAGCATTCTGGAAAGGACTGAAGAGATCCAGCAGAGGTCCTTTGCTTTCCCTTCCATTCTGCAGATGATAGGGTAAATACCTCTTTTACATTTTTCCCTAGGGTACTGTTTCATGTACGTGAAGGTTCATACCTATACAAGCTTACTGTATGCCATCATTTTACCTCACACAGACCCTGAATCCATCCTCAGGTGTGAATATTGGGTTGTAAATTCCTATTGAGGTAACAACATCCAGATAGCTTTGCTTTATGAAGTCAATTTTTATAACTGAGATTTCTTTCATCAAACGAATGGAAATGATTCTTCATTTTGATCACAATTAATGTTGCATGACTTCTCGGAATGTGATCTGTAATATAGCATGCTAATACATATGCTAATGTTGTACTTATTAATTATAAATGTGACTTCTTATTTATGACTCAGAAGAACTCATCATTCAAGAAATACTATAAATTATTTCATAAGAGAAGGATGAACATTCAAAATGAGTAGAACAGCCATCTCAGCCTTCCCAAAATGGAATATGTTTCTGAAGGAATACCTGACATGGAAGTTATCTCTCATGAATGTTTTCATGAGATGAGTTTCCAGACCCAATTCAAATTGCAGGTTATTACCTATAAAGTCCTATACACTTTGGGTCCAACCTACCGTTGAGACTGCATCTCTTTCTATGAATCAGCACAGGTGCTAAAGTCTACCAGGGAAGCCCCCCTCTCGGTCCCACCTCCATCTCAAGTACAGTTGGTGGGGATGAGAGAGAGGGCCTTCTCGGTGGTGGCTTCCTGTCTTTGGAATGCCCTCCCGAGAGAGATCAGACTAGCCCCTACTCTCCAAGCCTTCCACACACAATCGGCAAGTCTTCAACCATATTTAGATTCCTAATGAATATATGTGAGGTCCCATAGATTTCACCAATCACTTTATATGACTGAGATCAGTTATTGTAGTTTTATACCTGCAGCTATTGCTGTATTTTATTGATTTTAACCAGGGGGCTTTGTGAAGGGAGATATTTATGTTTATTTATTTTATTTATTTATTTATTCGGCTTCTATGCCGCCACTCCCAAGTAGGCTCGGGGCGGCTTACAGCCAGGGGCAAAACAATATACAATCAGCATAACACACTAAAATGCAATATAAAACGAGATAAAAATGCACAGTAAAACAGCGTTAAAACACAATTAAAATAGTTCAAGCGATCTGGCAGCGTTGTCAATGTTGGCTGTTATTGTTTCATGTTATTGTTTCTGCAATTTTTGTATTTTATGTGTTCGCACCTTTGAGTGCTTTGTGAGCAGCCCTGAGTCCCTCTGGGAGATGGTGGCTGGGTATAAATAAAATTTATTATCTGAACCACAGTTTCCTAGACTAATCTCCATCTGAACCTGGGTTACTAAACTAATCTTCTGAATCAGAACTTCCTAGACTAATCTTTAGACCTTGTGTTCAGTCCATGTGTTTAGCTGGTTAAGAAATCATTTTATGCTGAGGCACATATCTCACTTCACTTTTGATCCAAGTGGAGCCCAGTGACACTATGTATGGGGAAGGAAGGAGACCACCACATTGCAAGGCAACCCATTCCAGTCAAACCATACTTAGCATTGTAATGGAGCAATGGAGAAAGTGAAAGCCCACAGGAGTCTTCCCTCTCCTTGCAGTGTCATCCTTTTGTTTGGGAGATGGTCAAATGTGCATTGACTAATTTTCCTGCAGCAGCTAGTAGCTGTTGCCCTATTCCTCCATGGGAAAACAAGGAAGAGCTTTCATGTCGGCAGTGACTGTAAACTGCTAATGAAGTCCTTCTCAAGATGAAGACAGAACACTGGGGAAACAAATATTGGCTGCTCACCCATCTGTCATTAGCTTTTAAGGCAACCGTTGCCCTGCTGAGACTGGAAGGCTGACCACCTCTCCATCTGCTTCTGTGTGTCCCTTATCACATGGAGAAGGATTTGTGCTTTTACACCTATGCAAAAGGGAAGGCTAGTGTTTGAAAGTAAATTTATACACAATATTTTAAAAATAATTTTGTGAATACAGTAGTTTGTCCACTGAGATAGTTACACCATCAGAAAGCAATGGTGTCACTTAGCCATTTCAGCTTTTGAAAGATATGGAATGTTTGAATAAGGAATATTTCACTTTTACTAACAAATCCAGCTCTTTCTACTCATCTCCTTCCTTAGGCTACACAGACCAACCAAAGAAACAATGAACCTGGCTGATTCTTTCCATCAATTTTGTCAAACTGTAGTGCAATGAACTCTTATGTACACTAATTTGTTTATTCATTATTGCTACACATGCCTAGCTTTTCAAATAGTGTCAAAATGTTTTGAAAGAGTTGATATTCATTACAAAGATTAGATGATCCTGCTGCATAAAGAGCTAACTGTATGGGTCAAAGAAAGGAGCAGTTGTACGTATTTACAGCTCATGATTTTGCTCTATATTTATAGTTTGCTCTTTCTGCAGTATACTTGGATTAGTGCTTTGGTACATTTTAAATGAAAGCTGGGCCTTTGTAAAACACAAGGCTAGTATTCTAGTGTGCAGCAAGATATACTTTCCATGGGAATAGATGTTAAACAAATATGCAACAGCTGTCAGAGTCTTGAAGAATACTGAGAAAACCAGTCAATCAATGTCTGGACACGGCTGTATGTCAGCTCTTGGATAAAATAACTCATTTTTTATTTCCACCATCTGGTTTTTAACAGCCATGTTCTGCAGCATCCCTGATCAGTGGAAAAAGTTTCTTACTCATCTAAAATGCAACCTAAGAAATACTGGATAGGACACCCAAATAATGAACAATAACTGCAACTAAGTGTTGTTGAAGGCTTTCATAGCTGGAATCTCAAATCATATTATTGGAGAACACAGAAATGCTGGACTACTCTAACAACTACCATGTCAGACTATACAGAGAAGCCATTGAAATCCACAAGCATGAGGACAATTTCAACAGAAAGGAGAAAACCATGAAAATAGACAACATCTGGCTACCAGTATATTTTAAAACCCTCTAAAATCAGGGCAGTAAATAAAGGACAACACTCAAAAACAGAGGAATTCCAGACAAGAATCAATCAGGGCCAATTAACACCTCCCACCAAAGGATTCCCCCAGGCAGGAAGCAGCCAGGCTTTGAAGCTGCAAGGCCATTAAATGCTTATTAAAGAAACCAATTGCAAGATTTACATCTGCCTCAAGCAGACAAGAGTTCTCTCTCCCGCCTTGGACATTCCACAGATGCATTAACCTCACTTGCCTAGTTTCCAACAGGCAACTAGTTTCACAACCTCTGAGGATGCCTGCCATAGATGTGTGCGAAAGTTCAGGAGAGAATGCTTCTGGAACCTGGCCATACAATCTGCTAAACTCACAGCAACCCAATAACTGCAACTACAAGAATTGTGGTTGCTATTATTAATTTCTAACTTTCCTCTTCCTAAGGATGAGACAAAGAATGAGAGATTAAAATATAGCATCAGATATATACCAGCTGAAACACAGAACACCAATTAAAATACATATTCAGTTGAAAGAGCAGAACATCAGTTAAAAGAGCATTCATATTAAACAATCAGTTCAGACCTCATTATTTAATGGAAATTAAATAAGCAGAGTTTAATAAATGTATGTATTTAAAGTGTGTAAACAGAGCTGTCATATTACTCAAAAGCTTAAAAGCAATTAACAAGGTTTTTCATCTGCACCCCCCAGGAGCCAGCATGATGTTGTGGTTTGAATATTAGGCTATTACTCTGGGAAAACAGGATTTGAATCCCCAGTCAGCCATGGAAACCTCTACGATGAAGTTGGGTAAGTCATTCGTTCTCAGCCTCAGGGGGAGGCAAAGGCAAACCATGCCAAAAAAAAGCTCTGTGATAGATTTTCCCTGGGGTTAGTGTACATCAATTAGGTTTAGGTTTTTCCCTGACATTACGTCTAGTCATGTCCAACTCTGGGGGGTGGTGCTCATCTCCATTTCTAAGCCAAAGAGCCGGTGTTGTCTGTAGACTCCTCCTACGTCGTGTAGCCGCCATGATTACATGGCACACCATTACCTTCCCATTGGAGTGGTACCTATTGATCTACTCACATTTGCATGTTTTTGCACTGCTAGGTTGGCGGAAGCTGGGGCTAACAGCAGAAGCTCACTCCGCTCCCTGGATTTGAACCAGCGACCTTTCGGTCAGCAAGTTCAGCAGCTCAGTGGTTTAAACCACTGTGACCACTGTACATCAGAGACAACTTGAAGGAACACAACAATAACAACAAACCCCATCCCCACCAGCCCTTCCAATAATGGAACTTTTTTCCCAATGTGCAGAGGCAATCCTATCATTAGAGAATGTGAGACAATTTTTTGAAAAACATTCTTACAAGAACTGCAATTTGCTACTTGTTTAGTTTGATTTTCTATGCCTGGGGAGATATGCTTGTGGGACTTTCTGTCTTATACATTAAAATTATTTCCCTGCCTTTGGGCATTATGTACAGTATGTTTACATGGGTCGCTGAAGAGGACAGCCTGCAGCAGCAAAATCTCTTGTTCCTTTCAGTAGGGCCCTGACATTCTCAAGCAAGATCAAGTGAAAACCCCACTTGATTGGGCTTTTATGATAATCCCACTGTAATGATTATGCCACAAAGTTCCACGTGTGGTCGCGTTCACTCAACCTCCTCACACATGTCCCATAGGCATGCTACCTTCACAGTTCCCTTGTGAAATCACCTACTCCAAGATATATATGAGTTCTCTTTAAGGTTCTGTAATTATGGCTGTTCTTGGTTTTATGCTCTAGCCATGATAGAGCACAGATAGATGTGGTGTGCATAGTTATGTTGAATACATAAGAGACATATAATCTTATATGGATGTGGAACTTTTAGTTTTATTTTAGCGGACTAATCAATTTTATCATAATCTGCACTCAATAGTGCTCATACGTATTTCATTGTAACTAATATGATTCCACCCCTGTTGAATTCTGGTGTTTGCACATTCTCACTCCATCATCTATAATCTCCCCATCTTTACTGTCTTCATCAATACTCTAACCCAGGCACGGGAAAACTTTCTAACTTGGGGCTGCATGGCGGGCTGGAGCAGGTTGGGTGGCCCAGGGGAGTTCTCCTTAAGTTCCCTCCCTGACCTTTCCTCCCCTTCCTCTCCTCTTTTGCAGGCAGAAAGTGAAGGAAAGACAGGAAAACGTTTAGATCCCAAAAGAGTTAGCCTTGGTCAGGATGAGATGGTGGACAGGAGAAGAAAAGTGTATCCATTACACCCTATATTGCCTACACCGGAAATGTGGTGCAGCTGGCTAAGTGTTGGCTGCATAACATCTCTCTGACCAGTAGGTCATGAGTTCAAGGCCTGCCCAGGTCAAGGTGGGTACTCGAGTGGGTACCTTTAAGTGTAGCCTGCCGTCGACCTTTGCAACCCAAAAGACAGTTGCATCTGTCAAGTAGGATATAAAGATATCACATTAAGTGGGGAGACAAATTTTGACTGAATTATGAGGCCATTAAATAACTCCAGGAACGCTGAGGAATGCGGAAAGAACAACAAGGGACGCTGAGAATGCTGAGAGAAGAGGAGTGCGTCAGCTCCTCTTGGTGGCCAGAGTTTTCCTCTGTTCGTCTATATGTTTGTATGTGGAAACGACAGGGATTGTCTGCTAAGTATGTATACCTGTAATCCGCTCTGAGTCCCCTTCGGGGTGAGAAGAGCAGAATATAAATAAAGTGCATTATTATTATTATTCCACCTGTTATATAATCCTAGAATCCTAGAGCTGGAAGAGATCTCCAAGGGCCATCCAGTCCAACCCAAGAAGGCACAATCAAAGAACTCCTGATAGACAACCTCTGGGGAAAAGCCTCCAGAGAAGGTGGCTCCACCATACTCCGAGGCAGCCTACGCCACTCTCCAACTGCTCTTACTGTCAGGAAGTTCTTCCTAATCTTTTCAGTTGAATCTCTTTCCCTGCCGTTTGAAACCATTGCTCCCTTGTGCCTTGGTCTCTTGAGCAACAGAAAATCAGTTTTCCCTGTCCTCCTTTGAAATCTTGAAACTTAGTTCTCTTGTTCACTCTCTACCTTCTCTTCCCCCAACTAAACATCCTCAAGGAGGAAAGAAGGAAGAAAAAAGAGAAGGAAGGGAATGGAAGGAGGGAGGGAAAGGGAAAGACAGGAAAGATGAAAGGGAAGGAAGGAAGGACAAAGAGAGCGGGGGAAGGAGGGAGGACAGAGGGAAAGACGGTCAAAAGGAAGGGAAAGAAGGTGGGAGGGAGAAAGAGGGAGGTAAAGAAGGGAAGGAGGAAGGAAAGAGGGAAGGAAGGAAGGATAGGATGGTGAGAGAGAAGGGGGGCTGAGAAAAATAACCAAGGGGTTATATCTAGCTCCTGGGCCTGGGTTTGCCCATACTTGCTCTAACCCCAGTTCTCCCCTTTCTCCTTCTCATACCATTCTTATAGCAGCCCCCATAGTCTATCAACACAACACAATTATAATGCTATTATTTCACTTCAATTTCTATAGTTCCACCCTTTTGAATGTTAGGATTTTGTGATAAGGCTTTAGAGGACCATCTTAAATCTCCCCCTTCTGCCAGTCCTAAAATTCCTTAAGGTGGAATCATAGCAATCGAAGTGGAATAGTAGTGCTGTGATTGTGTAGCCGTTTTCCACCTGTCATTGTGCACTCATCATTCTACCCTATCACTCAGTCTTTACAACCCTGATAGTCATGCTCATCACTGAACACAGGGAGGAACTGTACAACTCTCCAGGTAACTCTCACCAACCCTAATCAATATAATCATTGTTAAAAAAAATGCTGGGAGCTGAAGTTCAACCATAAGCAGATTTTGCCATACTATCTTGAAAAGTATTTATGCCTGGTTAGCGCCTGGAAATGAAACCATCCAGGAATAATAGGGATCCCCAGATACATCTAGGAAGGAATCCTGTCTGACACAATGGAAAACCACTTGGTGAACCAACAGTCAGTATAAGGCAGCTTTTTATTTTCCTGAATTGGGTCAATGCTGGCCTTCAAACAATTGTAATGGACTTGATCTTCATTCAAGTCACACTGTTTGAGTAGCACAAGGGAGTTTTCCAATAACATAAAAGCAACAAACTAAACACAGATAAGGAAGGCCCGGAAAAATCACAGCAATCCACACAGATAAGGATAATTTGCTTTTTCTGCCAAATATAGAAATTGGCTGGCTAACTGACAGAAACCTACTACCACTGTGTGAGCAAGCTGTTGGGGTTGGAAATAAGGGATTCTGGAATTGTAGTCCAAAAGGTAAGTTTTTCAAGCTCTGAAAAAGAGCGTCCATCCAGGCCCCATCTATACTGCTATATATTGGAAGTTGAAACTGTATTGCATGGTCAGTGTAGATTCATATAATGTAGTTCACTGTGTTATATGACAATATAGATGGGGCCATAGGACACTTAAATTAATCTCTTTGTCTTTGGTGGACACTAAATGGAACTGCTGATCGATTTTATCTGTAGCATGTATCAAAGGACATGTTGTAGCTCCTGTTAAAATGTGTTATCTGAACTGAAGCTAAAATAATCCTAGGACCCTTCCACACAGCCATATAACCCAGAATATCAAGGCAGGGCATCCCACAATATTTGCTTTGAACTGGAATATATGGCAGTGTGGACTCAGATAACCCAGTTCAAAGCAAATATTATGCCTTAATATTCTGGGATATAGGGCTATGTGGAAGGGACCTAAGGGCCTGTCCAAGCAGTACCTTTATCCAGGAGCTTCCACAGCAAACAGAAGGGTAGCCGGATGTTGTTCTCTGTAAACATGGAAGCAATCGCTACAAAAGGCAAAAAATGCAAGATTTCCAGGTGTGGGGAAAAAATCGCAGTTTTGAGCCAAATATGTCGATCTTTGCATGTCTGTATGTCCCTGCAATCGGAAATCATGAGATTTTTATCTGGGTTTGTTCCCATGTTTTAGATGTTTGTTCCTGATTGGTCGATTCCTAAAAAGAAGGTGACACTTGAGTAGGAAGCAAAAAACGTGGGAGGGTTTTGGTGTGACAGATACTTCATGAAACATCTGGAGGGCACCGTTTCTCTGGCTAGGACAAAGAACAGAACTTTTGCAGTGATTCGCTACAGTGATTCTCTGCATATCCACATGTTTAAGTTTTCAAAAACTGCTGAAGTTTCCAGTGGAAGTCCCGAAGTGGCCTCTAAATCTCGCAACAAAGCATCACATCTGGACAACGGAGGCAGAAATCCTGGGACCAACAGGTCTGTATGTGGACCTCTGCTGAAGTCCTGGGATTTTTTGGTCCCTGTTTAAAACCCGTGATTTAGTACTGTCTGGAAGTGCCCTAAATTATCTGAGTCCACACTGTCATATATTCCAGTTCAAAGCCGATAATGTGGGATTTTATTCAGCTGTGGGGAAGGGGCTTTAGAGGATTATTTTCTAGGGGATGTTCTGCTCTACTTTAGTTTAAAATTATACTATACACAAAAGATTGTGTAAATATTTTGCTTTACTGTATTTTCAAATTGAGAGCATTCTCAGAGAAGTTTGTGCATATTTGTGGATAGGTTTAAATATAGCATGCCTTTTCAGTGTCATTGAAGTCACTGCATGGTGGCCAACCAACATGAAAAGCACCTGAAATATTTTGATTGCTGTTTTCTATGAACTAAGATTCATTTAAAATTGAATTCTCTTGTTTCTACAAGCTTCTTTTTATTACTTTCTAAGGAAACAAAGCCAGATAATTATTTTAATACTCATCTTTCTGACTTGACTGAACGAAACAGGAGGAGTTTCAGCTCTGCTTTTGTTCGGTCTTACTTTCCCACATTCTCTTCAAATTTGTGAGTGGAGAGGGAACTGCCAGGCATATAAAAGGTTCATTTCATTTAATAGGCTTACATGCCTAACATTAATGATTTCCATGAGACAAATCTCCAAGGAATTGGCTTTGTGTAATCTCTGGTCTTACAAGACATATCTTGCAATTACCCTGAACCTTTTGTGAGAATCGTAGGAAACCGGAGTGCCCCAATGAGCTGTTAACATCTGTGGCTTCCTATAGAGATGTGGGGTTAAAATCAATTAGTGGTAACCAAGGCTCCTTGCAAAGTCTTTTCATCCAGAACAAGCGTGCTGGAATTTGAAATGAAAAATGTAATCGCCCCTAGAAAGCATCCATAATGCATTTCCCTCCCTACAGTTATCTTGACTGGGTCCCATTCTGCTAACATGATTATCAATCCACTGAAGCGTCCCTGTTCAGTCAGAGAACACTTTGAGAAAACAAATTCCTGTAATGCACCATGACCGACTAATTTTGTTTTTATGCTTCATGTTTCCCAATGTCTACGCCCCGCTAGAAGCACCTGAGCTTTAAGCAATAAACATCAACGAAAGGCTGCCGTTGGTTTTGTTTCAAAGAGAAGTAAGTCTAGATTTCTCTCATACATATTAAAGTAATAACTCCTGCCCCAAAATGGCTTAGTTCTGCTGTGTTCTGTCCTTTGAGTAGGGTCTCAATATTACTAGTAGCATTATTGAGCCAACACAGTCTGTTATCCATTTGGTGTTTGTTTTGCTGTCTGTGCCCCTGTTCAGATGACTTCACTTCAGAAATGGGGACAAATGAGGAACCCATGGAATGATTTTGCAGCAAATAAAGTGCGTGATGAAGTCCTTAACTAAGCATACATGCAATACAGTCCTCCCTCCACACTTACAGTTTTGACTTTTGCAGATTTAATTATTCACAGATGTGATTAATATCTGCTCTCAAGGACCCTCTAGATCAGTGGTTCTCAATCTGCCTAATGCCGCAACCCCTTAATACAGTTCCTCATGTTGTGGTGACCCCCACCTTACAATTATTTTTGTTGCTACTTCATAACTGCTACTGGTATGAATTGTAGTGTAAATATCTGATATGCAGGATGTATTTTCATTCTCTGGACCAAATTTGGCACAAATATCGGATACAGCAACATCTAGAGAACTCTGTGGACTCAAACAATGATGGATCTGGACATGAACACTTAGTAATACGCCCAAATATGAACACTGGTAGAGTTTGTGGAAAATAGACTTGACATTTGGGAGTTGTAGTTTCTGAGATTTATAGTTCACCTACAATCAAAGAGCATTCTGAACCCCACCAATGATAGAATTGGGCCAAACTTCCCACACAGAACCCTCATGACCAATAAAAAATACTGTGTTTTCTGGTGGTTTTGGCAACCGCTTTGACACCCCCTCGCTATTCCCTGAAGTGTCCCGACCCCCTGGTTGAGAAACACTGCTCTAGATCATCCGGTGTGAGTCAATACTTAACTTCCTTCAATCATTTTGGAGGAACTAGAACATTTCTTGGTCCTCCAATGTGATTCTGTGGTCAGCTTCCAGCAGAAGTTGACCATAGAGTCATGCTGGAAGATCTAGAATGGTGTTATTTCAGGTAAGAAGTATTAGCAATTTCTTTATTTGCAGTTTTTCACTTTCATGGGTGGGCCTGGGCCTCTAACTCTAGTGAATGTGGAAGACTGACCATAGTTCAATGCAGTATTGTCATGCTGACCAGCATAAAAATGAGATATTTAAATGAGGCAACATTTGAATTTATCTAATAACCATTTATGTCTGACATTGAACATTACTTAGCACTAAATATAAGAATCACTTAAGCAAGCAGCCCAAGAACTGAAATATACTGTATAGTCTCATGCCTGTTTCCCATTAAAAGCCCCATCAGACGGTTTTCAATGTTCAATACAATTTCATATGCAACCCAGCACGCTAACATCACTTTAGTGTTGTCTTTGAGGAGCTCAGACTGCAAATGTTTCAAGGTCTTTTTCACATTGAATGCCACCGGAATTCAGAAAACTATGCCGGCAAGGTCTGAAAGATGACAGATTTGATGTAGGCATCATACAATATCTTACCAAGGTTATTTCACACCCAGTAACTATTAAGCAAATGTCACTCTTTGTCATATGGCAAAGGACAGAAATACATATGCTCACCATTTCAGTTTGTCATTATAAAAGACGTTTCCTTCCTGTTTCCATCAAATACATTTGTCGTTACATAGAGGTTACATATAGTCAAATATACATGCATGGCCTTGCAAAGAAACATTAATCAACACCATTGGCCCAAGACATCGATTTCACTCAATATTTTGGAGACAATTCTGCAGTGTTCTCCATGAGATTTTCACTAATAAGCTGCTTCTTAAGCTTTGTAGTTCCCAAAGCTGCCTAGAACAATGCTGAGGATAGCATTACCTGTAGAACTAAATTGCATACAGTAATGCTGATGATAGCATTAGCTATAGACCTAAATTATCTTTTGGACTTAGATTGAGTAGGCCTATTTAAAAACATTGAGGATTAACATTTTTGTTATTCTCTAAAGGCACAATGGATGAGCAGAACATCTTGAAACAAATAAGATTGAAAATGCAATTACGTATCTCTAAAAGGCAATTGCATTACCTCAAAAAAACATGAAAAGAGAAAGTAGACCGTATGATGGCTTGGCAAATTATGTAGCTAGAGGATATACACCTGGACTTTATCATATGAAGAAGGCAAACTAGCATTGCAACTGGACCATCACCTTTGGCCATGACCCAAAGTACATTGCATGTCAGGTACATTACATGACTGTTTTGCCTTTTACCCTTTGCTTCCCATGATTCTCCTGTTCCTAGCTACTGATGAGTAAAATCTGCCAATAATTCAGTCCCACTACATTCTCAATACGCGATGGGCCATTTCTTCTTCTGTGCCAACAGTTAGGTGACATCAGTGGGCTAGATTCTCCTCTTCTTCCTCCTCCACCTTGCTATTTCCAAGGAAGCTGCCATGCCTTTATTTTATATATATCTTTGCTGATTAATTATAGTGTGAAAACCTAAAGGATGCCTGCCATAGCTTATGGGCGAAACATCAGTAGAGAATGTTTCTGGACCATGGCCATACAGCCAGGAAAACTCACACAACCCAGTGATTCCGGCCATGAAAGCCTTCAACAACACAAAAATAATCATATTTCTAAGATGGCATCATTTGTATAACGCACACTAATTTCAGTACCACCAACATGGAAAAAAGCTTTATTTATATATTTAAAAAGCACCTGTGATTCTAAGACACATCCATTTTAGTGGGATAAAGTTTAATTTGGAATTGAAGAAATAGGACAATTATTATTTAAATTAATGAACTAGAAGGCAGACTGGGTAATAAATAGTGCAAGGAGGCAAGTTTACAAGGGTGTGTGTAAGACTGACCACAGGTCCATGTATTGTCGAAAAATGTGGTTGCAAGCATTCTCAACTTGCTATGTGCCCATTATCTAACTAACCAAACTGTAGCATAGCAGTTTGGTGTTAGAAACTCCACAGTCGCAGGATATTGATTTTATTGTGCCCAGTATAAGCTTTGGAAGCACACTTTTTAGAATCCCTGCAGAATTATTTTAAAGTTGTAGTCCTCTGAGGACGGCCATAAAAATATTTGCAGGCTGAAATGTAGTGGGCTATATTAAATAATAAAATTATCTTTCTTTTTAACCACAAACTTTTTTCCAAATCCCATCTATCAGATGTTACCAGTTCTTTGCAAACTTTTATCTCCCAGAGAGATAATGAACCTAATTCTAGAGCAATTTGTAGATATTGTTTGATAGTATGTTTGACCTTCTGAAAAAATCATAAACAGAACTGCCATGCCATGTAACACTGCCATGGGCCCAGATCCACTCTAACAATTGCTCATGCAGATCCTCGTATGTTATAAACAAACAAACAAGGCCTAGTATTGCAATAATAATGCACAATTAAGGATTTGCTGATTCTATTAACAACTTCAAATTTTAAAACTGTTGCTTTTTCACTAAAACAGATGACCCAATTTTCAAAAGTTCTAAAATACTATTTGTATCGCACTATTTACAAAACAAAAGATGTATTGTATCTTTCCAAAGGTGACTGGGACTTTTGGAAAGCTTTCATAAAAATCTCCTGATATAATGCATTGGAAATTATTGGAAATTATTTTAGGATCCTAAATAGCTCAGGACCTAGAACACGTAGGGCCCATCCAGACAGTCCCAAAACACAGGACCTGCCTGGGTTTTTACCGGAAGTGTACAAACAACATCTTTTGTAAAAATAAATTAATTCTGAATAACCTCTGATATTCTGTATTGATTAAATACCCCATTAGATCCAGGCCTTCCTGAAAGGTACAGATCTAATGGGGTATTGGACCTATGTGGACTCATTTCCAGATAGTCCTGGGACAAACTGAGGGCGAGTCCCCATTTGCCATCCTGAACCTTTTGCGGTCCTGGAGCCCAAAGGTCAGGGATGGTGCCCAACACTTCCCCATAAACCCCAAAATAACCCCTAAAAATAAAGTTAAATTTACCTGGTTGGCATTGCATTCCTTCTCGTGCCCTTCTGGCACAAGAAAATGATGCACCAGGTGACGGGGTGGGGGGCATAATTTCCTCACTCCAGAAGAGTGTAAGAAGGAATGTAATGGTGGCCAAGTAAGTTTAACTTTATTTTAGGGGTTATTTGGGGGGATTTTGGGGTGGCTGCATGCCATCCCAATTGTTGTTGGGATGGCATGTAGCTACTCCCTTGGAAAACCCAGGTTTTTGTGGGAAGTGGAGACTATAATCCACATCAAAGCGGGGTTTAAAAACCCGCTTTGGCATGGAATTATAGCCTGTCAGGAAGCAGCCTGAGATAATAAAATCATATAGAGTATCATGAGTAGGGAAAACACTAATCTTCAAAACGACTAGGAAAGGATTGACTGGATTCATGCAATGAGGAAACTTTGTGCAGTTACTATACCTTTTTCCTGTGGAAATCAAATCATGGAATGTAGTCAGCCATAGATCCACAATACATCTATACAAAGCATTATAGACAACTGTGTCATAACCAGGACGAAAACCATGATTTCAAGTATATGGTCAAATTTCCTGATCCAAGTGGGATTATTTTGGAGCAGATGTGTATAGGATTTCATTTTTATGAATCAGCATCACCAAACCTTACTTTTTCATTTTTATTGTCTTGTTTACCTCTGCATAACAGAAATAATTTCCTCATGGTACAGAAAGTATCTACCATCATCAAAATTCTAATGTGCTGTGGGTAGGAATAGGCAGCACATTGCCCAAGATAGTTGATCTAATATCTGTTCAGGGACCTATATGCTCTGTTTACAATACTCTCTACTATTTTAGTGTTTGGATTCTCTTGAGGATATTTGCGCAAAGAATGCAGCAAAAAGTTGAAGGTCTTCATTGTAATATTTTATTAGAAAGCTTGATTAAATTGTTTACATTTCCAGCACACAAGTTATTAAATAAATATTATTCATATTTCATAAAAGGGCAGGTATCATGTTAGTGACATATACTGCTCATGTAACCTTTTCAGTCTTTGTGAATAGATGAACCTCCACCCATTACAACTCATTTCTCCAAATCACTGATCTGTTTTCTAGCTGGAATGCTACTTCTTTGTCCATTCAGTGACCAGAGGAGAATGAAGGATGGACTGACAGCTGGCTCCATCCCTACAGCCTCCCAAAAAAAGAGAAAAGGACATTGTCCTGGGTCTCCTAGGAGACCTCTAGATTTATTTATTTAAATTTATTTATTTAAAACTTTTGCCCTGGCCTTCTCTCCTAGGACTCAGACCTCATAACAGCAAAAATTCAATGCTATACAAATTAAAAACAACTACAACAACATATTAAAATACATTAAAACCCAGCATGTCTAATGACCTCATCACATTAGCGCATGGATCCACTTTAAATTCAGTTTCTGCCTCCTGCAGAATTTTGGAACTTGTAGTTTGGTGAGGGGCCTTTAAATTGCTCAGTCTGCCACATCTTGGGCTTCACTAAGCCACAAAGCCCAGAATTCTGTAGGAGGCAGAAACTGGATTAAAGTGGATCCATGCTCTAGTGTGATGAGGCTGTGAGAAAATGATATCTTCCGGATCTGGCCATAGGAAAAGAGCTGGCTGCTGAACATTGAACCCTGGGTAAACTGGCTGCAATAATCAAGCTGGCTGCTTGACTGTCCCTCATCCAACTTGTTTTTCCTCAGGCATTGAATATCAGGGATGTGGGCCGTGTGAGAAAACAGGTAGATTGAGTGTGGAGTTCAGGGGAAACAAGTCATACTCCATTTTCACCTGGTGAAAGTTTATGATGCACCAATGCAATGCAGGATCTTGACCAAACATTTAATATATCTCCCCCTGCCTTGCCACACACTTAGTAGATCCTGGGCACATCTGCACTATAGAATTAATACAGTATGATACCACTTTTACTGCCATGGCTCAGTGCTATGGAATTATGGGAGCTGCAGTTTTGCAAAGTCTTTAGCCTTCTCTGCCAAAGACTACTCATCAATTTGCACATCCAGGATTCCATAACTCTGAGCCATGGCAGTGGTATCAAATTGCATTAATTCTATAGTGCAGATGTGCACACACTCCTCTGGAGTTTTGCACATAACAGATATAATCATTAAGAGAATAATACTGTATTTACTGAAGTCTAATGTCCCATCAAATCTAATGCATCAATTTTTTAAACCCTTAAACAAAAACAGTGTTTGCTGTTGAAAGTAATGTGTGCTGGCAAAAAGTGTACTATTTGTAATTTTGCCCAGTTGCTGCCTGCTAATAATTCCTTCTTTAAAAACAAAAGTGTTAGAACTCCAACGCTTCCAGCAATGGAAAGGAAAACCTTGGGGTGCATCTATGCTGTAGAATTAATCTACTAATTGTCTTGGTTCAATGCTATGGAATCATGGGGGCTGTAGTTTTACAAGGTCTTGAGCCTTGTCTGCCAAATAATGATGATGCCTCACCAAACAACAAATCCCAGGACTGCAAAGCATTGGATCATGGCCATTAAATTAGAGATGACATCCCATAAATAGAGACTCCAGGCGCTCCTGGAGCAGCTTCCCCTTTTGCCTTGGCTCAGTACTAAGATTACTTATTATGTGAAGCTACTGCACACTTTAATTTTAGCGAGGTAATTTAGCCAAGAAGGGTGAGCATTAGATTAAAATAAATATGATAGTATATAAATTATTATATAATAGACTTTGTAGTCCAGAATCTCTTAACATTGAACCCTGTTCAATACACCTTTAACAAAACAGAATAACTCCTCCATTCCTAGCCACAGATAGAAAATTAAAACATTTTAATTTCTGGTATTCATTACCATTTAATTTCTGGTATCCATAGGAATTCAGATAGAAATCTATTTTATTATGAGGAACATTGTGTCCTTGGAATGGCCCACTTCTTGGGTATCATTTCAAAGTTTCTAATGGGTTTCTGGTTCAGATGATGTGAGAGTGACAACAGAGTTGACAGTTCTATTAGCAGTAGAAACAGGACAAGTCAATCAAAAGAGCCTCACACCTATGGATAATGAGCTCTGCTTCTGAACAGTGTCCTGATTCTTGCAGGAACAGCTCTGACATGACAGACTAGTTGCGGGTATGGACAAAGCAAAATACTCTGACTAATATTCATTATATTTATGATGCCTGGGGCAGTCCAGCAGAAGCCCGTTGCATAACAATCCACTCTTACAAATGTTCTCATCTTTAAACTCAGCCTGAGTTTTACTTTTCTTATTATGCATTTCTCTGCCCCCCTTTTGTAGGTAGAAAGCAAACACTCTCCCTGAAAAAACCAGGCTAAAATACATTAGTCTCTAAAGTAATCCAGAATACTTTCCTAGTTTTGCTCAGATTAACACACCTTTTCTATCAAATTATCTGGGGGCGGGGGGGCGGGATATATACTTATACTTTGTTATTATTATTAATAATACTTCATTTCTAGATCGCCTTCTCTCCTTGTAGGGACCCAGAGTGGTTTACATACATATAAACAGGCAAACATTCAATGCCATGTTAAAAGTCACACAACAATCAAAAATAAAATAAATGTTAATAAACATTACCAAAAATAATTAAAGCTAACATAAGAAAACATATACATAAATAAAACATACATATACTGATGAAACATAATTGCACAGAAACATGTATTCTAAAACCATAAACTACTAGAGTTTAAATACAAGCCGTAGCAGCTGCAGCCAGCCATAAAGTGCTAACCATAGCAGTCATAAAGTGCTAAGTGCTAGTCCTCCTCTTAGTATGCTAAGGTACATAAATGTGTTTTCTGGAACTTTCTGAAAGAGAGCCATTTTTATTTCTTTACTTACAGAGATGGGGAGTGATAGAGTGATACTTGTGATAGAGGTGGGACCAAGAGCAGGGCCTCTCCGCTGACCGCAGTGCACGAGATAGTTCATATGGGGAGATGCGGTTAGACAAATAGCCTGGACTCGAACCGTTTAGGGCTTTATAGATAAAGACCAGCACTTCTGAACTATCTTCAAAGGCAGCCCTGTGTGGAAAGCTCTGCAGTAGTCCAAGTGGGATGTGACTTAGGCGTGAATTGCCATGGCCAAGTCAGGTGTCCCAAGGTACAGGCACAGCTAGCGCACAAGTTTTAACTGTGCAAAGGTGCTTCTGACCACCACTGATACCTGGGGTTCCAGGGTCAGCAATGAGTCCAGGATTAACTCCAAGCTGTGAACCTGTGTCTTCAGGGGAAGTGTGACCCTGTCGAGCAGAGGCTATAACCCTGTACCTTGTTCTGCCTTTCAACTGACCAGAAGTACCTCTATCTTGTCTGGATTTAGTTTCAGCTTGTTGACCCTCATCCAGTCCCATCACTGGGACCCGAATGGCATCCTTGGCTTTTGGTGGAAAGGATGATATGGGTTGATTGTTTGTTCATACAGTAAGACCCTTGTAACCATGGAACCCATGGTTTCACTTACTTGCTTCTGGGATTAAAAAGTAGTCACTCTGGGAATTTGCAAGGTTCTTCATGAGATTTTTGATAGATTTCCCCTGGAAGGTTTCAATGCAATAAAGAATTGCTCTGCTGTGTAAAGTTTAACTTCCATAAATAAATGCTTTATATACTTTTGGCCTCTAGGAATACTGCCTAACCAAAAGCTTGGATTCAGACATGGTGTCTATGAATAAAGAAACACTGAAGAAATCCCACGGGATATAGTAAACTGTTGCAATCAATGTCAATCAATCAATATATTTATTATCATCCAAGTATTCTCAAGAGTGGAATAAATTGTGGAGCATCAGTATATCCAATATTTGATATCGCAGTTAGTTCCAAAGAAAATATCCGTTCATTTCAAAAAATATTCATATTCATCATATTCATTGATTGATTGACATTGATTGCAACAGTTTACTATATCCTGTGGGATTTCTTCAGTGTTGCTTTAGAGGACACCCTACGCCCATTTTTTGTAGTCTATGAATAAAGAGGCTGGTGTGTATTTGGCATCTTGAAGGCCTATAGATAGACCCCACTGATGCTAAACAAGGGTTGCAGGTGAAAGTCTTTACACAGATGGGAATTAGGGAAAGCTCTCACTCTTGAAGATTACAGAGGACACTATGGAAGTATTCCTATTTCATAGGTTGAAGGTAGAAATCTTGCATTTGGTCACAATGGTGAGATTTGTGAAAGGGAACTCTTACAGTGACAAAGGAGAAACTTTTGGAAAGGAGACCCCCCCCCCCACACACACACACACACATTGGTGGTAGTGTGGTGGGATCAAAGTAGCAAAACCTCACATTTGATGGAAGAACTGTGAGATATGTCCAAAAGTCAACCCAAAGGCATATGATATATGAAAGGTATAAGCCAAAAATGAACCAAAGTATATGATATAAACAGCAAAGTAGACACTCAAAACCTAAAAATACTAAATAGAGAAGTGAGTTAGTGAGGGGAGAAAGGCAGAAATGTGAGCTTTAAAGAAAGAGACACTGATTGAGACATACAAGAGTCCCACAAACAGATTAAAGAAGCTCATTGCTAAAACACAGGATAGATCATGTGCCATATACATTTGTGTTGTTCAAAAAAAAGATTTGTTCAAAGTAGAGTATAAATCGCAGCAGAGAAGCAGTTCAAAAGGGTTTACAGCAAATGTGGCATATGAGGACTTAAACTGGAAATAATGCATCTGAGCAAACAAGCCATGTTATTAAAGCATTTCTACTTTATTGTAGAAAGCAACAGAAAAGCAGTAATACACATGCAACAGCATGTTTAACAAGTTAGAACAGGAGAAAACATACCATGAGGCACACAAAATGGAGGCATACAGCAGAAGTGTCACGATGCAGGGTCTTGGCCCAGCCCCTTAATCACACACACAGAGACGGTAATCAGCTAACTATTTATTGAATAATAAAAAACAGGTGAAAAGGATAATTGTCCATAAAAGTATCAAAAGTTCAATCAAAAGGTAAAGAGTCCGTAAGTAAATCCAAAGGCAAAAACTTGGCAAAGGCTCCGCAAAACACTGCGGATCAAGGACTTGGTCCGTGGCAAAGGAACAAGGCAAAGTTCATTACAAGGCCCAAGAAACTTCTTGTCAAGGCACGAGCCGACAACCTGGCTCCATGGATCTTCGCTCGCTTCACTCCCTTCAGATCGGAAGTGGCCGAGCTACTGAGGATCTGTTCCCACGGATCCTATACTTAATTCCCCTGGTGAGACCCCCGACGCTCTAGGCTATGGCGCCAATCTGTGCTACGGGATCTAGCGCTCCTCTGGCGCTCTAGGCTCCGGTGCCATTCCCTCCTGCTGGACTCGATGCTCTGTCTCCTATCAAAGCTCCGTCCTTGCCTCCCAGCACCTGGGTCGCTATCTTCATGAGAGCCAGACTCCCTTTCAGCTTCCATGGACTCATCCTCCGCTATCTCCCTGACCCTTTCCTGCGACCCGAAACCACCTGGTTTCTCATACAGATTATCTGAATTAGCACTTTCAGTGTCGGCCTGACTTTCCCAGCTATCATAGCCATCCGACCAGCCATCATCCCATGCTAAGCTTTCTGTAGGAGAGGAAGGCCCAGCTGCCTCATCATCTCCTTCCTCCATGTCCTCATCAGCTGCAATTGGCCCTAATGCAAGTGGGACCCCCGGGGCTGCCCCCTGCCCCCCAGGCACGAAAGGGAACTGGGTTGCTACAAGAAGACTAACAGCAACTCTAAACTCCTCCCTTCTCCATCGCTGTGATTGGAAGAGAGAGTGAGCCAATAGGCAGAGCCTAGCAACAGTGATTTATTCCTTCTAAACATATTACTAACTCTACCACTAGATGGCTCTCATGAGAGAGGAAATCTGCTCACTTGCATCCACTCTCATGAGAGACAAATCACATCCATCTAGACATATTGAACTACAGCATTTTGCTATTAATTTCAACAATTTGTGCATACAATTATGCAGGCATGGGCTGTGAGGGAAACACAGCTATCCCTGTGACAGATCTTCCCTCCTTCACAAAAAGCACAAACATTTTTTGCAGCTCCAATATACACCTTGTGTGATTTCTTTTGTACATATTTGTCAGTTCTGTGTCTCTGAATGGAAGTACTCTCCTTTAGAGAAATTTCAAAGGCTGATAGAAAGCAGATGGACTTCTGCTGTCATTACAAAAGGTCTTTTGCAAAACATACTGTGGAAGGAGATGAAGACAGACAAGATAGCTACTATGTGTACCATTGCAACTCAAAACAAGGATTTTATATTTTTCCTGGGAGTACAAATGCATAAAGGCCATAAATAACATGACCAGAGCCAAAGACATATCCCCATGGCACTTTTGTACAGTTGACTCAAAAATGTATTGCTACCTTCAAGAGTTCTACATGAATGGAGGAGCTGGGTATATGTGTGTTCGGCCCTTCTTCATCACTGTTCATATCACCCTCCATATATAGTATATGGTTTCCTAGAGTGGAAACTTTCCTCTGACCTCATAATTCCGTTCCTAGTGATATGGGTGTGTGGAGTTCCCATTTGCCCACCTTAGAGCTTAGGACTTTGGGATGAGGTGTTATATCAAGTATAGGTATAACCTCATAGGTTTCTGAGTGTGATACCTATTATTCTTAGCCAGTATAACTTATACTGAAGAAGGATGGAATTGCACTTCAAGAACACTGAGGGCCTTATGGATGAGGACCCATGGTTTATGAAATGTGAGATTCATGAAGACCTCCAGATGTTGATAGACACCTGATTGCAGCATTCCTCGTCATTTCCTAGTTGGCTAGAGTTGTTAGGACTTGCAGTCCAACAACATCTGGAGGCCTGCATGATTCCTCTCCCAGTTCATAAGATAGAGTGGAGCAGAGAATAACATCACTGGATCTCCCTCCCCAATTACAGATACTATTTGACTGGGCCTCATTTATTGAGCCCCAATGTTGTATAGTCATTGCTTCTGTCCATATCTTCTGCCCTTGTAAAAATGAATGCTATACATGGACGCTGGTCCTTCATAAATCTCCAGGAAGGAAAGAAACAATTGTAGCCAATGGGCACATATATGGAACATCTTGGGGGGGGGGGGGGGCACCCTTTGCATAATTTTATTCTATTCCTAATGTGTGCTTTAAAAAATGTTCAACATCCCTTCTCTTCTTTCTTTTTAAAAGTTATATTATACTGCATCTGTGAGATAGCCCTTTTGCTTTATAACTCTCTAACTCATCTAAAAAAAGTAAACTTTGGAAAGGACAAAGTTTGCCTTTCAAATAATGGGGCTACCTCAGCAAACTACTCCCAGGCTTTAAAACATATTTGGAAGGATGCCAGTGTAGATCCAAGAAATCACTACAAGCAGCCTCCCAAAAGGATATAACAAGTGAGTACAGAGGTGACAACAACTGCCAAAACCCAATATTGTGAGAACTCTCACTTATTCAAGTTAATCTTGAAGATCCTTGGACACACAAAAAGTAGCATAGAAGATATTTAAATAGTTATCTCTAAACCATCATCAGAGAATCAGTGTGGTCAGTGATATGAGTGCTGGACCAGGGTACTTTCAGCGGGGCTCCGTGAGGCTCCTTGCTGGTGCACAGGGGAATTGATCCCAGAAGAGCCAAGAGTATATCAGAATCCTCACAGAAAAAGACTGGAGGAGGTGAAAAGGGAGCAGGGGCAGTGGGGAAATGTTGTGGGAAGGGATACCATGACCCCCATGACCCCTAATTGTAATGGAACATAGCGTAACGCTGCCCCACAATTTGCCCCACTGTCCCTCAGGCCATCTGATGAGGTCCATAGAGACCCATTCCACTGACATATATAAAAAGGTGATGTATGAAAATGCAAAAACTTTTAACAATAGTTTTCAGACATACCATACAGCCCGAGAAACCTGTTAAAATGAAAAATACTTGTGGGAATGAAACTGCTGTGTTGTATGCAGCGAGTGTAAGAGCTGAGTCATGACTTTTGAAGTTAGTGGAATTCCAGATAGCAGTAAGATGTTAAAGAAATATATGAACTCAAATTAGTATGCATACCATCATTTATCATGTTAACCCACAAGAGACTTGCTCATAAATACTAGCATTTGAAGGTCACCACACAAACACTATACAGCATAGTACTAAAATATATTGAGTTGCAAGTGAATAAGGTCATTTGTTTTGCATAGATTGAAATAGGTGATATCCAGCTATTCAAAGAACTAATTGCCAAGAGCTTTTATGTATATAATGATAAATATTACATAGAAGAAAAGAACTAGGTCAGATAACTAATACCCTCAGTTTCTGGACTTCGGAAACCTTCAGTGAATGTATGAACAACAAAAAAAGAATATATTATAAACAAAGAGGGATTCTAAACTCCAAGGATGTTTCCTTCTTTATAAAATTCAAGGGTTTGCCACCACTTAGCCAAACATTTTTGTAAAATATAATGATAGTTTTTCATTATTTAGACAGGGCATTAATTACAGGGAAGGAACTCATTTTTTCAAGTAGGTAATACAAGAGGAAAGATATTCATCATTAAGGACCTGCTTTACAATTTAAGCTACCCTGGAGCATTTCCCTAGTAGCTTGCCGAAATGATTAAGGATACAATTATTAGAAAAAGATAGTAATACCTACAAGAAGATTATCTATAGAAGCAAGATTTATAATGTTAACAACACATTCATAAGCAGGTTGTTTGGATCCTCCCACTCAGTGTTCAAGAGCTAACACCGGGACTGTTGCAGATCAATCTTTGCTTTTATTTCTTTACTAGTTGACTCTGACTTTAGGTGACCCCGTCCGAGGGTTTTCTTGGCAAGATCTATTAAGAGGAGACTCCCCACTGCCTTCCTGAAATGAGTAAAACTGGATCAAGATCATTCAGTGGGATTCCATGCTGAGTGGTGACCCAAGCCCAGCTTTCCCAGATATTCAGGCCATGTCTACACTTACCCAAATGTTCCAGGGTAAACTGATGCAACTCAGGAAAATCCCCAATGTCCTATTGATTTCCAGATGGCCATCCAGGGTGAGAACTTGGATAGGAATGCCAGGGTGTTCTGTTCATCTGCCAAAAAGAAGGATGTAGACATTGGAATGAGTTATGCTTGTGGTTCCATAAATTCAAATTTTAATTATGTCATGCCATTTAGCTGTCAGATAATCTTTGCTAGAAAGGAAAGGTAGCCACTTTATTTTGGTTACAGGTAGTAATTCTAAATTCTCCACAGCACTGTTATTCACAGTCACTGTTATTTGATTAGCCAGCCATAGTTTTTTTTTGTCTTGTGCATTTAAGGAATGTATTTTAAAAACTACTGGAAACAAAACTAGTTAGTTTGCAAAGTGGACTCCTGATTCATCACACTGAGGCCTATCGATGATTTCCATCTGAAATTCTCCAGATGTTGTTAGTTGACAACTCTCATCATACGTAAGGAGTTTAGTTAATGACTAGGGATTAAGGCAGACCATAAACAGCCTATGGATTAACGTGCTTTGATTACAATTTCTTCTTTTCCCTCTGGCACCACAAAATGCAAAAACAAAACAAAACCAGATGGATTTCTATTCAAAGTAGAATTAAATCAAACTCAACCCAACCCAGGGCCCTTCTACACATGCAGTAAAAACCAGAAGTAACCAGGATAAAAAGGAGTGAGTGTGCTAAATTACATTTGGGGAAAGTACAGTCAGAATCAAGTTAACAGCTGAAAAGCACATGTTTAAAAGGTTCGCTTACAATCCAAATCCATCCAAAAATTGTGCACCTTCGCATGAATGTATATCCCTATGGTCATGGAAAACACATTCCTTCCTTCCCATCCCCCTGTGTGGACTGCTCAGCACACATGTTTTAAAAGAAGATTTCACCACACTTTCTGCCCCTGTGATAATTGGATTTTGAAAATTGTGCGATGTTGTGGAAACAAGGATTGGTGAGAAAGCTTCAGTGGAGACACCTTTTCCCCTTGATAACACTTTCAGGGGTGAATTTCCCTTCCAAGGGGGAGAGTTCTCTCACTTCCTGTTGTCTCACATCCATTCTTAACTAAGAGTCATTTGTATGTAACCCCGGGGACTGCCTGTATTCATCCACAATCCCACCAAGATTTTGCATTTATTTCCTAGATTATTTCCTATGAAAAGTTGCATTACCACCGCCACTAAATTCCCATGCCATAGTTTAAGCAGCTAAATAATCACAGGGTGATTCCCATGTTGCATTTTCTAATTCTCGCTTCTTTCTGTGTATGGTATTTTAGCATTCCTAATGACTTTACATCTAAATGAGACTTGCTGGTACTCATAGAAGATTATCATGGGCTGTTTTTCTTAATTAAAGAAGAAGTCCCTGCGGTGCTGTGCAGATACTTGAATAATCAGAATTCATAACTTCCAATGTACTACTGTGCCTCATGAAAACACAAATTTTGTGTTTGAACTTGAACTCTCAATTCATTTATATTAGCTTTAAATATAATTATAAATGTAGTGTGTATGTGTGCAATGGATTGATCTGATATTGTGTATGTGTGCAATGTCTTGATTATTCAGGATAATTTCATAAACAATAAATAGATTTCATCACACCCTCTGTTTGGATATCAACCAGCATGCCAATGCCTTAAATCAAGAAAAAGTTTCCTAAGATCTACAGAGATACTTGCAGGAACACCTCAGCTAGCGAGAGTCCAAAAGTGGCAGCCGAAAACCCAGAACCTCAATCAGTGGCTGATACCAGATGAGAAACACCCTCCTGGGCACACAGAAGATTGGGTCACTTAGAAGGTGCTGAACAGGCTGTGCTTTGGCACGAGATGCAAAACCAATCTTAAGAAATGGGGCTACAAAGTGGAGTCCATGACATGCGGGGGTGGAGAAGGGCAAACCACATACCACCTACTGCTATACAGCCTGAGCCCTGCCATATGCACAACGGAGGACTTTTTCACAGGACACCAGAGGCACTCCAAGTGGCCAGCTTCTGGTCAAAGGATGTTTAGCATAATCCAAGTTTAACTTTGTGTTTTTAAATACATTATAACTGTTCCCTCAATTTGCTTCTGACACAATAAATAAATAAAATCTATGGAATAAGAGATGCAAAATGTGTACAATCTATCTTTTTTCAGATTTCATTTTGGTTGATGTTGGAATGTGTAGTTTCCCATGTCACACAGAACCCTTCATCCCAAAGAATGGACAAAACACCACATTTTGAAGAATATGGGCAAGTACATTGGAGAGCAACGTAAGTAATCTATTAGTACAGGGTGAATATCCCTCATGCAAAATGCTTGGGATCAGAAATGTTTGGGATTTGAATTTTTAAAAGAGTTTGGAAAATAGTATAATCCCTGTAGTAACAACAAATGTATTTAATAATACATGGGACCAGTACCTGCAGTTTCATTTATCCATGTTCTATAGAATATGGCCTCTTAGATATTTTCTAGGTTCTTCAGTGTGACTCTATGGTATTCTTGGACCAGAAATCCTTCATTTTAATAGGATTTGCTTTATCTGTGGTTTTGTATGTCCATGTAACATCTAAGATCATATCCCCCTTGGATACTGGAAGCATAACCTGTATTTGCATACATAACAATATATCTTGAAGATGGGAGCCATATTTAAGTATGATATTCATTTATATTTCATATACAATTTATATACATAATCTCAAGGTAATTTTAAACACAATGCTTTTTATAATTTTGTGCATGAAACAGAGTTTGTGTGCATTGAACATCAGAAAGCAAAGACGTCACTATCTCAGTCACACATTTGGAATATTTTGGATTTTGGAGTATTTAAAAATTCCTTCCCGAGAAGGAATGCCCCACCTGTATTGCAAAAAGGATGGTCAACTTCATTACTTCTTTCAGTAAAAAAAAACCCTCAGAATTGGTAGGAGAACTACATGAATCTTGTGGGGAAAACAATACTAAAACTCTTGAAAATGAGCTAAGAAGCAACTAGAAAGTGTTATATCGAACGAATGAACAAACAATGCTTTCTCCATTTCTAAGTCTACTTTTCAAATATAGCTTTGTGACATCTCTTTTGCCAAAATATTGTTTCATTTATTTCTTCAGAAGCAGACTGAGGTTCTTTGGGTTTTCTGTCAAAAGTTTTTCTCTGCCTACAGCTAAGCTCCCGTGATGTTTTACACTGTGACATGATTAGAAAGTATAGCCTCAGATTGGATACATCAAAAGGCCAAAGAGATGGAAGGGGGAGAGACACAGAGTTGATGTTATAATGAAGCATCCTTGGTAACTTGACAAAGAACAAGTGTTCGCAGCAGAAAATCCAGGAATGCTTTTGGCAAGTAACAGCTCACGGGATGAAATGGGCATACATGAATGTGGGTGACTAGCTAATCCAGAACTTTCCAAACATTTCCTGTTAATGACATACTTTTTAGACATGCATCATTTTGTGACACAACAATGCTGTCACACACCAGGGCTGGAAAGGCACCTTTGAACTAATCGCACACTCCAGAGACCAGTATATAAGCAAAGCAGTTTATTGAAGAATAAAATGTAGCTTCAGCAAAATAATAAAAACAAACAAAAGAAAGGTAAACTGTAGTCCATGTAAAAACAGTCACTTAAAAACTTGGAAACAGGAATTCACAAGATCAAAGATTCTTAATAGAATTCTTAATAACAAGATTCAAAAGCACAAAAGATCATGAAATCACTTGGAGCTTGAAGCAATACAATAAACCAGGAAAACACTTGTTAACCAGAATTCATGTCCATGAAAAACCCACACAGAAAAATACAAGACTTAAATCCAAAGTAACTTGAAAACAGGAAAGAGGCATGTAGGTATGTTTTCTTAACTAGACATTGATTTCTTTGAATAAGCATTCTTCACCAACCCTCATTTATACCTAAAAAACTATGTCTTCTAGATTTGGGAGTATTCTGCTTGTCCATTAATCTTTGGGAGAGACGCTGCCCCATGGCCAGATGTCTGTGTTGATAGATCTGACCCCTTCTTATCTAAGTCCACCTTTTCTTGCTCCCCAATTAGCACATTCTTTTCAAACTCTGACCTTGAATCTCTTGGGAACTCTAGCTCTGGCCTGTTGACTTGTGAATCTGGCTCAGACTTGTCAGCACATCTCCTGTAGGTCCAGAATCCCCAGTTCCATCAGCACCAGAGTCCCCAAACACAGGCTCCTGTGGATCTGCCAACACTTGTTCACTGATCTCTGAAACCTCGGGTAATGGAACAATCACAGATTGAACCACCACAAAATGCAAAATACTAGCAAAGTGGAGGTTAGACCAAACTCTTATAAGAGACATGGACACATGCATCAATTGTAATAACTTAATGTATGGGAACATGACATATCTCATGAAAACGTTTCATTTGCGGTATATATTTTTACAATACCATAAAGAAAAAGATCAGAAAATGCCAGGTGACCAAATAAAGGAGGAAGTCCTGATGGCTCTTCATCATAGAGGATGGAGCGACAGCACATAACCCCCCCCCCCTCCGGGGTGGCTTGATTTGAACACAACCTCCAATGTGCCAAAAAAGCTGGACGTCAACGCAACATACCTCAAAGGCTTTCATGGCCGGAATCACTGGCTTGTTGTAAGTTTTTCGGGCTGTATGGCCATGTTCTAGAACAGTGGTTCTCAACCTGTGGGTCCCCAGATGTTTTGGCCTTCAACTCCCAGAAATCCTAACAACTGGTAAATCGCCTGGGATTTCTGGAAGTTGTAGGCCAAAACACCTGGGGACCCACAGGTTGAGAACCACTGTTCTAGAAGCATTCTCTCTTGATGTTTCTCCTGCGTCTGTGGCAAGCATGCCACAGATGCTTACCACAGATGCAGGTCAAATGTCAGGAGAGAATGCTTGTAGAACATGGCCATACAGCCCAAAAAAAGCTACAACAAACCACAACATACCTCCTTTCTTTTCTGTTGTTTCTGACTCTGTCATGTCTATCCAAAACAGCATTGAATGTTTGCCGTGCATGTGTACTGTGATCTGTCCTGAGTCCCTTTTGGGGAGATAGGGCGGGATATAAGTAAAGTGTTATATTATTTGTAACATACATTTCCAAGATTGTCGTCATTTTTTGTTACATTCATGTGACACAACTATACACTGCAACTGACACATTAATGTGCCACGACACACAATTTGGAAAGCTCAGGGCTAGTCAAATGGTTCAGAGTGAATAATTCCTGCCCATATTTGATGATGTCAAATCAGTTTTCATTTGCTGGGGATCATTTTTCACTGCAGCCCTCTAGTCTGAAAGTCTTTGCCAGACAGCTTTAACTTCATCAGCGTGTTTGTGGCTAAAGTTTCTGATACAGCTGAAAATGGATCTGAGAGATATTTATAATAATGAACACAGATAATTCTGCTGGTTTTTTCTTTGAACAAATTAAAACGAAAATGAGGAAATTGTAGCTACTTAGTGCAGATGGCCCTAATTTTTTAAAATAAGACATCACCAGTGTATTGTTTCATGGCCACTTTCTTTATGCATCAGAGTAAGCAAAAATTATACAAGAGCTTTTACAGACTGAGTTGGAACCATCTAGTCCAACCCCTATGTGTGGTAAAATCAAGGTTTTTACCCTGTGTTTTGTTGAATCTTTGAATGTAGAACTCATGAAGATGGAGAGCCAACTGTACTATGCCATTGTATATGGGATGTCAGCATTCATAGATTTGATATGCATTGGAGTGAGGGGTTCTATATCCAAACCTCAGTAGATATCAAGGGTCTACTAGACCAGATTATACACAAAATGTTACCAAATGCAGAAATGTGGCCAAGCTGTCTAAGGTCTAAAGGTCAAAGGCAGTCCTGAGCAAGAACCAAAGCCAATCAGGGAGTTACAAAAAACAGTAATTCAAGATATTATTTATTTTATTTAATGTATTTATTTAGAACTTTTGTATCCCGTTCTTCTCTACCTCCATGGAGGGACCCAGAACTCAGATACATGCCAAAGTTTGGAGATGTACAAAGCCAGCCACGTGAGAAAAGGTTATAGAACTTATTGTTGACACCCACAAAATGATCATGGCTGAGCCTACTTATAGGCAGCCCTAATTATCTCAGGATTCTTCTTTCAAACTGGACCATGACATTGCCTTTTCCTTTATTGCCTGCATTTCAATCTGTAACACTCCACAGGATGAAATACATGGGGCCCCTGGTATGCTATAAGGTTTGGTTCAGAACCTCCTATGAATACCAAAATGTTCAAGTTCCATTACATACAAAGATGTAGTAAACTGGTGTCTTCTATAGAATGAAGGTCTGCTTATTGGGGCACTTATTTACTGTATTTTTACACTGCTCTATCTCACCCCGATGGGGACTCAAATTGGCAATAATTCAATGGCATACAAACATAAATACAAATAGCTGTGGTTAGTTGAAGCCAACCAGAATCCATGGAAGTGGAAGAACCATACCTCTATATCTTCTTTGCGATTTACAGGAGTTGCATGGGATAGCCCAGGCTTTACTTTTGCCCATGCTCTGAGGTTCCTAGCCTCCTTTCTCTGACTGGAGACTTATTTTGGCTCTCCTCTTCCACCTCTTCATTCGATAGTACAAGAGTTGAATGAAAAATAATGCCTCCACCTTCATTACTTGGGTTTGGATGGGACTATTTTAATAAATTAAACACAGAAATAATCCTTAGAATGTGCTTTTTAACTACCACTATTCACTTTTCCACATAATCACTAGAGAATTGGATACATTTCTGCCAATGATGATCAAGTTTTTTGAAGCTGTCACTGAAGAAGACTGTACTTTCATTTCAGGTGTCAGCATCCTGGGTACCCATCGTGCACAGATCTTCCGATAGCCAAGCAAAGCAATAATGTGACTCACACGTTCTTGTGAAATGCCGATTATGCTTGAAATTTCTCTCTGAGTGATAAGATGATCATCCTCAATCAATCTGTCAACCTTTTGCTTGTGAAACTCGGTGGTTGCTGTCACAGGATGTTTAACTGTTTGTCACACAAGTCAGATGTTCCTGCCTTAATATCTTTAAACTTACTTGCCCAACGACACACAGTACTCATATCAACATAATCACCATAAAGAGCTTGCATTCTCTGTTGAATCTCCTTTGGGTGACACCTTCTGCTGTCAAGAATTCAATGACTGCACATTGCTTAAGTCACATTGACCGACTTTCTGCACATGGTTCCATACTTTGCACTTTAAGGCTAAGGCTTCATGCCAAAATTGAGCTTTTTGTTCAATGCTAAGGCTTCTTGCCAAAATGGAACTGCAGAGGAGAGTCTACTGAACAAGTCAGTACCTGCCGCATACATGTACTGGCATCCGTTGAGGAGTTATGAAGGTGGAGGCATTACTTTTCATTCAAACCTCATACATGATATTCAGCTTCACACCATTGCCATTCAACAGTGTGCAGCACAGCAATATGTAACTCCATCAATGGAAATGTATGCCATTCAACTGTTATGTTGGATTTCAGCCCTTGTGGGATTTGGGGGCATTTAAAGGGTGGTCCCCAGTTTCAGATGCTATAATTCAGAGTGGGGATGGTGCCTTCAGGGCCATTCATCAGTTTTGGTATCCGAATGTCCTGAACGTTTTACTGGTTTCACTGTAGAATTAATGCATTTTGATATCAGTTTAACTGCCATGGCTTAATGCTGTGGCATCCTGAGATTTCTAGTTTGGTAAGTTACTCTTTGGCAGATTCCCATTATTATATAGTATTGTGCCATGGTAGTTAAACTGGTGTCAAGCTGCATTAATTCTACAGTGTAGATGTAGCCTAAGATGCAAGATGCTGGTGCCAGATTTGTATAGATGTCCTTTTAAATGTTAATTTCTGCTAATGCAATACCTCTAGTTCAAATGAAGTTGTAGTCAGATCTAACAACTTGGCTTCTGTATCCCAAATTGCTCCTGTTAAACACTCCTCAGGCACAGTCATAATTAAAAACACAGTATCAGCAAAGATACACCTGCTTCTGGAGATGTATGGTAATTTACTGAGACTCTGGGGAAAAGGGATTAAAATCAGTGACATTTGTAAACTCAGAAGAGCAAATAAGGAAGAAATCATCATTAGCATAGCCTCTCCCCTCCACCAGCCCATTTAGTTCTATTACCTTAACGTTCAATCAGATGCCATTTCCCTTCTCATGAATTGAACATTCTTAGTTTTGCCCAATTTTATCCTCTGAATAATGGAACATTTTGGTTTAGGAATGAATGATTTGGGTTAGCAGCATTGTAATAGAAATAGAAAGTACGTAAGGAAACAGAGGACCTCATTAGACATTATAATGAAAAGGTACCAGTGGTAGCACAAATCTGTAATATAGTTCTGGTTTGCAGTGAAGGGGTAAAAATACAGAAATAGTTTTGTAAGGCCCAAATGTCTTACAAGTATTCAATGGATAACTATACTTTAATAAGCATGCATGACTTCTATAGGGCACAGAGTCCATTTCCAAGGAAATGCATAGCCCTGCCTGCAGTTTGCCTCATTATTTTTTAAACAAATCTAAAAGATTTTGGGGTATCACCTATCTTGTCTCCTACTACAGGAATATTTTCTAAAGATAAAGGTAAAGTTTTCCCCTGACATTAAGTCCAGTCGTGTCCGACTCTGGGGGATGGTGCTCATCTCCATTTCTAAGCGGAAGAGCCGGAATTGTCCATAGACACCTCCAAGGTCACATAGCTGGCATGACTGCATGAAGCGCCATTACCTTCCTGCAGAAGCGGTCACAAATTTGCATGTTTTCCTAGGTTGGCAGAAGCTGGAGAGCTCATATTTCGGTCAGCAATTTAGTAGACTCTAAAAGGTGCTTCCCCATTTCATCATTTAATGATATTTTCTTAAGAGAATCTGACTTTTCTTACAAATTCCCCACTGGAGGATATTTGTACAATTTATGAGACTCAAAGGTGCTTTTCATCTTTTTCTTAAGAGAATCTGATACTCTACATTTAATGAGCCCGTTACATGATGCATGGGTACTTCTGGCTGGGCTCTGTTGGGAAAGATGTGGGCGAAACATCAGGAGATAATGCTTCTGGAACATGGCCATACAGCCCGGAAAGCTCACAGCAACCCAAGAACTTATGTGCTCTACTCCAGTCATTGTCAACTGGTGTGACGCGGCACACCAGTGTGCCATGCGAGAGCACGTGGTGTGCCGCGAAAACGTCCCCTCCCCCCGCCTTTCTTCCCCCCTCCTGCTGCTGCTGCTTGGAGGAGGAGGCCAAGCGGGCGGAGGCGGATCCGGGCCTACCGGGTAAGGCGGGCTCTGAGGTCTTGTGTGTGTGTGTGTGAGAGAGAGAGAGAGAGGAGAGGGTTGGAGGAGCGGGAGGGTGCCAGGCTGGGGGAGGCTTTTCCGCCTGGCCCCCGTGCCCTTCCGCGAGAGCCCTTCCGCGAGAGCCACCGAGGCCTCGGGAGGCTTCTCCACCTGTCCCCACGCCCTTCCTAAATTGGGGACGGGCGAGGGGCCAGGAGTGCACTTCCCCAAGGCAGCGAGGCCTGCCTCAGGAGGCTTCTCCACCTGTCCCCGCGCCCTTCCCAAATTGGGGACGGGCGAGGGGCCAGGAGGTGCACTCCCCAAGGCAGCAAGGTCCTCGCTGCCTCAGGGAGGCGTCTCCACCTGTCCCCACGCCCTTCCCAAATTGGGGACGGGCGAGGGGGCCAGGGGCACTTCCCCCAGGCAGCAAGGTCCTCGCTGCCTCAGGGAGCGTCTCACCTGTCCCCCACGCCCTTCCCAAATTGGGGAAGGGGCCAGGAGGAGCACTTCCCCAAGGCAGCTAGGTCCTCGCTGCCTCAGGGAGGCGTCTCCACCTGTCCCCCACGCCCTTCCCAAATTGGGGACGGGCGAGGGGGCCAGGAGGTGCACTTCCCCAAGGCAGCTAGGTCCTCGCTGCCTCAGGGAGGCGTCTCCACCTGTCCCCCGCGCCCTTCCCAAATTGGGGACGGGCGAGGGGGCCAGGAGGAGCGCTTCCCCCAGGCAGCGACTTTGAAGTTGCAAGGCCATTAAATGCTAATCAACATGGCCATTTGCAACATTCGCACTTGCCTAAAGCAGGCAAGAGTTCTTTCTTCCACCCTGGACATTATTCCACAGATATATACACGTCACTTGCCTAGTTTCTAACAGCTCACCACCTCTGAGGATGCCTGTCATAGATGTGACTGAAACGTCAGGAGAGAATGCTTCTGGAACATGGCCATACAGCCTGAAAACCTCACAGCAACCTGGTGATTCTGGCCATGAAAGCCTTTAGCAAAAGCTCTTTGATTTCTGCCAGGATATCTATGTTCTGTTCATTGAAACAGGCCCAGGTTTCACACCGAGTGTATACTTTTAAAAACATATTAACTATATGTATTACTGTGTTAGAGTGTCATTTTGTTTCATTTTGGTTGGTGGTGTGCCCCGGGATTTTTTAAATGTCAAAAGTGTGCCTCGGCTCAAAAAAGGTTGAGAAACACTGCTCTACTCTATCCATCATGGCGCCAGTTCTGGCTTTTAAAAAAATGCATGGATAGGTAAAGACAGGCGACTTATCTACAGATCATGTTAAATCCCATAATTTTGGCCCCCAAACCTACCCCTGATTTATACATGAGATCGACTTAAACATAAGTATATTTGGCACTGTATTTAATGCCTAGTGGTGAGAACTCTTACAAGAGTTGCTTCTGCCTGGATAGATGAATCAGGATGGAAGCTAATGTCAAAGAGCAAAAGACACCAAAAGGTAAAAGCAGGTAATGCAACTAAGGAGTGTTGTGGTTTAGATGAAAGCAAACCCAGAATGTGTGCAGACCTGTTCAGACTTCCCAGCCTTTTGTTCATCCACCATGAGTAAATATGAGCCTAGTAAAAGGGAAAATCAAAATTTACTCTTAAGTAACAGTCAAATAAGCAGCTTCAAAAAACACAAAAATAACCAGCTTTGAAATAGCTCAGTCCATCTGCAGAAATAAACTCACATAAAATCCTTTGCATTAAATTCATGCATCTTCTTTGAAAATTTCTTCTTTCTTCAATGGTGCATGGAGACAAGCATAAAGGCTCCCAGCCTAGAACTTACTTCGTGTAAGTTCTGAAGCAAGTATTTCAGTAAGTCCCAAAATCCATTACAAACATTCCTCAAGTTATACTTCATTCAGGGAGTGGTTCAAGCTTGTGATCCTTGATTGCTTCAATTACCCAGGTGTTTTTCCCTAACACACACGTACACACACACACACACACACACACACACACACACACACACACACACAGGAGACGATCCTTACAGAAACTTAGTCATATACATGCATATACCATAATAAAGAGCAGGGGGGAAACCAACCTTAAAATGGCATAATTTATTCATGACCCAAATGTTTCACAAAACAAAGTTCCCTTCTCCAGAGTCAATCAGCAATATGCAAATATAAACTCCTTGGCAGTCTCATTACGGAGTCATTACAGTAATGGCAGGGCCAACGAGTTTGCTTTTGCAGGTTGCTGACTGCCTCTGAGGAATGAAATTATATATCATAGGAGTCACATTTGGAGCAAAAATCATCAAGTGTCAGAATAATTTCCACCCATGAAAATTGTGGGAGAGCTTTAAATACTTTTGCCTCATCAGATTTTCTTTTCATACAAGCCAAAATCAGGACACAGAGTGAGGTATGACTTAAATTTCTAGCAAGAGTTATATTTTTTAATATTATAACTCTTGCAAATTTAAGTCATACCTCATTGGCTTTGCAATAGAGCTTTACACATAGATATGTTTAAACCCAACTGCTATTCTTTTCAACCTACAAAACAATATGAACATAAGTTTAACTAGGCAAATTCCATCACTATTATTGACTGGGGATCTTGAGAGGAGCATAAAAGTGGGCCTGAAGGTAAAGATTTCCATTAAGATTGACATTAAGTGTTGTAACTTCCACAGATGGCCTCAAGACACACCAAATTTAGTAAAAGAATAAACAGTTTATTAGAACATAAAATATAGCCACAACCTGGCTTCAAAAGTCCCAAAAACCCAACCCCCCAAAAGAGTCTTCAAATAAACATAGAGACGTCCGTCTGTTGTCCTTGGTTGTGTCTTTGTCACGGCGAGATGGTTCACCCAGAAGGAAAGGAGGAGTGCCTTCTTATCCACCGGAGCTAAGTGTATACAAAACAACATACATAAAAGCCCCCGCAACCCCCAGCATCTCCTTTTCCCCAAATATACAATACCATGTGCAAGCAGACACAGCAACACAGGAATGATCAAATGAAACGCGGTAGTCACTAGACATAAAGAACAAACATTAAATCCCCAAACCCCCCACATTCAACAGTTTCAGCTAAAGCTGCCATTGCAGCTCACCCAGAACCCCACATGAAAACAGCCCAATACTCACACATAGCTGGAAGCCAAGAATTAGAGCACGAAGGTCAAGAATAACACGATACAAGAACTAGAAACCCCACCAGCAACACCTTGGCCGACCGCAAAGTCCCAAACCCTTTATACCATTACCTTTATACCATTACAAATCAGAGGCGTCGAAGTCCCCACCCAAATCTGCATCAGTCCCAACAGCTGCAGTGCTGGATGCATTCCTCCACGTCTCCCACCTTTCATGAGCACTTAAAGGACCCCAATCTGATTCAGCATTTCCACTAGGCCACTCCTGGTCGCTTGAAAAGCCAAAGAATGAGCTCTCATTGGACTCAGCATTCAAAACATTCCTGACATCCTGTACCAACGCTGAGTCCAATTCCGTATCACTCTCTTCTGATGTTAACTCTGCTTCAAAACCTTCACAAGTGTCTTCACTGGTAGCCTCTCTAAGTATTTGTCGGATCTTTCTCCTTTGTCCTTCACCTTCCAAACTAGAATCACTTGCAGCTCTTTTCCTTCCAGCTGCAGTAACCCTGCCCAAATCCCCCTCTTCAAGTGACATTTCAAACAAAGTATCTTCCTCCAAGTTACTATCTGTAGCAACTATAGGTTCAGCTTGCTCAACTACAACATTAAGTTTAGTCATGTCCGGCTCTTGGGGTGGTGCTAATTTCCATTTCTAAGCCAAAGAGCCGGTGTTGTCCGTATATGCCTCCAAGATCATGTGGCTAGCATGACTGCTTGGAGTGCCATTACCTTCCCGGCTGAGCTGTACCTATTTATCTAACTCACATTTGCATGTTTTCAAATTGCTAGGGTGGCAGCAATTATCAATTGGTTATCAATGGGAACTCACCCCATCCTGAAGATTCGAACTGACGATCTTCCAGTCAGCAAGTTCAGCAGCTCAGTAGTTTAACCTGCTGCTCCACTGCGGCCTCCTAAAGTGGGCCTGCATTACACAAATATAACAGTTTCATGCCACTTTTAACTGTAAGGGCCCCATTCTATGACCTGGGATTTGTAGTTTGCTGATAAACTGAGTACCCAGGATGGTAGTGCCTCCGGGTTACGAGTGGTGCTGTTCAATGCCAGGTCAGTGAATGGAAAAACATCTATTATTCAGGACCTAATCCTTGAAGAACATGCTGACCTAGCTTGTATAATGGAGACCTGATTGGACGAGGCTGGGGGGGGGGATCTCTCCCAGCTTTGTCCATTAGGCTACTCTGTTCAGCACCAGTTGAGATCTGGAGGGCAGGGAGGGGGTGTCGCTGTTGTCTATAAGGATTCCATCCCCCTGACAAGGTGCCCCATTCCGCAGTCTACCATGTTTGAGTGTGTCGGCCTGAGGGTTGGTGTCGCAACTCAGAGAGCCTTAAAGAGCCAAGCCCAATATACTTCAAAGTAAAGTTTATTTGCAAACACAAAATATGGCCAAAAAGAGCCAAAAACACTTAAACTTCAGTGTGAAAGTGGAAAGAACATAACCTAGTGGCAAAAACTGGCCAAAATAGTCTTTAACACAAAACCCGGATTAAACTTCCCTTTAACTTGGATTAAACTCCAAAAATGCAGAACAACAAAAAAGGCACACGAAGACAAATACAACAATGTCGTCATCAATGGGAGAAGGCAAAGAGCGAAGAGATGTCAGAAACGGTCCAGAGGTCGCAAACGGGAAGGCAGCAAGGGCATGCTCAAATCTGGTCTGGAGTCGAAGTGAGGAGAAGCAGCTGCGTAGTCAAGACGAACCAGCATCAGGGTGAAGGGAAGCAGCAACAACAATATGCCAATCTGGGTCAAAACGAGGAGGAAACAGCAGCGACGACAAACCGATCCAGGGTCAGCACACAAGCAGGCAGCAGCAACTAGCACACTGGGGAGCAAACACGGTGTAGCCAAAAGGGACACACAATGCGGAACCCAGCCTATACAATACCCAATTCCATGGAGGTAGATCAGGATCCTGACTCACGTCCAAGAGGCAGGCCACAGGATACGGGCACCCAGCAACACCTTGCCAACTGCAAGGAACCCCATACTCCAAATCTTATTTTATTCACAGATCGTCATCAGAGCTTGAACGAGCCAACACCCCTTCATTAGTTCTCTCAGTTGCCCTTGCAGCTTCATGTGCAGTCCTTTGTCTATCCTGCCAAGCACTCCTTCTCCTGCCACGACTTAGCTCACCCCAAGAGGATGTTTGGTCATCAGAACTCCAATTCCCATCCCCAGAAAACCCCACAAACGTATCACTACTTGTTGGTTCTATACAAACATCTTGCACTTCCGGTACTTTAGTCCAATCCATATCACTAGGCACACCTTCAGAATCCCCCTCCCCACTTTCCATAGTTGAACTGGTGCTTGGCTGCTCTGTCGGACTGGATGAGGGCTAACAAATTGAAATTGAATCCAGACAAGACAGAAGTCCTCCTGGTCAGTCGAAAGGCCAAACAGGGCATAGGGTTACAGTCTGTGTTGGATGGGGTACACTCCCCTTGAAGACGCAGGTTCGCAACTTGAGAGTGATCCTGGATTCATCGCTGAGCATGGAACCCCAGGTTTTGGCAGTGGCCAGGGAAGATTTTTTACAGTTAAAGCTTGTGCACCAGATGCGCCCGTATCTTGGGAAGTCTGATCTAGCTACGGTCGTCCATGCTCTGATCACATCCCGAATGGATTACTGCAACGCGCTACGTGAAGCTGCCTTTGAAGATAGTTAGGAAACTTCAGCTAGTCCAATGCACAGCAGCCAGATTACTAACCGAGGTGACATACAGGGAGCATACCCCCCACCCCCCGCTATGCCAGCTCCACTGGCTGCCAGTCCATCTCCGAGCCCAATTCAAAGTGCTGGTTTTGACCTATAAAGCTCTATACGGTTCTGGCCCAGCTTACTTGTCCAAACACATCCACTCCTACGTCCCACCTCATAATCTAAGATCATCCGGGGTGGCCCTGCTCTTGCTCCTGTCAACAGCACAAATGCATTTGGCGGGGACGAGAAACAGGGCCTTCTTGGCTGTGGCCCCCCGACTATGGAACACACTCCCAAATGAGGTAAGATCTGCTCCCTCCCTCCTGGCTTTTAGAAAAATAAATAAATCATGGTTCTGGGACCAGGCCTTTAGACAGTAGATGTATGTAGCAGTTTAGAGGGACATTGACTGGAACAGCGATTCGACTGACAAGACTCTTTTATTGTTTTAATGCTTGTTGATGTTTTGTTTTAATTATTATTTATGTTTTATTGTGGTTTTACTATTGTAATTGTTTGTATTGGCATCGTATCAGTGCCCAATGTAAGGCACTGAATTTTGCCATTTTATGTGTAAACCGCTTTGAGCCCCCCCAGGTGTGAGAAAGGCGGTATATAAATACTGTAAATAAATAATAAATAAACTTGTAGAGAGTTCTAGTTCACGTCCCTGAACTATAGTTTGGGTATACAAGAGAAGAGACAAGAGGATTGACTCAGTTTAGTTCTGTACTGTAAACAGGCACTATAAATTTCTCAAGAAACTGAATTGGTTCTTTCAGGGGGAAAAGTGATGTATTTCTTTTGAGATTTCCTCATACATCATGAATTAGTGGATGTCCAATCTCACCTTTTAAGCAAACAGAGAGCATCCTAAATGTCAGGTTGCCTATGGATCCATTTGTAGAAAGGGACCAATTTCAACTTAAATTAAGCAGCAGAAGTCGTAACAGTCAAGCTGTGTTTGTAAATCACAGCCTCAAAACAGCGTTTTAATGGCTTGCAAGACTGAGCTTCTATTACAGCTAAGGTCTCTCTTTTAAGATGTCATTTATTCTTATTCTTTAAAGCTCTCCTAATTCAGTATAAACTCAGGCTTTGCATCCGCCTGAGGTATATTTCATCAGTCATTTGGAAAAAGACCTTTTTCAAAGCTAAGCACAAGCTGTAAATTGTCCAGTATCTGCTTTCTTTTCAACGCTGAAATAAAGGCCTTTGCTGGCAAGGCTCTTATTAGGGCCACATAAATCAAAGTCTATTAAAGGGCAAGTCTGGTAATCTGAGAAAACAGCCCCACGCCGGCTATGCAACGGAATTGTTGTGTGGGCTTCCGTTGCTTTAGTGCTTGGCTGAAATAAAGGAAAACTTTCAGGATAGGTTTCCATGGAATTTTCTGCCTGGAGCCAGTACATTATGAACATTTTTTAAAAAAACTCACCCTAATGTAACTATACTGTAGTATAGTTAACTATACATTAATAATGTCTTAATGTATTTTAATCCAATGTTGTATCTCTTGCATAATGTTGTTGTAATGTGTTTTGTATGTTGTCGGCATTAAATTGCTGCCATTGTAAGCCGCCCTGATTCCCCTTTGGGGATTGAGGAGGAAGGGATAAAATGTTGGAAATAATAATAATAAGTCCTTAACTGAAATGGAAATAAAAGGAAAGATAATAATTTAGCAAGGATATGTATTATTTTTATTTCTCTCAGCACAAATGTATTTTCACACAGGTCAATCATCCATAATTTTCTTGACATTTTCGTTCAAAAATTCCACAGTACTTGACAGTACTCTACTATTCATTAATGACTAAGTAAGGAACTTTGTGTAGCTTAACATCTCAAATAGTTACACTCTTCGAATCTATGTGACCTCAGGCGGTGTGCTGGTACTGATCTGTAGAATACTGTATGTTGCTTCCAAATATAAAATGCAGTAGAGTCTCGCTTACCCAACATAAATGGGCCAGCAGGATAAGCAAAAATGTTGGATAATAAGGAGAGATTAAGGAAAAGCCAATTAAATGTCCAATTACGTTATGATTTTACATCAAAAAATCATGTTGTACAGCAAATGGACAGAAAAAGCAGTTCAATACATGGTAATGTTATGTTGTCATTACTATATTTCTAAATTTAGCACCAAAACATTGCAATGTATTAAAACAGCAGTGGATCCGGAAGGTAGGACAGACTGCGTTGGATAATACAGAACATTGGATGAGCGAAAGTTGGATAAGAAGACTCTACTATATATTGTAGCTTGCCTATAGCCATGACTTCACTCTGCTCTTTGTCCCCAAGGAGGTGAAAAATATAACACGCGTACTCCTAGAGCTTAGGTGGCAAGACACTGTTCGGGATGCGGAAACAATGGCAAACCATGGTTTAAGCAAGCTAGAGTTCATAAGACAACAACAAATCATGATTTCTAACTGTAGCATGTGGGTAGTTAGCAAACCTTGGTTTGTTTACAGCAGTGGTTCTCAACCTTCCTAATGCCATGACCCCTTAATTCGGTTCCGCATTTTGTGGTGACCTCTAACCATAAAATTATTTTCATTGCTACTTCATAACTGTAATTTTGCTATAATTTCCCACACAGAAACCCCATGACCAACAGAAAATACTGTGTTTTCTGATGGTCTTTGGTGGCCCCTCTGACATCCCCTCATGACCCCCCAAGGGTCCTGCCCCCCAGGTTGAGAAACGCTGGTTTACAGGAATAGGTTCAGACAGCAAGCCCTTAGCAAGTGGGAATTAGTCCATAAACATATTTGCAGCCAACCAGTGCTTCTTCCAAGGTGACCATTATTGCTTTGCAATGTATTATATGAATTATATACTGCAAAATTACATACTACAAAATTGCATATAGTTCTTCTCTATATTTGGGGTTGTAGGCTATTATAAATCTCCAAAACTATTTATTTCCCCCCAAAAGTAGTCCTGGCTTGGTTGTTTTTACATTTCCCAATGAGATGAAACAATTACTATCAGCTCCTTTAAAAAAAAGAGCAGGGGTAACTGCAATAGATAAATGGCCCCTCTTTGGGGAATGTAAGGAGGACGTTATTTACAGTAATCTCAGATCCCCAGCACCCCAAATTACAGAGCAGCAATTGGCCTCCCACGTTAAACAAGGTGCTGCTGTTGCATTCTTTCAAAGTTTCAACGTTCAGTGGTCAATAAGCATCAAGTTGAATGTATAATTTTCTTTTTGGTTTAGGAAGTTCATCTCTCAGTTAAGGTCCTCTCTCCTCAATCCTTTACAGCTGAAGTTACCTTCAATTTTCCCTTCACAGGTTCCTTCACATCTTCAAAAATGCAACCTGCAACAGAAACAAAATGAAAACAACAGGTTAGCAACAACACACCAACCTTAAAAAACAAGGCTCAAGTCTTTTACCGTCCTACACATCCCGCCACAAAATTATTCATAACATTTTTGTGGAGCAGTCCTTCTATCTCTTAAAAGAGGAGAAATGAAAGAGCGTTCTCCCCCTTAAATCTAATTTGACTGTTCTGAGGAAAGACAACCCATTAAATCGACTGCGTTCAACATGGCATATTCTAGTGAAATGAAGCAGATATTGAAGTTGTGGCAATGTACTTTCCTTATACTCAGCAAACTGCCCTGTAAAGTACAAAGAACGTTTTCCTTTGAGCTAGCAAAGGCTCAACTTTGGAAGTGAATAAGCCTTGAAGAACCTGGGCGACTAGTTCAAAGCTGACTTTGCGGAAGAAGCCTAGCTGCGGATTTGCAAGCAGATCGGAAGACTTAATTATCTCTACTCTTCAGCATAAAAAGCTGTTACGTATTATTTTCTGCGATCGATGTTGGTTGTTGATGGAAGGGTTAATGTAAGTATTAGTTCTAAAGGATTGAGTAATCTGTAAGTAAGAGTTCATGGGTGAAAGCAATTAAGGGTGGAGGTATGCAAGAGATAGGTTGCAGCTGGGTGTTTCTGGAAATAAGGAGGGAGCCTTGGAACTGACATTTGGGAGAAAAGGATGGTCTTATTTTTGTGGTAGATGCTGCTGGTTTTCCCCCAGGCTTGTTGGATTTTCGGTATCCTGACCTGTCTCCTGTAATCTTGGAACCCTGGAACCTTGAACCTCTGGACTGGCTTTTGACTACGGTATAGACTCTTGATCCTCTGGACTTTGTTTATTGAACTCTCAGCGTTTGACCACTGGGCTCGACCCTTTGACTATGGTGTAGCATTTGCTCTCAGTTTTTGTTTATTCAGTGGCTGAGTGCTATCTTTGTTTTATATTTTGGACTACTAAAACAGCCAGGAAGTAAGTGCTGTTTTAATTACATTGTTTAACATGAACTGGGTGTTTGTTTGATTCACCTCTGCTGGAAATAATGGCAGAGCCCTGGCTGTTGTAGATGAGTCCTTGAGTGATGCTGAAAGCATGGAGATTTAAGCTAGAAGGGCAAAACGGGTTACTCGAGAGCAGGAGTCAGATGAGGAAAGGGAGAGGAAAATAATCTGGCAAATACTTAGTGAACCTACTGATGAGGATTCCTTTGAGGGTTTCTCTGGGGATGATGGGTTTGATCATGAAGAGCCATCTATGGGAAGTGGGGATGGGGAATCAGAAGATGTGTCTAGCGATATGGACTGGACTAGAGTGCAAGACATGCATGATGTTTGTGCAGAACCAACAAGTAGTGATGCATTTGTGGGGTTTCCTGGAGATGGGAATTGGAGTTCGGGTGATTAAACTTCATCTTGGGATGAGCTAAGTCATGGCAGGAGGAGGGCTTGGGAGGAAAGACAAAGGACTGCACGTGAAGCTGCAAGGGCAGCTGAAAGGGCTAATGATGGGGTGTTGGCTCATTTGAGCTCTGCTGAAGATTTGTGAATAAAGTGAGGCATGGAATTGGGGGTTCCTTGCAGTTGGCAAGGTGTTGCTGGGTGCCTGTGTCCTGCGTTCCTGTGGACTGCATCTTGGACGTGAGTTTGGATCCTGCTCTACCTCCATTGACTTGAGTATTGTATCGGCTGGGTTCCGCTTCTTGTGTTCCTTTTGGCTACACTGTGTTTACTCCCCTGTGTGCTAGTTGCTGCTGCCTGCTTCGTGCTGACCCTGGACCGCATTATCGATGGTGCTGTTTCCGCCTCGCCTTGATGCCGGATCGGTTTTGACCACACTGTTGCTGCCTTCCCGTTTTGACCTTCGGACCGCGCTGATGCTTCTTCGCTCTTTGCCTCCCCCCCATTGATGATGACCTCATCGTGATTGACATTAAGTGTCTTTTTCCTTTGTTGTGCCATGTTTTGGGGTTTTTTGCGGGTTTATAGGAGATATAATCTGGGTTTTGTGTTAAGGACTATTTTTGGACCAGTTTGGTCATTATTCTATGTTCTTTTCACCCTCACACTGATGTTTAAGTGCCTTTGGGTCCGTTTGACCATCTTTTGTGTTTTTGAATAAACTTTACTTTGTACTCTAATGGGCTTAGCGCTTTAAGGCTCTCTGTGTTGCGACACTGGCAACGTGACAAAAGCATATGGACACGGAACATGTTAATATTTCATTTTTAGCATCAGGCTGGCTTTTAAAATATGCGCAAGGTCAGAATCCTGTTGATGACACACACTACTTACCCTAGCACATTTACTTGGTGAAACATTGTGAAAGGAGGTATTCGGTACTTCCAGCTGCAATACCCTAAGAGAGGCTCAATCTGTATCTTAATTTCTCATTGCATTGACTCCCCCACCACCACAAAGCTCCCATATTTTCCTCCAGACAGTATAGAGCTGCATTTTGCTTTCTGCAGGCTCATTTTTGTTTCCCTTGCTCCATTTCTCCCTTTCCTGTAGCTTAGTTCTCAACAATTTACCTTGCAATCAATCTGCTGTTTTCCTTATCAAGAAAACCTGATTTTCTTAGAGTGGAGGAGACAAGATACACTAGACTTGCTATTCCATTTTGAGCACCTCATGAGAGCACTCCACCATCCACAATTCATTTTTTTAAAGTCCCCAGAAACTGAATAACTTCTAATCCTTACCCGTTGGCAAATCCTGAAAAATGCAGTATGGATACAATGAAGCAGGAGAAAGCTTACAAGATGCTTTCTCCTGGACATTGTTTAGCATTGCTTTGAAACCAATATATTTGGGCTGGTTTTGGAACTTAAGTTTTAATTTTAATTGGCAGAAACTAGATAATTTTGATGTTTCAACATGATGGGCTTTCATTCCATTCTACTGTATTTAGATGTTTTGTTTGGATACTGGGGGTGAGATTTCTAAACAGCGCAGTTGATGTATGTATTTTAAGCCAATGCATGTATTTAAACAAGTCATGCCATAAAACAAAAACTTCAAAAAAAGAAATTAAAAGGAAAATCAAACCAAAAACATAGTTCTGGATTGGAAGCAAGGCTTTAGGAAAAACCTTATTAAATGGGAGTCTGACCTCTCCCACGCTCCATGTGATACTTAAAACAGTAATGTGTAATTTGCTTCGACAATTAGAGAGGATAAGACGAAAGTGAATAAAATGATAAGAAGAGAAGTTGTGATTTTTAAGAATCTTTGGTTGCGTTCCCAGCATAGCTGTAATCTGTCATTATGGTTCTGAAATTACCATGCTTGTTGTCTAATTTCTATTTCTTTATCTACCGGTTCAACTTTTGGTTCTTGTATTTAGGGCTCTAATTTCCCCCAGTAGCTGGCAGCTTTGTTAGGATGATACTCACCACCTAGGAATTCAAGATATATAGGTAAAATAAAAGATTACTGTCTATTCCTTCAACATGCAAAGATTGGTCTGCGAGCCTTTCAAGATCTGGCTCTGCATCTGTGGAACATTTTTCCTTTGGACCTCTGGCTGATGGACAGTCCCACCCATTCTCTCAAGGAGTTGAAGATCTTCCTCTTTGGTTCACTAGATTAAGTTGCCGCGTTGGACCTGAGGTCGCTAACATGGCTAATCACTGTTGGGATGTTGGGGTGTGTATATATATTTAAACTGTTGTCTTTTATTGCCTTTGCTTGCATTCGTTTGATGTTCTGCCCTTTGGTGGAAAGGGCATTACATAAATAAATGTTATTATCTAATGTTGCTCAGTATAACTGAAAGTTTATTGCCTCTTTTCTAATTACCATCATGTATGCTTTGAAGCTCTATATTCCACTGGGTTTTTATTAAGTGGCACACAAATTGTGGCAAACTAACAGAAGGAGGTCAATAATTGTGATTGCATATATCTTTCTTTTGTTTTTGACATATTTTTATTTATTATTCTAGTTCTATTTTCTGACATACGTTATTGTATGTTTTAGTAATTAGTTTGTATTTTGCAGTATGTAGTTAGCACTAAATTTGGAGTTTTGTTTTTAATTGTTATATATTTCGTGTATGCAGATTTTATCCAATTTTATACAATCAAAACATGTAACTTAAAGGCACATACACAACTGGTTGTATCATTACTCAGAATACCAGTATCTTTATTTTAGGAGTTTCTCAGAAGTACCACATCTGTAGGAAGTATTTTTAACTCTTGGACAAATATCTCTTGGGAATAAAATACCATCCCAAAAAATTCTTAAGTACACGCAGTATTTCATGATGAATGTCTTTATATATCCACTTGCAGGACTCTCTGAAATGTTTCAAGCCATATTGTAGTCTTAGGCCTCGTTTACACTGCCATATACAAATGGTAGTGTAGAAGGGGCCCTAGTGTTGTGCAGAGAGGAGGCAGTGGTGGGAGAGAAGAGAAGCTTGCTGGATTAGGCTATTGTCCAAACAAGCTCTCACAGTATTGTTGAAGGCTTTCATGGGTTGTTGTAGGTTTTTCGGGTTTTTCAGTTTCCAACAAACCTCACAACCTCTGGGGGTGCTTGCCACAGATGCAGGCAAAATGTCAGGAGATAATGCTTCTAGAACATGGCCATACAACCCGAAAAATTGACAACAACTAAGCTCTCAGTGTGTTTATTGGCTCAAAAGACCCCACACTTCCTGGATGCCAGAGCCTGGAGAAGTAGTTACTTGAAGCAGACAACCTTCCCCTACCAACTTGGAAGAACTGGTTTGGACAATAGTTTGCTCCATGGTATATGTGACTATCCAAGCCAGCTCTCCCATAATGTCTTCACTCCATGTATCCTCCTCTCTTGGAAGCAAAGCATTGGTGAAATCCTCTCTAAGTGCCTCTGCCTTCATCATAGCTGCAACCAAATCTTTATTATTTCTGCTGTTACTTCCATTTTATTTTACGTCCACTTTTATCTACACTGGGTAACCAACATGAACTCAGTTCTAATTACAGTGCCTTGTTATAAAATTCTGAGGAGCAAAGATGGTATCGGCAGGATAGGACGTGATTTAATGGGCTCCGGTATTTTTGTTTTTCTTACTCCCTCTGCTTGAAATGGGAAACAGAAAATGCAATAGGACTAGCCCTGACTCAACAACACACCATAAGGCTTCTAAACAACTGGAAATTGATGAACTCTTTGGAGAGGGAACTATGAGTATTCCTGACTTAAACAACCTGATGGAAATTACTATTATAAAATTATATTCCTTAAAATGCTGGATACATTAAATTTCATTTGTCAGAGCTTTGGAAATATTTTGTATGGGCTAAATCCTAGCCACACTCAAAATAGACCATGAAAATGAACTTAACTTATAGAGCGGTGACTAGTATATCCTATTCATTTCAGTCTAATTGGAGCAAACATTGGATCTAGGCCAATATTTTGTCATTATCCCATTTCATACAATATTTTTTGATCTGCAGAGCACTTACATCTTTCCAATGTTGTATATTGTATTACAGTGAGTAATGGATCTTTTGCACCAATATGAACATGGCAAAAATACCAGTCATGTCCATAACACAATAAAGGCTTTCATAGCTGGAATCACTGGGTTGTTGTAGGTTTTTCAGGCTGAATGGCCATGTTCTAGAAGCATTCTCTGCTGATGTTTCACCTGCATCTATGGCAGACATCCTCAGAGGACTTCACAACTCTGAGGATGCCTGCCATAGATGCAGGTGAAACATAAGGAGAGCATGCTTCTAGAACATGGTCATTCAGCCCGAAAAACCTACAACAACCCAAAGTAATTTAGTTGTACCAATTGCAAAGGAGATATCTTGAAGTATTAGTTAACAAGTTCCATAGCTTTTGTGGAATTCCATTTTTGTGTGTTTGGGGCCTAATGTATTACTCCCCAGAAGGAGAGCTGTACTGTACTGAATAAAGCAAAGAAAACCATAATTCCAAAAATAACTTCCAACACTACATTACCGGAAGACTTTGATGATTCTGTTTGCTTCATCTATTCTGGTTTCTCAAGTTTTCTCCTTATGCACACTTGTGGTATGAAACTAATTGTTAAATGAGATTGCTCCTCCGTAATGCCATACTTTTCTACATCATAATACGGTTAATATTTTAATTTCAGAAGTCGCAATCCAATTTTAATTTCCAACAGAGGAAATCCATGGGGAAGCTACCAATTAGATAGGTTTACTGATTTAGTGGTTTCATAAAGACTATCTGCTTGATTTGATTGTGGTCTGGATGCCACAAACACTTATGAAGGAATAAACTTGATTTCAGAAAGGATTATCATCCAACTAAATCACCATTCTCTATCCCACTCGATTTCATAGTGGCTATCCAGGGTCTTCAGCAGCAAAATACCCCCCATCATACTATCTAAAATACTTGACCTGGAAATACCAGGGACTTCCAATAACCAGATGTGCCCTTCCTGTGAGTGCAGGTGCGCTCTTATAATATGCCGTTTTGGAATCTTATGGATGCCTGTTACTCACTGCTTTCATCCCTTGCTCTTTCACTGAACCTGATATTAACTCCATGTTAGCATTCACCCATATGAGCAGGGCTAAGCTCTATAGGAACATAGTCACATGTGAGCCCTGCCACCGATATCACCACATGCCAAGTTACCTGTTAGATTTTTTTGCACAAGTAGTGCAAAGAACTAAAAAGGGACATGATTCCGACTGCTTCTGATCATGCAAGATGTTTGATGAAATGTAGGTTTTATGTTCAATGTGGAACAATTAAAAATGCAGCTGAATGAGGGAAGTTGCATCCATGTGAATGATTGCATGGAACTTAACTGATTGCATAGAACTGGACACCAAATTGGGTAACTGGAGTATTTTAAACAACTGCCTCTAGCAACTCTTGCTACAACATTTTGTCCTAGTCTTGTGTACTTTTGCATTCCATAGTCCGTACTCAGAAAATTAGTCATTTAGCAAGAGCTACTTATATTCACTTTACATTTGATCAGCAAAGAAGATAATAGCATTGTAAAATGCTGGTAGCTGATGGAGGTGATCTGGAATTTCAGCAAGAAAATAGATTTGAGAAGGAAGGAGTGTTTCAAACAGCATATAAAACTTCTAAGAAGAAATTTACTTGAAGTTCAACGGCAAAATCTTGCAAACTGATAACCGTGATGGTTTGCTTAAGCTGTGGGAAAGGAGGGGGAAAACTTACAGTTGTCAGGTAACTTATTTTAAGGAAAACAAGTTCTTCTATGTTCAGCATCTAGAAACTATTCTGTGTAGTTGGCAACAGAGATACTTAGATACAAGAAATAGATGAGAAGGTGAGAAGAGCTCAAGGTCAAAGGAAAAGCCGAAATCTTGAACAGTGGTAGCAAATAGAATGCCTGACTTGTATAAGATAAAAGAAATGGATTTATTTTTCAACACTACCCTCTCTCTTGAGTACAAAAAGAACAAGCAATTCAGCGTTGACACATGAAGATTTGACATCGGTTTCAAGTTTCTTTCCAAAGCAATAGAAAAACAATGAAGCTTCCAAGGCAGTTGCCAAGCAATTAGCTGCTTTTGAGCTGTTCCTCAATGAAGCTGGTTTTGAGCTGTGCCTAAGTGTGTGTGTAGACACACAATAATGATAATAATAAGCACATGTTCAATTACCAGGAAGATTGACAGCAAGACAAGAAGAGCTCAAGGATAAAATCATGGCCCATGCTGTATCAAATGCAATAAGAAAACGACTCCCAACTTTAAAAACAGTGCCTAAGAGACACCTGTCACCTCTCATGAAGGATGTGAATATATTACTTTCTATTGTCCAAATAACATCAATTGAACAAACAAACCAATTTGCCTACACTACAGTACAGCAGTGATAGTATCAGAAGAGCTTGGGCTCCTACAACCAATGCAGCCTCCAAGAAAATCGACTGGAAAACCAAAATGGAAGGTTAGGTTGGAATTGAAAATCAAAAATCTACGATCAGATGCAAGTAACCTAAAAAATATGAAGGAGAAGAAACTAAAGAATGACAAAATCAAGCAGTATCTGATCAGAAAGTACTGGCTGAACACCAGAAAAAATGGAAGAAGCTTTGTAAATTGTGAAAGAACAAATTACAGCAACAGCCAGAAAAATTGAAAGATAAGATGCTAGAATCATCCAGTACAGACAAAATCAACTGTTTCAATCAGACCAAAGACGCTTCTACCAGAGTCTGAACCAAATAACAGACACAGTAATCATAAAGCCTGAGAAAACAAACGGCAACAACTAAGTTTTGGGAAAGACTCTGGGAAAATAATAAGAACTACAACAAAAATGCTGGGTGGATAAAGGAGTTTGAAGAGTAATTCTCACAGAAGGAAATGGAACAGATGGAAATAACAACTGAAATGATCAGCAAACGAATGTAAAAACTAGCAAACTACACATCGCCTGGCAGTGATCAACTACATGGATTTTGGCTAAAATATCCGATTAGTCTACATGGAAAAATGGCCCAACAATTCAATGAGATGCCGCAAAAAGGAAATATCAATGGTTAACAACGGGGAGAACATATTTGATACAAAAAGATCCAGCAAAAGGAGCAGCACCAGGAAACTACAGGCCGATAACATGTCTGCACACTATGTTTAAACTATTAACCGGCATAATAGCAGACAGAATTCAAGATTATCTTGAAGAAAATAACATATTGCCAAATGAACAGAAAGGCAATAAACGGAAAAGCAGGGGCACAAAAGACCAGTTATTTATTGACAAAATTATTCTGGAGAACTGCAAAAGCCAAAAAAACTAATATTCACATGACATGAATTGACTACAAAAAAGCCTTTGACTCACTCCCACACAGTTGGGTCATCAAGTGCCTAGACACCATCAGCATTTATAAAAACATTGGCACTTTTATTGAAAATATGATGAAGCACTGGAAAACTGAACTGTTTGTTGGAAATTAAAACTACGGGCTTGTCAACATCAGGAGAGGAATTTTCCAGGGAGACTCATTGTCCCCACTGCGCTTCATCATTGCCATAATCCCTTTGTCAACAACCTTACAAAAAACAAACCTGGGCTATCAAACTTCTAAGAAATCTCACAAAATTTCACATCTCCTGTAAATGGATGACCTGAAGCTGTATGGGAAAACCAAAACTGAAATCCAGTCTCTGACTAACACTGTCTGAATCTTTAGCACCGATATCAACATGGAGTTTGGTTTGGACAAATGTTCGACAGTCGCACCGAAGAAGGGAAAAATCACTGAAAGTGAGAGCATAAATAAGCCCAATTGCCAAGCAATAAAGTGTCACCAGCCAGGGGCCTATAAATATCTGGGCATACTACAGCTGGACAACATCAAACAATAACATGAGAAAACTGTGATCAGCAAAGAATACATTGAAAGTGTCAGAAAAAATCTCAAAAGCAAGCTCAATGGTAGTAATACCATCAAGGCCATAAACACCTGGGCCATACCTGTCATAAGATACACTGCTGGCATCATAAACTGGACGCAGGCAGAACTGGATAATTTGGACAGAAAAACAAGAAAACTCATAACCATTCATAATTCACTACATCCTCGGAGTGATGTTGACTGGCTCTATCTGCCTAGAAAGTCTGGTGGCAGAGGACTCTTACAAGTCAAACAAGCAGTTGAAGAAAAAAAACACGCCCTGGCAGAATATGTCAAGGAAAGCCAAGAACCTGCTGTAATTGAAGTCAATAATTGGAAACTTGTCAAATCACAGCAGACAAAGAGTCAGTGCAAGCAAACTGCACTCCAGACCAGAGCTGACAGCTGGCACAACAAAGCATTACATGGGCAGTTCCTTGACAAAATTGAAGGAAAAGTTGACAAGGAGAAGACCTGGTTATGGCTCACAAATGGAACATTGAAGAAGGAGACTGAAGGCCTGATTCTTGCAGCCCAGGAGCAAGCCATCAGATCAAGTGCAATTAAGGCCAGGATTGAAAAATCAGCTGATGACCCAAAATGCAGACTGTGCAAGGAAGCGGATGAAACCATTCATCATATCCTCAGCTGTTGCAAGAAAATTGCATGAACAGAGGCACAACTCTGTGGCCCAACTACCTACCAGCAGTAAACAACTGGTGGGATCATAAACCTGCAAAGGTAGTAGAAAATGAACACACAAATATACTGTGGGACTTTCAAATTCAGACTGACAAAGTTTTGGAACACAATACACCAGATATCATAATTGTGGAAAAGAAAAAAAGTTTGGATTATTGATGTCGCCGTACCGGGTGACAGTCGTACTGAGGAAATACTGGTAGCCAGATTTTGTTTATTTTCATGGTTTCCTCCTTTTCCTGTTTTTTAACAGGAAAAACTCAGCGGTTATTAGGACCTCAAAATCGAACTGCAAAGGCCCTGGCATAAACCAATACAGGTGGTCCCAGTGGTCATCGGCACACTGGGTGCCGTGCTGAAAAATCTCAACCGGAATTTGGAAATAATACACACTGACAAAATCACGATCTGTCAACTGCAAAAGGCCAAAAACACTGGGTAAACCGTATTACAATCTCAAGAAAAACACAATACACGTATTGAATATCATTCAGTCAATAACTCATATTTGCATTTGGCATATAGCAAGCTGACAATAAAGTGAAAACAAATATCATATATCTTGTGTCTTAATACACTATTCAATTGTTCATAAGTAAGCAGTAGTACATCACAATGAATAATAGCCTAATGGCATATCTATGTTCCCTGTTTGGGAGAAGTAGTACATGCAAGTACTAAGGCACAATGGCAAAACAAACATAAATCACTGGCAATTGCCTAAGTAGTCCAAGAGAATACAGTCAAATTAGAGTCAAATTAGACTTGCAATAGTACTCAGCGTTAGTCTGTGGGGAAGAGTAACGCTGGTCGCGAGTAGCCAGCAATGAAGAGCCAGAGCCGCAAAGGGTCGCCAAGAGCCTCCCAAGCGGGGGAAGGGGGGCGGAGCCGCCCAAAGCCGACGACAGTAGCGCTGTGCCGGTGCCTGGCGCCCGGTCGTTTCGAAATATTTCTTCTTCAGGGCTCGCTAGTAGAAATTTCCTCTAGCCCACTGGGGATTTATCTTAAAATTGAGAAATAAAAAAGCATTCTATAATTCACAGTGGAATAACGCGCACTCATACGGTTCAGGAATCGATGGTTGCCATATAGTTACCATCAATAGTAGAATTCCAGTCTTGGGGAGATCCGCTGATGCCATCCAGTGGGGAATGGTGAATAGGTGTGAGAGATGCAACTCATTTAAAGGAAAACATGACATATTGATGTCAGCTGTGTTACTTTCAAGTATAGCGTTTAAAGAAAGATGGTCATTCAATCCGCCATAAATCTCAGTGCCCATTTTTAAAATCCAGGCTGTTTCTCTCTCTTTTAATCTCTTGATATGATCAGAGTGGGGTGATTGTTGTACTATTTCTAATACAAGGGCCTTGATTTCGTCAGGTCATGCCCATGTTCAGTACAATGTTGGTACAGGGCTGATTCATTTGACTTCTGATGAATTTTACTTTTATGTTCAATCAAACGTTCTTTTAGGGTCCTTGAAGAGTACCCCACATACTGTAACAAACAACTACATTGAGTAAATATACTACTCCCTTCGAGGAGCAACTTGAGAAGGAAGATAGTGCAAAAACTCTGCCCTTCGAGGTGCTAGTGACAGTCCTGCTCTTAAGTATATTCTTACAAATTGTACAGTGTCCACAAGGGTGGCTGCCCACTGTCAAGGTGCTTTTCTAATAAGATGAGGAAGATCTGTATGGGTTAGTAAATCCCCAATATTTTGTGTCCTTTTTATAGGCGACAGTGGGAAAAGTTTCCAACCCCTTTATGTGTGACACAAGAGGCCAATATCTACGTGCGATGTGGACCAGGTCCTTGTTGTGTGGATTTAATGTAACGGGCCAGACTAGAAGATCTTTTTTTGTCCTGATTTTTTTGGGTTGTAGTAAGGTGCTTCTTGGGGTATTGTCAGCTTTCCTCTTTGCAGTTAGCAATATATTTTCTGGGTAGCCCTCTTAGCAAAATTGGTCATCATTTTCTTGGCTTCTTGTTGATAGTGATGAGATGACGGGAGGAGTTCCTTTTCAGTCTTAACAGTTGTGTAAATGGCAAATTGTTCTTTAAAGAAAAAGTATGATAACTATCATAATGTAGGTAGGCATTCCTCTGGATTGGTTTTCTATAGTTCTTGATGTGGATAGTAGAATCACATTTGAACGTGGTAATATCCAAATAATTCATTTGTTGTTTGTCAAATGCTAGAGTGAAACTGATGCTACTATGCCAAGTATTCAGCCATGAGTGGAATGCCTCCATATCGGTGTTTCCATTTACGATAAAGTATAGATCATCGATGTATCTGTAGACTTTAGAAATATTCGAGACTATTGGATCTAATGTGCCAGAAAATAACATTTTTCGTTCTAAGGAGATCATAAATAGATTAGCTATCGTCGGGGCTACACTACTACCCATAGCGACACCTTCTGTCTGGAGATAGAAATTACCGTTAAAAGAAAAATAATTGTAATCAAAAACTATGTCCAACAATTGTAGTAGAAATTGAGTTGGGGGGTATCTCGGACTGTTACGTTGATCAAGTATCTCTTCCACGATGCTCCTGGCTTGTTCAAGAGGTACATGTGTGTACAGAGACACCACGTCCGCTGTAACGAGAAAATCGGTTGGATGTACTGGTGTGTGTTCAATTTTCTGAATGAAATCTCTGGTGTCCTGCACAAAAGTGGGAGTCATCTCTGCGAAAGGATGTAGTATGTCTTCAAGAAATTTCGAAATTGGTTCTAAAAGACTGGATACGGCCGAGACAATGGGACGGCCGATCGGGGGTCGTTGAGGTTTATGAATCTTCGGCAAGGTGTGAAATAAAGGAATTCTCGGATGATGATTGACTAAATAGTCGCCAATTTGTTCGGTAATGTAGCCAAAAACAACACCTGCTTACTTATGAACAATTGAATAGTGTATTAAGACACAAGATATATGATATTTGTTTTCACTTTATTGTCAGCTTGCTATATGCCAAATGCAAATATGAGTTATTGACTGAATGATATTCAATACGTGTATTGTGTTTTTCTTGAAACTGCAAAAGGCCACCTTACTTGGATCTGCACGCATAATTCGAAAATATATCACACAGTCCTAGACGCTTGGAAAGTATTCGACTTGTGATTTTGTGATACGAAATCCAGCATATAGATTTCGTTTGTTGTGACATACTGTGTTTTGTGCCAGTAAAATAATAATAATATAATAAAAACCAGAAAAGTCAGCCATAGCAGAGAACCTGATAAACCAACTTGGACACTGCTTACTATTTGAGAACACAGAAATGCTGGACCACTCTAACAACTACCATGTCAGGCTACATAGAGATGCCATTGAAATCCACAAGCATGTGGACAATTTCAACAAAAAAGAGGAAACCATGAAAATGAACAAAATCTGGCTACCAGTATTTTTAAAAAACTCTTAAAATCATCATAATAATAATGAGCCACTTTCAAAAAACAGGGGAACTCCAGACATGAAACAATCAGGGACAGCTAATCATCTCTCAACAAAGGATTCCCCAGGCAGTAAGGAGCTACACCTTGAAGTGAAGGTATGGATGGAAAGGAATAGCAAGAGAAGGAAGAAAAGGGCTGAAGTGGAAGGATCTACACCAGCTTGCATGGGGAAAAGTGGGATCCTATTGTAGCTGTGTCTCTGCTAACAACAAGCAGGGTAAACATGCCTCAGTCCATTACTAAATATGTGTTTATTGGACAGAAATGAGGAGAGAAGCAGTTGCATCAGTGCATATGAGAAATTATAAAAGTTTTGCCTCAAAATGAAGTTCATAAAGTGGAAGCTGGCAAAAGAAAAAGTTTTCATGTGGTCTGCAGAAGCTTCACACTACAGGATTTCCTTTACTTATTCAAGGTTTACTTCTACTTCTAGCTTGAAAATTGTTAGTTCTGAATAAAACGTTTGCTGAAGCATGGAGTACTGCTCACTCTCCCCATTTTTTTGTGATGTAGGAGCTTATCCCTATTCTTTCCATCTTATTTCTGCCTTTGGTACCAAGTTTCTGTTATGGTATTATTTTTGCCCAAGTGAAGTTAAGGAAGATTGAATACATCTGGTTCATTAAGAGAGGCATAGCTATCATTTTGCTATGGATACGATTATTTTTTGCTTCTGAAGGAAGGGGGCAAGTGAAGTTAAGGAAGATTGATTATTTTCTTTTATGAAAAGCATCTAAGGAAGCCCTCTGATTTTAAGTGGGGGAATGCGGAAGAGAAGTATTACTTAACACTGTCCACATGTCAGATAGATGAATGCATTATAATTATTTGGGCCCCAAATTATAACTCCTACAGCTGCTTCTCATTACACAATATGGGAAGACTCTAACAAACATTGTCACTGTAGTTTGTACCTTCTCCCCAAGACTGTCCAATAAATTGACTAGACTCAGATCTGAGGCAGAAACTTCACATCTCGTGGAGCAATGTACCTTGTATAACATTCTCCTCCTTTGGGGATTTTTAGAAAGAGTGGAAGTCTGTCAATCAAAAGTGCTTTGATTGCCTATTTCTATAAAGCAGTAGGTTGAACTGGGAAGTCCTTGTGGCCTCATCCAACTCCATGTTTCTATGATTCCACATAGGTGATCCTGGGTTCAATCCCCAGTTTAAACAAATGTCAAAATAGCACCAAGTATCTGTCCTGAAGCTTTGGAGAGCCTCTGCCTATCAAAGAGTTCAGGGAACCAACCCAGGGATACATTCAACACAAGGCTGCTTCATACGCATTGCTTTTTTAAAAATAAGAAAATGAACACAGTCCTTTTAATTAAATCTATATATGGGAATTAGTTATGTAATACTATTCCAGGAGGTGATATGAAGCAGAGGTAAACGTAAAATCAAGAATGGTATTCCTTTGAAGATCAATGACTGCACAGATTTACTTTAAGCTGCCTTTTTGCTAACATTACCATAAGCATGCCAAGACCTGAACAAGCTTCAGAAGGCAAGGTAGGCAAGCCACAAAAGACAAATACAAATTGCTGTTGACTTTAATTCTCAAGATGGATGAGAGAAATCCTTTCAAACATGTTAAAAGGATTCCTGGAGAGGAAATTATTAAAGTTGAGATGTATGAAAAAGCTATCCCTGCCTTTCTTCTTCATGTTCCCTGTCACATCTCCAGAGAAAGTCTGCACCGAGTCTTGGAAATCTTTGTATTTGGGAACATCAGAATACAAGCCCAAAGGCAGATGCTACCTATAAAACAGGGCTTTTAAAAGAGACATGAATTTGGATTATTAATTTCAGTGCTGCAAGAGTTTCTGCATTGAGTCACTAACTACCACCCATTTCCTCTATTAAAGCTTGAAAGACTTTATACTTCCAAGTGCTAGCAACTATATTTAATGATGGATAGAAAACATCAATGACAATTATTGGAATTAACAGCCTCACATTGATATGGCTATCTATGGGCGCTTCCAGGCAGGCCAGAAATCCAAGCCCAAGCGGGTTTTTAAAAAATCCACTTTGGTACTCAAAAAACCCACCAAAAAACCCTGGGCTTTTCCAGGAGGAGGATATCTACATGGCAAAGAAAAATATCCCCCCCCCCCCCTTTCCTGATGTGCACCCTCCTGGCAAGAGGAGGAACATAATGGCAGCCAGTTAAGTGTAACTTTATTTTTAGGGGTCATTTTGGGGCTTGGGGGAGGGGGTGGGCACTATCCCACACCTCTGGGCTCCAGGAAACCAAAAGGTGTGGGATGGCAATGGGGACTCACCCCTAGGTCCCCACAGGCCCAATCTCCCATTAGATCTGGGCCTTTCAGAAATTAATTCAGATCAAACCAGGAAGATTGAACCAGGAATATGCTGGTTTGTTCTGAATTAATTAGGTTTGAATGCCTCCAGTAAAACCGAGACAGGTCCTGGTTTTGGGGCCTGTCTGGATGGGCCCTATAGACTTCCAACTACTTCTTATACAGCAGATATTGCTCTTTTGGGTATATAAATCATGATGTCTATTCAGGAAAGGACTTTTTAAACCAGCACATTATTGAAGATATACTGATAATGCTTCTTTTATGCATTTGTTTTGAAGTTGTCTTATACAGGTTGAGTGTCCCTTATCCAAAATACTTGCTTTGGATTTTTTAAATTTTATTTTGGGATACTTGTATTTTTATATATGTACATATATATATATATATGTGTGTGTGGGCAGAGTTGGCATTTGAGCTTGTTGCAAGGTCTGTGCTGTGTCTTTTTGTAAGTAAGTTTTTTTTAAAGAGTGGGAGACTGTCTGTAGCAAGTAAAGTCCTGCCTTTGAGGGTAATATGCAATTGTTTAGAATACGTTGTAGTTCATTGATGACATGTCTAAATTATCTCAATAGGGAGTTCAAGTGGGGTTCTCCCAGTTCCTGTCTTTAGCTTATTCTATAATAGGTGCAAATCTTCTCTTGTTGATTAGGTTTTTTACTTCATGGGTTCTCTAGCTGAGGAATGCTGTAACTCCATGAGTTTGGTGTCCCTGTCAACCCCCTTCCCCTTTTCAAATTTCAATTTTTAACAGAAAAAAACATAAATAAAAAAACCTCAATACAATCAAAGCACCCCTGACACATGGCCACCCAGCTTCTGCTTCAAAACCTCCAGGGAGGGAGACTCCACCACACTCTGTTGTAGCATATTCCATATGCATGCAAATATTATACAGAAATAAAGATAATCACACTTGAAGAACATTTACATAACTACAACTTGGTTTCCCTGTTCTGTGAGTCCAAGCGGATGCAATTATATGGAAGGACTTGATTGTAAACTATGGATTTGGTAATGTGTTCAGGGTGGAAAGTGAGGGCATATAAGTATATGTATCAGTCCAAGAGTTTGTAATATATTTTGGTGCTCAGATCTCCATTCTATACATGTACAGCGTGGTTCATAAAGTGTACTTGTTCTGTTGATCATTCCAAACTGAGATTAATAGTAGAGTGGAAGTTGTTGAAATTCTGGTGGAATGTTTTGAGTGAATTCGCTCCAAGAGTTAAAATTGTGAAGAAATCATCAGTGTATTCCATGTAGATGAAAAGCTTCTGGATGCAGGAGTTAGTGAAGTGTCATTCTTGGCTAGCCATGAAGATGTTGGCCATGCAGGTGCCCATGGTATTCCTGTTAACTTGAAGATATACATAATCACCCAAAGTAAAGTTGTTGCGTGAGAGAACAAAGTAGCAAGCCTTGATGGCTGGGTCTGTTATGGTCTCATCTGGAAGGGTTCATCTATCCAAAGAACTTTTTGCCCGTATTCAATAATTTTTTTAAAAAAAGAATGTGCTTTCTAAAGCTTCTACAGAAGTCAAGATTTTCTTAGTCAACACCAGCTGCTATTTGCTTTTGTAGTCTAGCAATTACTGCAAAGACCAGCAAGTCTCGGCTAATGAAGCAAATGTAGCAGCACTATTTTTATATATATATGAAGTGATCTAAACTGCAATAGACAAAAAGAAGTCCAGGCCTCAGGGCATGTGGTGTATGTAAGCAGTTTGGAAAAAAGCCAAATTAATTAATGCTCCACTGGGTTCCATCATAGATATCAGATCTTTAACTTTTCATTTTCTGGTTCCTTCTGTTTCAGTTGCCCTGGGAACAGATGACAAAGGACTAGTGGGGAGCTATGGGGCTTTGTTTTGGGTCCAATGATCTTCCGCATTTTTAAAAATAATTCAAATGATGATTTTTTTGATTTTTTAAATTTTGTGTCAAAAGCATTGCATAAATAAATTAGTATAAAACTGATAAAATAGAGGAAACACAAGTAATTAAATAATATTAGACCAAAAATGGGCAACAACAACCAAATTGTCCCTCTGTACATGAGGCAGGGCATTGTAACCCCCATGTAAGCTGCTCCGAGTCCCCTTTGGGGAGAGGGAAGCGACTTATAAATAAAGTTTATTATTATTATTGTGGCATACCGACAGAGTTGTTTGTTCTGTTCCACAGTCACACAAGGTGGAGGATTTTTCTAGGTAGTGCCATTTGGCCAGGTTGTCTTTTGATCTGCCCACTCCACTTCCGAGTCTGTTCAGAGACTTCCAAGTTGCCCATTCTTGGTTTGTTCCTGGAGGAAGACTGTCAGAGGTGGGGGGGGGGGGATTCAGTTGGGATTTCCTGGTTAGCTGCCCATAGGGATACTCTTGCTGTTGCTGGGAAAACATTAAGAGGAATGGTGGTTCTCATGAAACTTTTCCTTGTTTTGAATCTACTGGTAGGAGGCTGATAGCCATGCAGTGGGTGGCTTTATCGAGGAAATGCTTATCAAACCTACAAATTACACCAAATTAAGGATAAATAATATTCCAGAAAATAGGTTTAGAATTCAAAATCATTTTGACAGATAGGAGAATTGGGCCAAAACAAAAAAAAGATAAAATTTTCCCAGGCAGAAAAAAAATTACAGATAAAGCATGAGTAACACCTGGCCTGACCACAGTACATGTAAAATGGATCTAGGAATCTAAGTAGATCACAAGCCAAACAACAGTCAACTGTGTGATGTAATAGTTAAAATGGCAAATGCAATTCTAGACTGTATCAATAGGAGCATAGAGTCTATGTCAAGGGAAGTCATGGTGCCTCTCTGTTCTGCTTTGGTGAGACTTCACAAGGAATACTGTGTCCAGTTCTAGACAGTACAATTCAAGAGGGATACTGACAAGATGGCAAATTGGGTTGATGTGATTTTTCCAGGCTGTATGGCCATGTTCCAGAAGCATTCTCTCCTGACGTTTCGCCTGTGTTTATGGCAGGCATCCTCAGAAGTTGCAAGATTGAAAGTGTCCACAGAAGAGCGAACCAAATGGCAACAGATCTGGAATCCAAGCCCTACAAGAAGGGATTTAGAGAGCTGGGTATGCACAGCTTGGAGAAGAGAATACTAAGAGGGAACATGATAGCCATGTTTAAATCATAGTTGAAAGGATGTCATAGTTGAACGGAGGGAGCTACCTTGTTTTCTACGGCTCCAGAGGCTAGGACATCGAGCAATGGATTGAAATTACAGGAAAAGAGACACCAACTAAACATTAGAAAGAACTTTCTGGCAGTAAGAGCTGTTTGACAGTGGAATATGCTACCTCAGAGTGTGGTGGGGTCACCTTTCCAGGTTTTTGAGCAAAGGCTGGATGGCCCTTGTCATTTCTTCCAACACTATGATTCTATGGTTCTTCTAATAGAAGGGGAAGAGATACTTCAACTTCTACTGTTAACACTATGTTGGAATCCAATTCTTACCTGCATCTGGCTTTGGAACAATTTTTTCCTGCCATTTTTCTTTTTTTTTTTTGCAGCTTCATTAACATGTTAATGCTTTATAGTAATATTTTCAGGGTTGCTTTAAACTGCTATTAATGACTTTATTCTACCCAATAGCATTGACCTCTCTAGAAAAAAAAAACAGAGCATAGCTATCTTCAACAAATAAATATATTTAAAGTGGAGTAAAAAGTATTGCCTGAATAGGGGTGAGAGCAACACAGAATGTTGAGTGCTAATTCCAATTTTACCCCAGAGAAGCCCACTGACATTAAAGGGATGTACCACAAGTGGTGACTATGGGCCCTTCTACACTGCCATATAATCCAGGTTATCAAATCAAATAATCTATATTATCTGCTTTGAACTGGATTACCTGAGTCTACATTGCCATATGTTTATATTAATATGTTTTAAACTCCACGTTTTAATGTTTAAGTTACGTTTTTATGATCTAATCGATAGTTCTATGATATTGTTGTTTTATATTAGGTTTCATATTATATATTTACAAGTGAAGTAAAGTTCTCTACCAGCCCGCACCACAGGAAGAACACCATCATCCCCACATCAGCATAGACAAATCTGTGCTTAAGTTTGTTCAGCAGTTCACCTATCTGGGAAGCATCATCTCTTCAGACGCCAAGATTGACAAAGAGATAGATCACAGATTAGCAAAGGCATATAGTGCATTTGGAAGGCTTCACAAAAGAGTCTGGAGCAACAAACACCTGAGGCAAAGCACCAAAATCAGTGTGTACAGAGCTATCGTACTATTTATTCTCCTATATGGGTCTGAAACATGGGTCACCTATCGCCAACACCTACGACTCCTCGAACGCTTTCATCAGCGCTGTCTTCGCACAATCCTAAATATACACTGGACCGACTATATGACTGTTGCTGTCCTTGATGTTGCTGTCCTTGAGCAAGCAGGGATCACCAGCATTGAAGCCATGCTATTGAGAACACAGCTGCACTGGGCAGGGCACATCTCTAGGATGGAGGACCACTGCCTCCCAAAGATACTACTGTATGGTGAACTCGACACGGGTCAGCGCAAGAGAGGCACCCCCAAAAAGAGATATAAGGACTCCCTGAAACAACATCTCAGGCTCGGCCAGATTGATCACCAACAATGGTCCACCCTGGCCTCACATCGGGAAGCATGGAGACGCACTATCCATGCTTTCGAGAAGACACGCCGAACGGGTCTCGAAGAGAAACGACAACGCAGAAAGAACCGCAACTTGGAAACAACATCACCCAAGGAGACTTTCTGCTGTGCTTTCTGCAACCAAACTTGCCTATCTCAGATTGGCCTTTTTTAGTCATCAACGCGCTTGTACAAAGCGTGGGATGCGTCCTTCCTAAGAATCTTCGTTCGCGAAGTAATGCTGAGAGAAAATAAATAAATACATAAATAATCTGTATCAAGGAGCTGCCTAGGCATTTGCTCCTTTGCAAGCCCTAGAAAGCATCCATGTCTTGCTTCAGGTAAATCTCATTGATGTGTGTTTTAAGCCCCAGTTCACACCTACAAATAAAACTGTTGTTCTGAGCATTGTAAATCTTAATGTTAATGATCTCCCAAATGTGGAATCCCTTGAAATCATAGCAGAAACCCTGGTGAATGTGGAGGGATTACAGTAGTAGTAGCTTGACATTTTTAGTGTTTTAGAAATTGGGAACATGGATTTCCCTGTTTTGGCACTCTTTCTTGCTCTTTTATATTCCCATAGAAGAGAGGTGGGTAAGTGGGGGCTGTGAGCTGGTAGAATAATAAATCTTTCAATTTGCAGTAACCTCTTGTCCCAGAAATCATATTCATTCTCTTTCACTTACAGAATACGCTCTTTGCCTCAAAAAAGTCCCTCTTGAATGCATTCTGTTCTACATGACTCCCGTCTTGGGAAAGAATTCTTCAAGTATCTTCCTATGTTTAGCAAGTGTTCATGCACACTAAGAAGACAAAAATAAGATTCTCTTGTGAACCGTCTGGGGCGAGAAATTATGTTCCTTTCTTATTAATGGTGAAGACGAGGAGTCAATCTCTTTGTGTAAATGTATATGTGTATGTTTTGTTATGTTTTAACCCTATCCTGTGACAACCCCCCACCCCCCTCTGATCCCCCCTCTTACCCTAACCCTACCCCTAGCCCCCACCCTCTTCCTTCCCTTCCTTTCCCTTCCTCCCTTTCCAATGCCTTCCCTATCATCCCAGCATTACTTATGCTGGGAGGTGACATAGAGGTGGGCCTATAGTGGCCAGGGTTTGGGCCGGGTCGCCTCGTGTGTAAGTTTTTAATCCTTTTGTGTATATGTATGTTCATGTTTATACCTTTTCGTCAATAAAGCCTTAAAAAACTAAAAATAAAAAATAAAAAAAAAATAAGAAGACAAAAATAAATGAGAAATAGAGGGAGACAAGCACAGGTAATACTTGTCCTACCAGAACTACCTAAACTAAGATACTCTGGAGTTCTTCCTTGAGATTTCCCTGTCACAAATGGATGGCAAAATCATTTCTCATAGTTGCTCAAGTAGGTCACACAAAGCAGTTCCCCCCCAAAATGGAAGGAATAACAAATTGATTTTAGAGACAAATTGTTCTCATTTATTACAGAAATATACAGCATGCATAGTGGCTCTCAATATTCCTCTGGTTTTGTTCCTACCACAATCGTTTCACAAACAAGGCTGTTCTCTCCCATTGTTAGAGATTCACCTCCATAACCTCCATAGTCTGAAGCTGTACAGCCTGTTCTACCAAAGCAGGATTCTACTGCATTATTTAATTTTCTTATGGGCAAACACAACTTTTCTCATAGAAGAATAGAGAAAGCAAAAGAGAAAATGGGCATCTTACTATCAAATGTTTTACAATTTGCTCTGTTTACTCTCACAATATATTATTAGGTGGGTTACTGGGGAACTGAGTGTGGCCATGAGATCCTGGAACATGTAGTCCAAACATGCCATTTTGTTTTTATACGCTGAAGTATATATAGTATGGCAGGTGATATGTTCCAGAATTTATTGGGAAAACTAGCTTGGGTAGCTGGTGTTGCCCGGGTTATTTGAAAAAGTCATTTTTAAATATACTGTATATTTTTTTTACAAAATTCAAAAGGTGAACTAAAACTCAGACCACACCAGGCTAACACCCTGATTCTCCATCAGTGCTTAAAGTTTGTCATGTTGGGCAAGTTTGCTCTCTAGATGCATTCTTGGTGGGACCCGTGTGCACTCCGGCTGAAGGATAAACTACAACTCCCATCATGATGAGTCAGTCCCCTCAAACCCCTCCAGCAGGTTAGTTGGTTATGGGGGCTCTGTGTCCCAAGTTTGGTTCCAGTCTATTGTCAGTGGTCACAGTGTCTCCAGATATAGGTGAACTACAACTCCCAGAAATAAAAGTCAGTTCCCCTCAAACCTCTCCAGTATGTTCAGTTGGTCATGGGGGTTCTGTGTTTGATTCAGATCCATCTTTGTTGGGGGTCATATTTTCTCTGGTTGTAGGTGAACTACAACTCAGAAAACTCAAGGTCAATCTCTCCCAAACCCCTCCAGTAATCAAATTTGGGTGTATCAAGTATCAGGTAATTTGGGCGTATCAAGTTTGGTCCAGATCTATCAGCTTTTGGGTTCACAGTGCTCTCTGGATGTAGGTGAACTACAACTCCTATAAATCCACCCAAAGACCACAAGTTGTTTTTGTTAGTCATAAGGGTTCTACGTGCCAAGTTAGTTGCAGGTCCATCGTTGGTAGGGTTCAGGCTCTTTGATTTCAGGTGAATCCAAGTACCAAGGTGAATTCCTCCCAAACTTCTCCAGTATTTTGCCTTGTTCATGGTTCTGTGTGCCAAATGTGGCACAGGTCCATTGTCGGTGGGGGTCACAGTGCTCTGTCTTGCTGCAGGGTGAACTACAACTTCCATCATGTTGAGTCAGTCCCTCAACCCCCTCCAGTATGACAGATGTTGATCAATTTCTCTGTGTTTGCCATGTGCCATAGGAAAGAGTAAGAAAAGATTATGGGAGAGGCAGTGGTTGGAGTCATGCAAATTCCACACCAATGGGGAGAAAGAAAGAAACACTGGGATGTCTGTGGTGAAGGAAAAACATAACATCTAGGATGAAATGGTCCCCGTATAAAAGCCCCGTAGGGGGCAGTATTGTGTTGGTGGAGGACATTGGCAGGGCTCTTGTACATGTCCATAACCTGCAATGTCACTGGAGGGAGGGCCTTCAGTGGCTCCTGAGTGGTAGGAACTATAGCTCTCTGTGGAGGCAGGAGATTGTCTGTCTGAGTGGGCATCCCAGCCACATACACATGCATATTTTCACTTTTATTATGTGTATAGAAGATAGGAAACTGCACATCAGCAAATCCTATTGAAGTGAACAACTTGTGCTGGAAGTTACCACAGTTGTCCTGTAGGACTTAGGAAATTTGTAGACAGGCATCTTCTGTATGAATTTCCTAAGCCCTTCAATATAACTTTGTGGTAACCTTGAATAGAAGCATGCCACAGAATCACCTGGAGAACTTAGAAAATTCCTAGAGAGGATATATTTTATTAGATTTTTTTTCATGTCAGAAGCAAATTGAGAAACTGCAAGTCACTCCTGGTGTGAGAAAATGGGCCGTCTACAAGGATGTTGCCCAGGGGATGCCTGGATGTTTTCATGTTTCACTATCCTTTTGGGAGGCTTCTCTCATGTCCCCGCATGGGAAGCTGGAGCTGATAGAAGGAGCTCGTCCGTGCTCTCCCTGGATTCGAACCTGCAATGTCAGTCTTCAGTTCTGCCGGCACAAGAGTTTAACCCACTGCAACACTGGGGGTTCTTATTTTATCAGATTAAATAGTAGATACTGGTCCGGTACAGTGGTAACGCTGTATACATTAATATAAATTAAGCAATCATTCTTGGCCACGAGTGATCATCCATGATATAATAAATTAATTTAGAGTTGTTTGCATTTACAAGACTCTTCAAAATCTATACCAGTGGTTTCCAATTTTTTTGGGCCTACCACCCCTTTCCAGAAAAAAATTTACTCAGTGCCCCTTAGAAATTAACCCTATCCCATCGACGCTGAGCCGGGAAAGGAGGCCACAGGCTCTTGGGCCGAGCCAATCATGCTGCTAGACGGGATCTATAACAAGTGACCCAAATCGAAGGGGCCCGACTCCGCCTCCTCCTCCTCTCCCTGCCATAACCCCTTCACTAAATCACTATGTTTTAATTATGTTCAATTTGTAACAAGTAGGGAGGGGCAAAGCTGCTCGCGCTTCCATCGGAGGCTGGGGCAGGCCCTGCGAGGAACCTGTCACCTGGCTCACGCCACCGCCCCCTTACAGGGGTTCAGTGCCCCCCAAATTCCCCTGAGCCTTCCAGCGCCCCCCTGGATTGCCCCACCGCCCACAAGGGGGCTGTACCGCCCACTTTGGGAACCACTGATCTATACCAATCTAGCTTTCTGCTTATCAATTTGACTTTATACCCTACCTTTCTCACACTATGGATCCTAAAGTAGTTTAGGATATAAATTAAAGCAAAATATAGAGAAAGTAATATATGATACATTAAAAAAATAACAACCCAATTGAAATATTTAAAACAGTTCTGCAACTAGCAATCAAAATATTTGTTTATCAATAATCTGGAAGTAAACACTGAAAGTAAACACTCTCCTATGTTCTAACCAGATGGACAAAAGATAAGGGTGATGTGACTGAGCGTGCATCTACATGACAGAATTAATGCAGTTTGACACCACTAATGGTTGTCACCTTCATTGGTTAGAAACGTTGGATGACAGCAGCCATTTAATGAAGAGAAGGATGTAAACATTGAGGGCTATTGTCTGATCTTGACTAAAACTGCCTTAGGAAAATCTCAGCATAAGGAAAAGCTCAACAACTGATTAAAAAGTTTGCGCTTGCAACAGATGTGACAGGAAACACACACACACACACATCTGTATTTGGTTGGAATGCAATGAGAAACTTCCTATATATTTTGTCATCTCTATTAGTACCAAGAAACACCTAGCATAATGTTTATACAAAGCATCAGAAATGGATCATTTACTTTACCATTATGTTCGAATGAAACAAATTTCAATAAAAATGGAAACAGAGAGATACACATGCATGCTCTCCACACACATACACACACAATCATGCAGACCTTTAGCAGCAGGACTGTAATTAAATTAGTTCACTGCTAGAAGCATGAAGCATTAATAAAATGTAACTTTCTCCAACATTTATTCAGCATAATTAAAATCTTTTATTCAAAATCTATACTTAGCCAAGCATAAAATATGGCACTATCATAATATCCACACAGTGTAATCAAGAACTGAAACATAGCAACTCATTTCTTTTCGTACCAGGCTGAAGACATTAAATCACTTACACTGTTTGAAGTCTATTCAAAAGGAAAGATGAAAAAGAAGCTTCTTCAACCAGCAACTAGATTGGTTAATTCATTTTTCTATCTTATGTTTAAAGACTGTAGAAGAAGGAAATTTTACTCTTGCTTTGGGAAGACCCTCACCCCTGCAACGGCCACTGCAATACTTGGGGTTGTGGTGGTGTTTGTGTTGTGATGGCCAGAAGAAGGCACGCTGTACTTACTGGCCACTTGAGAGGTAGTTTTCCAATAGCCAGAATGTTCCACTTATCAAACAAAGAAGAACTTGAATCTTGTGAGGTCACAGAAAGTAGGGTAGAAGTAGGGTAAGGCTATTAAAATCCTCTTCCCATGTTGTCTGGGAAGACAGTTGGCTGCTGCTTCCTCCCCAGTCCATCCCAACCAAAAATCAATCATGAGGGGGTAATAATCCTTTTTTATTACCTGCCTTTCCTTGTGGATTGAGGCAGCACACAACATGGTGAAAACAGTGAGATAAACAAAGCACTATATAAAAACGTGTAACAAATATCCACAGGCAAAATGCTGATTAAAATTAACTGATAAAATGCAAGTTGAAATTCACAAGTTAAAATTGACTGGATAGGCCTGCCGGAAGAGACAGGTCTCAAGTTGTGTCTTAGGACTTTATCAGACAGACAAGAGAGAAGCAGGGGAAAGAGAGGGAAAGCACTAGGAAAGGGGGGGGGGGCAATCTTATCCCATTTTCTTCTTGCAAGGTTCATCTTTAAACAGTGGATTTTAATGTTGAGAAATATTGTTTTAATGTCCCGGCATTGAATTTATGTCCCGGCATTGAATGTTAGCTTTTTAGATATTGTGCTCCACCCCGAGAAGGGCAGAACATAATTTTTTTAAAATAAATAAATCAATCTTTGGGGATGGGCAGCCACCCCACAACTTTTCCCTGGGTGTAGCCACAAACGGTGGAAATGGGGCGCCCTCCCACATTTTTACCTGGGGCATCCAAAGGACGCCTCAGGTAAAAGCGAATTGATTCTGGAAAAAATATTTTTATATAATAATTTTATTAATATTTTCCACAATAAAAATAAAAATACATGGGATGTTTCTGGGGAAAAATTCTGGAAAATTTATTTATGTATTATTTACAATATTTCTATCTCGCCTTTCTCAGCCCGAAGGCGACTCAAGGAGGCTTACAAATTGGAAGCAATTTGATGCCATAACAGTTCAAAGTATACAATTAAAAACAATAAAACAACATTATAAAATTCATACAAAACTATGGAAAAAATATTTTTTAAAAGTCTTCCTGTTAATCTCATTTTCCAGTAGTATCGTCTAGGCCGTTCCATGTTTCGTTCTTTCATAGTTCTATGTTTATCTATTATGCTGCAGAACAAAGCTTTGTGCTGAAGTAATTTGACAGCTTTCAAAAGACCTGGGTCTTTCCAGCTTGGGTGCTGTGTGGATTGGTCCCAGGGATCACATCATGTGACTTCTGGTAGGCTAGAGCTTTCTGGGGTGTGTGTGGACTGTAATTAGTCCACACATGACTGAATTAGAGGGGGGGGGAGTGGGCCCAAATGAAAGTTCTGTCTGGAACAACCCCCCCATCTTCTTCATGGTTTCCCTCACTTCATTCTGCTTTCTGGAGCATGCAGAATTCGTTGTAGCAGACTGGCAAGATGTATTCTCCCAGGCAGGCAGCAGAAGTGGCACTGCGTCATGGGATGACCTCTATGGGACTTTGTTTTGCTAGTGTGTAAAAACCAAAATAAAATAGGGAACATCCCTGTGATGAGGTCCTTAATGAAGGTTGATTGTATGGCTGTTGATTGTATGGCTGAGCACCTTGTTCGAGCTGAAGTTTTTGGACACTTAACTTCAGGGCAAGTGACTTAGTCAACGGGGCTCTACTGAATAGCAACCCCAAAGAGAAAAAAAGAATAAGAAATGAATCTTTGTGGATGATAAAGATTATTTTGTAAAACATAGACAATCCTAGAATAGATACTATCTATAGTTCTTTTAAATAGGATAAGAATCTCTTAATGGAATTTCCCCAGGATGCCCAGAAGGAGCAAAAACCAAAAATTAATTGAAGCAGTCACTAGGTACTACTGCTGGGGAGAGGGGGTAAAATACAGCTGAAAGTGCATTTACTAACTGTGGCAGCCGAAAAATGTAGCTTGGAGCAGAAGTTTTCTTTTGTTTTTTAATCTGTTCAAGCAAAACCCTTTAACCAAACTACTACAATGCATCACTGATTGTGCACAGTTATACAGCAAAGTCATCATATTCTTGCTTAGACCTTCACCTTTTAAAAATAAAATCAAAATACCATTGAACCATAATTTTGGTTTAAAGAGAAGACAATTTCAGAAATGTGAATGGTAGAAAACACATTACTTGCCCTGTTTAACACACTAGCATGTGTCACTGAAATTGTCCTCGTCAACACAACACCACAAATCAAGCATGGGCATCTATCCATTACTCATATACTCCCTGGTCACTCCTCTCCATCTTCTCCAAGTGGAAAACAGAGATACGAGTAAACCAAAGTAAAACCTTATTTCCTCCTCTCTCACCCAGAGGAAGAAGGCAACTCATATGTGTTGAGTAACCAAAAGCACTTTGAGGCTTACTTTTATTCTAAAGTGAGATGGATTAAAACAGTTGTTTTGGTATCACATGTTGGACCATGCTTCTCCAGGATATACATTAATATACATTAAGAGGCTGCAAAGCCACAATAAATTACTGAAGTCTTGCATCTAATGAAACAGACTGAGCCTACGGAACCCTGTGCTACAAATGCCTTTCTAGCAGTAAGGGTGTATCTATAACAGGTATGGGCAAACTCAGGCCTGGGGGCCGGATGCAGCCCCTTGGGCTCTTTTCTCAGGGCATCCTCTCTCTCACCATCCTATTCTTCTTCCTTCCTTCCCTTTCCTTCCTTCCTTCCCTTCCCTTCCTCCTTCCATTACCTCCCTCCATCTTCCTCCCTCCCTCCTTCCTTCGCTTCAACTCTTTCATCCTTCCTTCCTTCCCCTTTCTCCTTCCTTCCTTCTCTCTTTCCTCCCTCCATTCCTTTCCACCCTTCCTTCCACCCTTCTCTTTTTCCTTCCTCCTTTCCTCCTGGGGGATCTTTGCCTGGGAGAAAAGAAGGTAGAGCGGGAACATGAGAACCATGCTTCAAGAACTAAAAGAGTGTCGCATTTTTATTTATATATTTATTTATTCTTCACATTTATAAACCACCACTCCCCGGAGGCTCGGAGCGGTTTACAAAGTATAAACACACAACCAAAAGCAAACAAGTACTCATAATACAACAATAAACAAAACAATAAGAGACTTACATAATACAGAATAAGACAGTTAAGGACCTAATCTACCATTCAATACTCTAATCTACCTAATCTACCATTCAATACCATTCAATACGCATTGAGGAGGGGGAAAATGGACTTTTTGCTGCTTTAGAGACCAGGGCACAAGGGAGCAATGGTTTCAAATGGCAAAGAACTTCCAGGAGAGTGACATAAGTTGCCTGGGAATGTGGTGTGGTGGAGTCTCATTCTCTGGAGGCTTTTCTGCAGAGGCTGTCTATCTGGAGTGCTTTGAATGTGCCTTCTTGTATGGTAGGGGGTTGGACTGGGTGGCCGTTAGGAGTCTCTTTCAACTCTAGGATTCTATATCAGGAATATGCAATATGGATACATTTTTTCTCTCCCGTCCACCATCTCATCCTGACCAAGGCCAACTCTTTTGGGATCCAAACATTTCCATCTTTCCTTCACTTTCTGCCTCCGAAAGAGAAGAGAAAGGGGAGGAAAGGGCAGGGAGGGGACTTGGGGGGAACCCCTTTCCCCCAGCCCACCCATGCAGCCCCCAAGATAGAAAGTTTGCCCAAGCCTGATCTATACTATAGAATTGATACGACTTTAACTGCCGTGGCTCAAGGCTATGAACTCATGACAAGTTAACATGTATATTAAAAGTAAAAAGAGGTATATGGAAACAAAGTGATTTTTATGAGGTATGGAGAAAATTTATTGAAAAAGGATTAGAAAAGGAAGAAGGAAGGTTACCTCCACAAGAAGAAATGAAATTTTGCGAATGATATGTAAAAGCAATCAGCGGTGAGGGATACAAAAATGTATAAGAAAAACATAATGGCAGATGCTAAAGATTGGTATTGTACCTAGAAATGAATAACATGAATCTGAAATAGACATTGTATAATATTGTGTTGATAATGATAAAACAATAAAAATATTTAAAAAAAAAAAAGAAATCATGGAGGTTAGCGGTTTGCTGAGAGAGCAACACTCTGGCATAGTATTGAACCATGGCAATACAATGCAGATGCACCCCTCAAAGATGCTACAAGATCCGTTTGTTACAAGAAACATTTAAAGACAACTTGGAACTGACAAACAGATAAGGAAAGGTGACAAAAGTCCTTGATGTCTGGCCCCTAACTATAATGGTTCCTTGACACCTCCTTCTGTTCTCAGGTTTACGCATATCTAGGAAAACAGGAGTTTGATCTTTTTGGGATCAGCCTTCTCCATATCAACAACGAGCACCTGAACAGGAACAGAAGATGGCCTGGAATAACAGACTCGGAGAATAAGGTCAATACAACATTATACTCCTGCTCTCAAAGGTTCCAGGTGTTTTAGCAGCACCGTGATCAGCAAGAACATCTCATCTGATCTTATGGAACCTTCTGCCTACATGAGTGGTAAATTAACAACAGCATAAATAAATAAATAAATAAATAAATAAATAAATAAATAAAGATAATGCACAAGTCCTTTTTGGGCTCCTCCCTTACAAATACACTTTTTACCCCTATCTCATTCAGGGTTTTATCATTTTGTCTTGTGCATTTGGCCCTGTTTGTGGGTCTATTTCTAAAATAGTACCAGTTTTCCCCTACCAGCTCTAGCTTTTGAGATTCAGAACATATGCCATCTGCTAATCATCATTGGTGTGCCAATAGAAAACTATGATAACCATATCTAAGAAACTAGAGATGATGTGGTCTATTCAATGCCATTTTCCAAATTAGCACCCTTAACCCCAGGAAATATAGGGCCTAAAAAACAAGACACCAAGCCTTTTTTCGTTGGGCTGTGTTATTTAAACAATATGAATACAAAGGAAACAACTACACACAGTATGCTGAATATACTCTTCTAGGAGAAGCAGTTACTCAGCCTCCCTTCTCCTCTTCCATCCCAGCGAAAGTCCCCTTATAGGTCGGTCATGGATGCATTTACACTGTAGAATTAACACAACTTGACATGTTAAGTGCTACAAATCATGGGATTTACAGTTTTACAACGCTTTAGTCTCCTCTGTAAACTACAACTCTGAGTCTCCTCAGCATGCAGACTCTGCTTCCATGCCTCTAACAACATTGCAAAATATCCCCCTTCTCCAAAATGATCACCCTTAATCAACTAAGCTCTGCAACTTTGATAGCAGGCTCATTTTCAATTATTCCTTTTCCCAGGTCTCATCAGCCACAAGGCTATTTCTGTAGATAACCGGTTAAAATTGGGTGTCCTGATTGGAGCATGACACCATCATCACTATGTCTGCAATGAAATGAAAGGCTTTGATTTCACTCCGCGCAGACAAGTTGTTGGGAACTGACTGCAGACATCAACGGTGAGCCCTTGAAGAAAAGGCCATAACACCCTGAGAACGCCTCTTGTACTTCAATTGGCAAATACAAGACAAGCTTAATAACTTCTCTCTGCTGCCCTCGTACACTTCATCACATCCAAATTGCTTTTCAGTTTCACAACCACCTCTTGCAACATGCTCCAAGACCCGGTAATTTGGTACATTTCCTCTCTGAAGAGATGTCAGAGCCACTTGGCTTTCCTGAAACCAGATCATCACTTGAACTTGTTCTGAATGGGCTGCCAAGCAAGGCTGGTGACACAATACATCAGTGTAATCTTTTAACAAAAGACCTTCCCAAAAGGTCATGCCGTCTTTTCCAAAACACCTACAGTCTTCAACAGTATTTGCCCAGCGATGAAATACAGCTATAGTTCAATGGCACAATATGCCTACATATCAAAGATTTATGTCAGCACAGTGCCTTCTTTCCTTCAGATTAGGGATGGGCAAAGTGTGGCTCGTGGGGTAACCCCCTCCCTTTTGTTTTGCTCCAAAATGCCCCCAGATTATCACTAGCGGGTGTGTAGGGTATTTTCACCACATTGGGAGACCCTTGGATACTGCAATGGATCAAATAACATGTTAATCAATCTCAAAATGCCCTCTAAGGCACAAGAAAAACTCCCAAACTTAGTAAGAATGCCTCCATTTTACTTAAGGGAGATTTCAGGGGGAATTTGATGCTCTCCCAAATCTCCTGAGGGACAAATGCATCCCCTTAACCTTCTGCAAATTCTCAGATGTTTGACAAATAATACATATCAGGCACACACGCCTTTAAACCTACTTTGGCTACTATTCTTCCTCCTAAGCTATTTATTTTAAAAATAGATGTGGCTTAATATTTTCCAGAAAGTAAATTTTCAAACCATTCTTGGCATCTACCAACTATGTCAGCTGGGGGATTTTGGAAGTTAACAAATATAAGACAACCCTGCCCATGTTTGAGTGAGAGGTTCCAGGGTGTCCAGATGTGGTATTTAATGATATTTCAAATTCTTTGTCCTTTAAAATGTGGTTGGTTGTTCCTTTCAGATACATCTATATTTAATAGATATATTGATGTTATTATTTTTGTTACTACTGCTGCAGCTGCTAATATTACAATTTAGATATGGAGCGTTGTAGTGTTCATAAATCAGACGAATCTTAAATGAAACCTATAGGTTTCTGTAACCATCATCATGTATGTTTTTCAGATCATCTACAAACAATAGTGGTATCAAAGCCTGAAGCTTTAGTGCTTATGGCATAAAACTGTTAATAAAGGTTTGGTTTTATGTGACACACAATCTCTCTTGTGCTCTGCTAACATTATTTTGGGGGAGACACATTATCTAGAAAGACAATCAAACTCACCCCAAACTAGATAGCTCATCTCAGTCCTTCTCAACCTGTGGGTCCCCAGATGTTTTGGCATTCAACTTCCAGAAATCATAACAGCTGGTAATCTGGCTGGGATTTCTGAGAGTTGTAGACCAAAACACCCAGGGACCCACAGGTTGAGAACCACTGGCTTAACTGATAACAAATGTTTATGATGACCCATTAGGTCATCTCTCAGAGATCTTTGGGGGATACTGCTATGAAAAAAAATGTATATTTGACTTTAGTGACTATCAAATATAAAAAACAAAGTACACAGGATTGGTGAAGTTAAATAGACCATTGTTGTGTACTTATATGGGTGCATGACACTGAATAAAAAATCAACTACAATATTCTTTAACACTTAACACCTTACTCTTTAACACTTTTTCAACTAGCATGACTAGGAACTTACATGAGCACCAGCTCCTTCAGGCAAGAAATATAAAACCAATGCAACTAAAGGGTAACTGGTTTTATATATTAGGTTCAGAGCTTGAAAAAGAGTTATTTTTTCACATTACATCTCCTATAATCATGAATCTAGGATGGCAAATACTGTTGCCTGTGATTATTTTGGGAGTATTGGTGCATAAAACTAACTATTCCAAGGACTGAATGGATTGCGGCAAGCCATGCAGATATAGAAGTTAACCATATATACTCATATATAAATTTGACCTCATGTATAATTTGAGGGCTGGTTTTTGGAGCCAAAATGATAGATTTTTATATGCTCCAGTAATAAATTGAGGGTTATTTCACAAAGAACACTGCTGTTTCAAGAGACCAGATGCCCCTGACCGCTGACATTTTTCCACCCAGACCTTCAAAAAGGCCAGAAGAAGCACCACAGCAGAGAGGGAGAGGATGTTGGTGCTCCATTACATTTTCCTAAAAAGCTAAGCTCTAGTATTTCTTTGCTCTATTCAAAGAAGGCAATGGTTTCTTGAGTTGATTTTTTGACTAACGTTTCTAGATTTATACATGAGCATCTAGGGTGTACCGGATTTTCCTTTTAAAAACACAGTTCTTTTAAAGTTGGTGGTAGTTGGGAATATCTTAGCAGCAGGTGGTCCTCTCTCTCTCTCTCTCTCTCTCTCTCTCTCTCTCTCTCTCTCTCTCTCTCTCGGCACCAGAGAGCAAAAACTGAATGAAAGCACTATTTGGACTAGGTAAAACAATTCTGAGATACATATTTTATGGTGAATTCTACACCAAAAATATCAGCTTGGGGGCTAACATGCTCACAGAACAGTGCCAGAGAGCATCATATTAGTAGAGTATTCCAGCAGAATATGAGATCACCTTCTTTTCTATGAAATATCAGAGCATATATGCCTTATCTCTAACTAGAAGTCCGCTGTGACCGGTAGTGCTGCAAAATTCAAAGAGGCATGAACAGAAGGAGAAAGGGAGAAACATGGCAAGACATGTGTGTCAAGGCAACTCTGATCGGGACAGTCTTCCACCTGGAAACCAATGCCCTCACTGTGGAAGAACATGTGGATGAAGAATAGGGCTCCACAGTCACCTACCTATCCACTTATCCATAAAGAAATATAGAGAAGTTATTTTACTATGGCTGCTTAATTTTGGAGTTTTTAGAAAGTCTGGAACAGGAAGAGATTGTAGTTGGAACACAATAATGGCATAAATCATTTGAAGCAAAAGTTACATGGTGATGTTCTTCAGTTGGCTAACAACATATCCTTGAATTTTATTATTTTTTAAAAAGTTAACACACCATCAACAGCTCTGCTTGAGTTCATGGAATACTCTGCCAGCTACTCACTATCAGAAAAGGGATGTGCTATGTATGCAAGCAAACTAAAACAGCTGTGCAGTTTTAACAAAACACCCATTTGCTATGTCTAAAATTAGCCTTCAAATAATTCAAGCCAGTCAACTTTCCTGTCCCACTGTTCACCATAGCAGACCCATTTTCCCCAAAGGGAAACAAAGAGGACTGTGCTACTCTCCTGGAACGGTCCAACTTCATCATAATAGAAACAGTATAAATAAAATAGAACCAAACAAACTACTAACAAAGGAAAACTACACCAAACAATCAAAACATGAAAAACAAACAGTAATCTATTCCCATCCGTCGCACCCACATAAAAAGACCAATTAAAATTGACTTCCCACACTCCAAACCAAAGACATTAATAAGAAAATATAATGATCTTCTCATTACTACTTAATTAACGTTCTTCTGCCTAATGATTTAAAAAATAAATCACCTTCTTCAAAACCCACAAGTGTCATCTTGTCTTGTTTCTTCTTAATAAAGGATTACCATATTTTCCGGCATATAAGATGACTGGGCGTATAAGACAACCCCCCAACTTTTCCAGTTAAAATATAGAGTTTGGGATATACTCACCGTATAAGACTAGCCCTCTTCCAACACACACCAAATAAAATTTTTATAAGCATCAGATTTGATTTCAATATGGTAATTTTCCTATTACTGTACCTCCTTCTCTGCCTCTCAGATCTTGCACATGCGTACCTGCACCACTTCACTGCTGTCTTCAGGAGCGAGATCTGAGAGGCAGAGGAGGAGCTATGGTAATAGGATACAAGGGCAGGCCAGGCAGGTAAAGTAGGTGTGTTTTTCTGGGCCCAGAGTCACTCTTATCTCTTTTTTTGATACCCCGGGCGCCTGCAACTTGCTTCGCCCTTCACTTACACCTTCCTGGGAGGCGCCCCTGCATTAAGTCCACAAATCCTGATGAATGAATTTTCTTCTACCGTACTTGTACAGCGACGCCCTAAATGCTTTCATACAGTCGCTGCATACGGCAGGGACGCAGCCACTGCCATTTTGAGCTCCCCTCACCATATGCGGCAGCAACCACAGATTCTCCAATCTGGATTGGAAGTTTCAGCACCCACACTCTAAAACCACTCCCAGCGTATAAGATGACTCCCAGCGTATAAGTCGACTCCCGCGTATAAGTCAATTCCCGCACATAAGTCGACTCCCGCATATAAGATTTTGAGAAGATTTCTTATATGCCAGAAAATACAGTAAAAAGATTTCCAAACTTTTCAAAAGTTTTCCAACAATTTCTATTTGATCTAAGCAGATAGTTTGCCTATATCCACTATTTCGAAAAATTCATTCTGTTTTAGCAGATCAGTACTTTTCCATTTCTAAGCATAGGGCAACCTCGCTGCCAAAAACATGTAGTGAAACTATTTCTACAGTGTTCTCTCACTTATTGCTGGGTTATGTTCCAGGACCTCCCGCAACCGCAATGTAGGGACGCTATATTTATTTTAATATTTATACATTATTTTACATTATTTTAGTAGTAATATACTATTTTAAGTCTTTATAAACTTAAAATAAAGTGAAGGAAAAGCCCTTAAAGTCTGGAGGGAGGGAGGACTGAGGAGGGAAAGCGAAAATATTTTTTGAAAACTGCCAAACAGCGAGTCCGCTAAAAAGCAAACCGTGAAGTAGCAAGGGAATACTGTAGTTCCAACCTTTAATTTGCTTATTAACGGTTTTAACAGTATGAATCCAGGATCAAATTATGATTTATTGATATTAGTTTTGCAACAACAAATAGAATCCAAACTTCTATCTTTTTAACATTAGTTGTACTATATCATTTCTTTACCTGGAAAGAATTCATCCAGCGAAGGGAAGATGGCAATGAAGCATTACTCCGAGTCAGTATCAGCAACAGGTCCAAACAGGTTTTTGCTGGAAATTTTAGAGGATGTACTCCGATGTCATTTCTCCAAGTATCAATGAGACTGTAAAGCAACCAGAAGTCTCATTCAATTAATATTTAGGATACTCAAACTCCCACTAAATGAACCAGGATAATCCACGCAAAACTAGTCTGAATGATATAACTATTATCTGGCATAGCTTCACGTAAATTATCTCACACTTATCATCACTGCTTTGTTAGACCAAGGATGCATCTAATCTAGCATTCTGTTTCTAGAACAATCAGTTAAATGCTCCTGAATGTTCACCAAGATACAGAAGATGGTAATATCAATATTTGGTCTGTTCAGTTTGATGCCAAGGCTGAAATCCTGAACTTGGCAATTTAAAATGATAGAGGCATAGTAGACCAAAGTCAAAGGTTTGTTTGCTTGCTTGCTGGGCAGGAGAGGGTATTCTTTATTGGGGCACTCAACACGTGGAATGATGCCCCCATAGGTATTTGTCAGGCTCCTAGGGTTGGGAGTCTCTGCCATCACCCAGAGACCTCTCCGTTTATCCAAGCATTATAACCCTGACTGTTCATGTGAATTGCAGACACTTTTGGACTTCAATTCTCATCAAAACCCTCTGTTTTAGGTAAATGTTATTATGCACTATTATTAAAAATCTGTATAAAACGTATTGGGCTGGGCTTTAGCACAGCTGGTTAATTGCCAGCACCAATAGATCACACCAATCAAAAGGTTGGCAGTTCGAAGCCCGGGTTGGGGTGAACACCTCACCTTCAGCCCAGCTCACTGTCCACCTAAGTAATTCAAAAACAGCTGTGAGTAGGGAAATTAGGCACCATTTAAGCAGGGAGGTATTTTATAACACAGTAAAAAGGAATTACCTGAAAATGTCAGAAATTACAGGAAGGAGGAAGTCTGTGTTCAAGGGCTCTTTGTCATAGAGCATTGGTTCTCAAGCTGTGGGTCCCCAGGTGTTTTGGCCTACAACTCCCAGAAATCCCAGCCAGTTTACCAGCTGGAAGTTGAAGGCCAAAACATCTGGGGACTCACAGGTTGAGAACCACTGTCATAGAGGATGGGGGAACAGCCCCCCCCCCCCGCCCAGTTGTCTATCCTGTTTGTTTAACGGCATTGCATGTTTACCATGTATGTGTTATGTGATCCACCCTGAGTCCCCTTCATGGTAAAGAAATAAATAAACAAACTAATCTAGCCAGCCATATATTAATTTAAACTCCAGCAGCCTGTGGCTCTCCAAATACTGTTGGATTACAACTCCCACCAACTTTTACTCTCTTTATTCGCTATGATGACAAACACTGATAGGAGGTTCAGCCCTGCAATATCATAAAGCTACCCAGCTCTAAATCTTAACTAGATAATAAGGGATAACTTCATGTATGATGTTCTAAAACATTAAGGGGGATGAGGAAACAATATCACTAACAAAGCCATTTTAGAATATGTGTTTTAAGACTTAGCACTTTTCTAAATGTTGCAATCATATTCTATGAATGGTTGTGAAAGCTGGGCAGTGAAGAAACCGAATAGAGAATCAACTTGTTTGAAATGTGCCAAAGAGATCAATAAATGGGTTCTAGAGCAAATCAAGCCTTCCTAGAAGCTGAGATGTCCATCCAATTTTGGAGGCGGTTAATGGGAAAATATGAGAATGGTTGTTAAGGAAGAAGGAAGTGGGAAAAGGGAACGACTGTGGCCACACCTACACTGCCCTATAACTCAGTTTCATAAGGTAGTTTAACTTCATTGGAATGCATTATATAATTCTACACTGCAATATAACGTAGTGAAATTCAGTTAACTGCATTAAATCGCAGTGTAGATGAGACCTGGATTACAAACGGATAGACTCAGCTAAGAAACAATGTCCCTGAGTCTCACAGATCTGAGCAGGGCTCTTGATAACTTTACCTTCCTGATGTATGGATATTGAAAAAGACTGCATCAGGGTCAAGAAAGGTTGTATGATCAAAAGCAAGTTATCAAGAACAATGCAAGATCAAATTTACAGAAATATAAGGAATGAACAATGTTTCAGTACGCCTATAGCTTCCAAAATAGGGCAACATATGGCTAACACTAAGATGAACTATTTCACATTTCTTTCCCACATAACTTAATCTCTAAGGTACTAGAGGATATCAGTTGGGGGGAAGCAGCCGTAAGATACAACGTTCCTTCTGGAATTTGTCTTCTCAGTGGTTCTCTGTCTCCTTGCAGAGAAGAGAAGAAAGAAGAAGAAAGGAGCTTTGTTGCAAAGACCATATTTCTTAAAGCTCTCACATCTCCTTTCTCTAAGGGAGGGAAGCACAGAGGTGCTGCTCCCGCTGAGCACAGAGAGAAGCTTGGCTCTAGTCACTCATTAATGCCTACTCAATGCAAAAGTTACTTATTCAGGTCCAGAGCACAATGTAATCTGCAGCAATCTCAGCAGTGAGTCAGAGAGCATCTCATTAAAAGAGACCCAAATAGCTGGGGAGAGGAATGGCTTGCAAATGCTTTAAAATGGGGTTTCTTTCATTTTTTTATTGTTTTGCTTGCTGAACAAAAACTATGGCATTTCGACACCAGCTTCCTGAAAATTCATATCTTAATGGAAGACAGAAAAGATATTGCATGGTCAGATACACAACAAAGAATGATAAACCCAGATGACTGTAACTTGCTACTGCAAAAAAATATGCCAAACTGGAGGCATTTTGATCCTGTACTCTACTTGAGCACTTGCAGGTTAGCTAGAAGTATGAAACTGCTTACCTATTCGCCTATCCACCCTGTTTATAGCCCTTGTTTTTCATACTTCTGTCTTCTATAACATGTCCTTTCTTTCCCCCTTCTCTTCTCCGCCCTGAGTCCCCACAGGGAGATGGGATGGGATATAAATGAAGTTTTGTTGTTGTAGTATTCTAACACATAATCATTAAGGCGCAGGAGAAGCTGTGCTGATGATAAAATGGACATAAAGTGGGGCAGAGGCTAACAAGAACATTACCTATGGGGAGGATGGCTCTAGTTCAAATCACACTGAGGCCATTGATGTATTGTGCAGCCTCAGGCAAGCCATGAGTTCACTAACTCTGCTTCCAATATGGAAATAAATATACAAGCCTACTTTATGTGAGGAGCAATGAGAAAATGCATGCGATTGAGAAGTTCTTGAAGTACTAGAAGAAAACTTTAATATTTTAATCTCTTCAGAAGGGTCCCCTGATGGAAACTCTGCAGCACTGCTAATAAAATAGGGTGGAGGAATGAGCAAAAGCAAATTGTTTAATGGCAGAGTTGTGCCTATCACACAGGTGCTCTGCTCCCTTAAACTTGCAATGGAGTAGAGCAGTGTTTCTCAACCTTCCTAACACCTTAATACAGTTCCTCATGTGGTGGTGACTGTGCTCCAAGCCACGGTCATCTCGAGACTGGACTACTGTAATGCCTTTTACATTGGCCTGCCCTTGTCAGTGATCCGGAAACTAAAGCTCTTCCAGAATGCCGCTGCTCAACTTCTCACTGGGACTCCAGTGAGATGTCACATAACACCTATCCTCCAGCAGATTCATTGGCTTCCGGTCGAGCACCGGATCACCTTCAAGGTGATGGTGTTAACCTTCAAGGCCTTGCATGGTCTGGGGCCACTGTATCTGAGGGACCGTCTCTTCCCCTACCAACCCCAGAGGTCACAAATGAACCTCCTGGAAGGGCCGACCTTTAAAGCAATTTGTCTCACATCGACTCGGCGCAGAGCCTTTTCTGTAGTAGCGCCGTCAATCTGGAACACCCTTCCAAGCGATGTGCGGGCCTTGCATGATCTACTCTCTTTCCGCAAGGCCTGCAAGACTTTGACTGCCTTTGACTGCTAAGCTAGAAATCTTTTCACTCTAGTTTAATTGTTGTTTTTACTTCTGTGGTGCTTTTATATCATTGTAAGCCGCTCCGAGCCCTCGGGGAGTGGCGGCGTACAAGTCCAAATAATAAATAAACCATAAAATTATTTTTGTCGCGTCTTCATGCGTGTAATTTTTCTACTATTATGAATTGCAATGTAAATATCTGATATTGTCATTTGATTTTGTCATTTGGGAGTTGTATTTGCTGGGATTTATAGTTCACCTACAATCAAAGAGCATTCTGAACTCCACCAACGATGGAACTGAACCAAACTTGGCACACAGAACTCTCATGACCAACAGAAAATACTGGAAGGGTTTGGTGGGCATTGACCTTGAGTTTTGGAGTTGTAGTTGACCTACATTCAGAGAGCACTGTGGACTCAAATTGATAGATCTGGACCAAACTTGGTATGAATACTCAATATGCCTAGATGTGAACACTTATAGAGTTTAGGGAAAACAGACTTGACATTTGGAAGTTGTAGTTGCTTGGATTTATAGTTCACCTACAATCGATAAGGATTCTGAACCCCACCAACAATACAATTGGACCAAACTTCCCACATAGAACCCTAATGACCAACAGAAAATATTGTGTTTTCTGATTGTCTTTGGCGACCCCTTTGACACCCCCTTGTGACCCCCCAGGGGTCTTGACCTCCAGGTTGAGAAACACTGGAGTAGAATATGGCGCCCCAGTTATCACCAGTGAAGCACCCGACAAACTCAGGCGTAAGTCTCGAAACTGCAGTTTAAGAATCAACTCCAAAAAACTGAGTTCACTTATCCATGGGTTAATGTACGACTGTACCTTAACCATTATCGAAAAAAGAAGTCATCTTCTTTTCTGAATGCAGTGCTGAAAGGCCAGAGTTTAGTCCAACCCAGGAAAAACTGAAAGCATTGACCCTCAAGATTTTAACCACCATGGTGACATTTCTGGACTCATGAATGCCTCGGTGGGCAAATAGTGGCCAGGGTTGGCTGGTCCCGAGAGTTGGCATTGGTGCTTTCCACTGTTCTTGATGTATCCATATCAATATATAATTTTTGCTTCAAAACCAATACATGAGGTTGATTTATACATGAGGTTGACTTATACATAAGTACATATGCCAAAATCCATCTTGTGCCATAGTGATGGGATTGTGCCCTTTGCTCCAAGCAGGAAAATGCCTCAGGCCAGTCCTGCTTCTGAAATCTTCCCAATAGATACTGCATGGGTAGTCACCTCAAGTCATAAAGCTATCATGGGGGCTCAATGAATACACATAAGCTAGCCTCGAGCTTGCATGAAGAGGAGGAGAGAGACAAGTTCCCAAAGCAAGGGACTGCCATGGAGGGAGAAGTCAATCTGGAAGAGCTGGTGCTGCTTTCCAATGAAATAACTCTACAATTGGATCCCAGGGAGTACAGTTTCTAGAGGAAAATTGGCGAGAGATGCCCTGTACCTTTAATGGCTGTGCAGAAAAGTTTCCCTAGGAATTGCTTATTACCTGGCAGCATGACAAGCAACACCTGCTGAAATTTTCTCTTCTGCACGGCCATAAAAGGCACTGAAGCCCTCTTCACAATTCAGTCTGTTGGGAGTCTCTGGTAAAGGAGAAAACTCTTTTGGAAGAACATCCCCTCAAGTATTCACAAAGCTGTCTATATTTCCGTCAGAAGCTTAACAGTTATGAGCATTTAAAGCATAAATCTCTGGTGGCCCTTGGCTTAATTTCAAAAGCCCTGTGCAAGTGATGGGCTCAGGCATCTACAAGAACTATATTTCCCCTTCTTTCCCAACAGCCGGTTGTCTCAGGCAGCGGGTTCTGAGTGTCATGAAAGGGCAGCAAATTGTTAAGTTCTTTAGTTCCTCCTTCTTGTAGTTTTACTACTTGGAAGGGGAAACAGTGCTTATGGAATCTACTGCCTCAGGTGCCAACCCCCCCAAACCAATAACAAAAACTTGACTTCCTTTGAATCCTACGTTTCTTGTCTTGGAATATTAGGCAATGCCACTTTATTTATTTATTTATTTATTGTTCGGTCTTGTATTCAGCTCCTCCCTGCAGGCTCGGGGCGATTAACAACATATAAAATAGGCCACATGTTTACAAGAGGTGGCAGAGAGAAAAAGGTGAGGGAGAGAGAGATTGAGATTGTATACGTGCTTATTTTTCCATATTTTTGTGTCATGAAGCTCTGCTAGAAGGCTGCATCTACATAAAGTTTAGGAGGGATCAAAAGAAGAGAAGAGGGGCACCCTTGCCTATTTTTTGGTTTTGACCCTTGTCTACTTTTTTGTGTGTGTCAGAAACGACTTGAGAAACTGCAAGTTGCTTCTGGTGTGAGATAATTGGCTGTCTGCAAGGTTGTTACCCAGGGGACGCCCGGATGTTTGATGTTTTACCATCCTTGTGGGAGGCTTCTCTAATGTCCCTGCATGGGGAGCTGGAGCTGACAGAGGGAGCTCACCCGTGCTCTCCCTGGATTCAAACCTGAGATCTGTTGGTCTTCAGTCCTACTGGCACAAGGGTTTAACCCATTGTGCCACTGGAGGCTCCTCGTCTACTGCTGGCACGTAGCCCCTAATAGGCTAATCCAAGGGGAATGTGGCCTTTGAAAAGAAACAGATTGATCTATCCAAGTTTACTTGTAGAGGATTTGGCTAAACACTGCCAAGGCTCTTGTATTTCTCAGAGTGACGTTTGATGAAGAAAATATAATTTCTTTCCACAAAAGCGCATTATGCAGGCTTTGAGAGATAGTGTGAAAACACTTGTGAATAGGGCCTTGTTGCAATGGAGGCACATGAGAAGATGCCTTAAATTGAGCGAGAGCACTGGTTGACCTCTCTGGAGTTTTAGTCCGGAGATTTTCAAATCCTACCCAGAGATGATAGAAAGGGAGGCTAGGATGCCAGGTACATGTTCTACCAACAAACTAAGCTTCCTTTGCAATGCAGTGGGTTTACAGAAGAATATTAAACCACACCTGAGCCTCAGTCGAAAATAGGTTAATTCTGATTTCATGAAATTCATCTCTTTTGGAGATGTTTGTAGCCCAAGGGGATTTTCAACAATAGAGCAGTAGTGTGGATTTTCTGTTTTCCATCTCAAGATCTCAACTATTATTTATTGTTGCATGCTCTCTCAAAAAAGTGTGTGTGTGTGTGTGTGTCAGGAGCAATTTGAGAAATTGCAAGTCGCTTTTGGTGTGTTTGACCATCCTGTGGGAGGCTTCTCTCCTGTCCCTCACATGGGAAGCTGGAGTTGACAGACAGGAGCTCACCCCACTCCCTAGATTCAAACCATGACATTCCAGTCAGCAGTCCTTCTGGCACAAGGGTTTAACCCATTATGCTACCAGGGGGCTCCTGCTCTCTCAAATAAACTCAAACATTGCAGGTAGCTAAACTGGTCTATTAGGGAAAAAAGCCAAATAAATATTAATGTGTTTCTGTTAAGACTGTTTAAACTCTTGCACACAAAACAGTGTGCAAACACTCAATTTCCTCCCCAAGTATGGATATGGATCAAACAAATTGACAATGAGTAAGGCTGGGTGAAGAAGCCAGATATGAGAGCACAGGGCCTCTAATTCTAACTTCCTATATCTAGTAACAATCTTAAAATGGGATTGGAGAAGAAATCGTGCAGATTTCATAATTATAATACAAACCAGGAGCAAAATAGATCCAGACAAAGATGCGACTGTGGCAGTTTATGCTTTAAAAATAATCCAATGTTTCCTCACATATGCCAGGTGAAGCATAGCAAATTGGCTCCTTCTTGAGGTGCTGGTCTATAGTGGGAGAATGGGGAATAGTTTTTATATTAGCAAAGTTTGAGATAAATTTTACATATGCTACAAAAAAACTCTTTAAACTATTTGGCTTTCAGGGGAGGGAATTTGCCCATATTTTGGTATTAAAAGGGCAGTTCAGGGAATCTGAAGCAGTCAAGGGTTTCCCTCCCTGCCTCTGCCCCCCCCCCCCGAAAAAAAAGAAAAAGAAGGGGGGGAGTCATAGTACCTCTTAGCGGTTTCACAGACATATTTCTTAACTTGTGACCTAAAAACAATTGTGTATTTCCCAAGACAAAGATTGACATCAAGAGGTTCTGAAGAAATTACATTCAGAATGTGGGTATAGAAATAATTACAAAACCAAATAGAGACACTTCATTAAACTATGAGGAGCTGCAGTGGTGCAATGGGTTAAACCCTTGTGCTGGCTGGACTCCTGACCTGAAAGTCGGCAGTTCGAATCTGCAAGACTGGGTGAGCTCCCATCTGTCTGCTCTAGCTTCCCATGTGGGGACATGAGAGAAGCCTTTCACAGGATGGTAACACATACAGGCATACCCTGGGCAACATCTCTGCAGATTGCAAATTCTCTCACACCAGAAGCAACTTGCAGTTTCTCAAGTCGCTTCTGACATGATAAAAATTAAACTATGGAAAACCTGTGATACAAACTTTCCTTTTCCAAGTTTCTTTTGCACACATTTGGTGTGCTCCAAGAGTGGCATTTTCAACACTGCAGTTGATGGAGACAAGTAATCCTAACGACAGACATTCTACTTTCCTGTTCTAAGCTAAGAACAGGCTCTTAACAACACAAACCAAGCCAAATCAGTGCAGATTCTGAAAAAAGATGGATTGTGGTGATTATTATCTTTAGCTTTCAAAACAGCACTAGTTTACTCTGTACACTAGTAAATGTACTAGTCATTCACTTCTTTATAGATTTACATCTAAGACTGCTCCTTCGGTAGAGACTAAACTTAATTTCTGAATTTTTTGATTTATTGGATAGCACAACTTGTCATCCAAAACCAACAACAGGGAATTCCTAGTGGTGTGTTCATTCCATTATCTCATCTCTAAGTAAAAATGCAAGCACAACTGTTATTACACAACCTCTTTCACAAAAACAGAACAAAGGGGAGAGGAGGGGGAGTAGCCTTATATGTCAAAAACAGTTATCCCACAGAAGAGAAGCAAGACCTCGATCCAGGAAACCAGCTTGAAAGCATCCAGATAAGAATCAAGGGAACTGAGACTCAAAAAGATTGTGTTGTGGGCGTCTGCTACAGACCTCTGAGCCAGGTTGAAGATTTATTTATTTATTTATTTTTCAGTATTTTTACCCCACCCTTCTCAACCCCCGAGGGGGGACTCAGAGCGGCTAACAAGGCAGCATAAGAACATAAGAACATAAGAAGAGCCATGCTGAATCAGGCCTCAGCCCATCTAGTCCAGCATTCTGTGTCACACAGTGGCCCACCAGTTGTACACAGGGATCTCTAGCAGAAAGGAGGGCAAAACCCTCACCTGCTCCCGACCCCCCACAACCAGTACCCGGGGAAAATCCTGCCTGCCTCCATCAACACAGAGGTGGCACTTGGATGTCCATTTCAGTAACTACTGATTCCCTTGGTATCCATGAATCTGTCTAATCCTGCCATGAAGCTGTCCAGGCTGACAGCTGTCACAACCTCCTCTGGAAGTGAGTTCCATAACCCAATGACCCTCTGGGTGAAGAAATATTTCCCTTTATTAGTCCTAACTTTCCTACCTTGGAGCTTCAGGGAGTGCCCCTAGTCCTAGTGTTGTGTGACAGAGAAAATATTTTTCTTTATTCACCTTTTCTATCCCATGCATGATTTTATACACTTCGATCAAGTCACCTCTTAAACGCCGTCTTTCAAGGCTGAAAAGACCAAGGCGTTGCAACCTGATTTCATAAGGGAGCTGCTCCATCCTTGGATCATTTTTGTTGCCCTTCTTTGTACCTTTTCCAGTTCCGTTATATCCTTCTTGAGTGCGGTGACCAGAATTGTACACAGTACTCTAAACTCCGAGATCCCTTTCCTGGTTTGTCTCAGAAAGCTTTGATCCCATCAGTTATAAGTGTATTTGGGGTTCTTTGCCCCGATGTGCATGACTTTACACTTGTTTAGGTTAAAATGCATTTGCCACTTTGTTGCCCATTCACTCAATTTCGAGAGATCTTTCTGGAGCTCTTTACAGTCAGTTTCATTTTTAACTACCCTGAACAGTTTAGTGTCATCTGCAAACTTTGCTACCTCACAATTTACTCCTACATCCAGATCATTTATGAATAAATTAAAAAGTAACGGTCCTAAAACTGAACCTTGGGGTACGCCACTTCTCACCTCTTTCCACCCAGAGAAATGTCCATTTATTACCACCCTTTGTTTCCTACAGTTTAGCCAGGTTCCAATCCAGGACAAGACCTGTCCCCTGATTCCATGGCTGAAGAGCTTATTAGGAGCCTTTGGTGAGGGACTTGGTCAAAAGCCTTTTGAAAGTCAAGGTAAACAATATCGACTGGGTCCCCTTTATCTATGTGTTTATTTACACCCTCAAAGAATTCTATCAAGTTAGTAAGACATGATTTGCCTTTGCAGAAACCATGTTGATTTTCCTTCAGCAATGCCTGTTCTTCTATGTGCTTAGTAATTTTTCTTTAATAATGGTTTCCATCACTTTGCCTGGAACTGAGGTTAGACTAACTGGCCTATAATTTCCTGGATCACCCCTGGATCCTTTCTTGAAGATCGGAGTTACATTTGCCTCCCTCCAGTCCTCGGGTACAGTGCCTGATCTTAGAGAAAGGTTATATATTTTGGCTAGAATTTCAGCAATTTCACACTTGAGTTCCTTAAGAACTCTGGGGTGGATGCCATCTGGCCCTGGTGATTTGTTGACATTTAGTTTAGTAAGGCATGTGAGAATATCTTCCTTGTTTATCTCTATCTGGTTTAATTCATTTAATTCCCTCCCTGAAAAAACTGACTCAGCTGCAGGCATATGTTGTCTGTCCTCCTGATTTTCGTCAAGTGGCCCAACTGCTTTTCTAGTTGGGTTTCTGCTTCTGATGTACTTAAAGAAGTTTTTGCTATTTTTAAAATATTCTTAGCTATATGTGCCTCAAAATCTCTCTTGGCTTTCCTGACGGTTGCTTTGCATTTAGTTTGCCAGAGCTTGTGTTCCTTTCTGTTCTCCTCAGTAGGAAGAGCCTTCCATTTCTTAAATGAGTTTTTCTTCTTTCCAATCACATCTTTTACTTCATTTGTAAGCCATACCGATGTCCTCTTGGACTTTCCTGCCTCTTTCTTATTTTAGGAATGCATTTTAGTTCAGCTTGTTTTAAAGTATTTTTAAACAGTTTCCAAGCATTTTGGAGGGATTTGATTTTTTTACTGTTCCTTTTAGTTTGTTTTTTACTATTTTTCTCATTTTGGTGAAATTCCCTTTGTGAAAATTTAAGGTATCTGTGTTAGTTTGCTATCCAAACTTAAGTTGAAGGTTAGGGTCACTGTTGTGGTCACTGGTACCTATGGGCTCAGTTACAAGGACATCTTGAACGAGATCTTGTTCATTAGTTAGCACCAAGTCCAGGATCCCCTTTCCCTGGTTGGTTCCATGACCATCTGCTCAAGGGAATAATCAGCTAGCATGTCGAGGAACCTTGTCTCTCTTTCATGCGTAGAACAAGAATTTAGCCAATCTATTCGGGGATAGTTGAAGTCCCCCATTATGACTAATTTATTGCTTTTTGAGGCCTGTTTAATTTCATTTTCCAGATAGCAGTCTGCCTCTGGAGTTTGGTTGGGAGGGCGATAGCAGATCCCTAATGCTAGATTAGTTTTTTGTCCTGGGACTTTTACCCACAATGTTTCTGTAGGTGAGTTTGAATTTTCTTGAAATTCTAATTCATGAGATTCTAGCTCTTCATTTATGTACAAGGCCACACCGTCACCATTTTCCCTCTCCTGTCTTTCCTGTACAGTTTATAACCTGGAATTTTTGTGTCCCAATTGTTTTCCTCTGTCCACCAGGTTTCTGTTATGCCAATAATATCAATATTTTTTCTTTTGCCAAACATTCCAACTTCCCTATTTTTGTTCGAAGGCTTCTAGCATTTGCGTACAGACATTTATATTTATTGCTCTGATGCCCTTTCAACTTTGGCTGTTTATGAGAATTTGTAGAAGGCCTACCATGTCCTACCTCTTGACTACTTTCTATCTTTTCTGTTGACTCAGCCATTTGTGCATAAATTTCATCCTCCATACTTGGCGTTTCACCCTCTCGAACCGGAAGCTGCCCAGCTCCTGTCGACTTTCCCCTAGGAATCAGTTTAAAAGCTGCTCTGAAGCCTTTTTAATATTAGTTGCCAGCAGTCTGGTTCCATTTTCGTTCAAGTGTAACCCGTCCCTTTTATAAAAGTTTGGCTTTCCCGAAAATGTCCCCCAGTTCCTAACAGCAATTAGATTCCAGAAAACAGAAAATATAAAACCATATAAAAATCGACAAAGCCTTCTGTCAACAGTTGGCCAAACAGACACAAAGAAAAGATATAGTAGTCATGGGCGATTTCAACTATTCTGATATTTGCTGGAAAACAAACTCTGCCAAGAGAACAAAGTCCAATAAATTCCTTGCTTGCCTTGCAGACAATTTCATGGAATAGAAGGTAAAAGAGGCAAGTAGGGGATTGGCTACTCTCGATCTCATCGTAACAAAGGCTGAGGACCTGATCAAGTGATTGGATCCTTAGGGGCAAGTGACCATGTGCTCCTGTAGTTTGTGATACAAAGGAAGGATGAAACAAGTCAAACCTGCATTCTGGACTTCAGGAGAGCAGACTTTGGAAAAATGAAGAAAAATACTGAGTGGCTTTCTGTGGACGCCAATACTAAAAGACAAAGGAGTTACGGATGAATGGGAGTTTTTCAAGCGTACTCAAGGTGCTATTGCAAACAGTGCCAAGAAAAAAATAAAAATAGAACAATTATGTCCAAAGAAGCTAACTTGCTGAAAAGAGACATGCACAAGAAGTGGAAAAAGGGAGAAATCACCAAAGAAGAATTCAAACGAATAACCAACTCATGTAGGAAAAAGGTTCGCAAGGCTAAAGTAAAGAGCCTGGGAGTCATTTTAGACTCGATGCTGACAATGGAGGCTCAGGTCTCCGCTGTTAGCAAAACCGCTTTTTTTTTCATCTGCGGCAGGCTAGGCAGGTGGCCCCCTACTTGTCCAGAGACGACCTAGCCACTGTGATCCAAGCCATGGTCATCTCAAGACTAGACTACTGTAACGCCCTTTACATTGGCCTACCCTTGTCAGTGACCTAGAAACTTAAGCACATCCAGAATGCTGCTGCTCAACTTCTCATTGGGACCTCAGTGAGGTGTCACATAACCCCTATTTTGCAGCAGCTTCACTGATTGCTGCTCGAGCACCGGATCACCTTCAAGGTGATGGTGATAACCTTCAAGGCCTTGCATGGTTCAGGGCCAGTGTATCTGAAGTACCGTCTCTCCCCCTACCAACCCCAGAGATCACTTCGCTCTGAAAACCTAAATCTATTGGAAGTACCCAGCTTCAAGGCCATTCGCCTAACATCTACGCAGAGCCTTCTCTATTGTGGCGCCGTCGCTCTGGAACACTTTGCTTAACGAAGTTCGGGCCCTACGAGACTTGTCGGTGTTCCGCAGGGCCTGTAAGACCCATCTATTCCGGCTGGCCTTTGAATCTTAGCTTTGTTTTTAAGAAATTGCTGAATTTTCTGTATTATGATGTGTTTTACTGGATATTGTGAGCCGCTCCGAGCCCTCGGGGAGTGGCGGCATACAGTTTAAATAATAAATAAATATAAATAAATAAAGCACAAAATGAGCTCAGGCTTGCCAGGATCATTCAAAACAATAAAACGGGATTCTCTGCTTACATTGGTAGAAAAAGGAAGATGGAGGCGATAAGGCCTCTGCGAGAAGATCGTCATTATCATCATCAGTTTCTCACTTGTTAATCGCCCTCCGTTAACATGCTCCAGGCGATTTACATAAAACAATAGCATTTAAAAATACACAATACCAAATAGACTGCATTAAACATTAAAAGCTCTTTTAAAAGCCAGGTCTTGAGTGCCTGAGCAAAGTGTCACAGGTCACGCATGGCCCTCAAGTGGGGAGGCAAGGAGTTCCACAAGACAGGGGCAGAGATGGAGAAGGCCATGTCTTGTGCTCTCGAGACGTACTTCCCTAGAGCCTGGAACATACAGTAAGTTTAGTTGGAGGAGTCGTGGCGACCACTGGCGGCGAAGATGAGGCAATGCAGGGAAAAAGAGTCCACCTAAACATTAGGGAGAAGTGTTTGACAATGAAAATGCTACCTTGAAAGGGTGGCAGAGTCTCCTTCTCTACAGAGGTTTTTAAACTGAAATTCATCTGTCGAGAATGAGTGTGTATTCCTGCATGCCAGAATGGGGTTGGAGTCAATGCCCCTTGTGGTCTCCTTTAATTGTATGATTTGATGGTTTGACTGCACATCACAGGATACACTTTGTTAGCTCAGGCTCATTTTAAGCTAAGGTGAAGCTAAGATACAGAACTGAATGCACAGTAACTTTCTACAAGTGCACTGCAATAGCATATCCTACACTTTCTATGTGGCACTGCTTTCCTTTAAGGGACAGGGAAGGGGGGGGAGTAAAAGAGAGAGTTTTTAAAAAGACTAATGTATTTATTTGTTTCTTCTCCTTCTTTGGCCACACAAAGTAAAATGATCTTTTCATACTTCCAACTTTACTTTCTTCAATAGTAGCAAGTCATTCACTAGCCAACGCTATGTGGCCGTAATGGGGGTTGTTCTTCCCTTAGCACATCACTTTTTACTTATCAGAAACCACAACTTCAAGGTAAAGGATAGAGTTTGCTCTTCCACAAGCCTTTCTAATCTACAGAAATGGCTCTAGAATTCTGCGATATATTGTCAATGTCGACACTTATCTTGCTAAAATACATTTACCACAGAAGGGATGGGGAAAAAAACAACTCGCTCCCTTGATTCCTGATAGTCTCTGCCAAATCTTATTTACTCCTAAAGCAACAGGACAGCCTTTGAAGAAGGAGCTTTGCTTTACCTGACTAAACAGAGAGAGAGAGAGAAACTTTTTTTGTCTTTTAATAAGAGCTTAAGATAAATAATCCCAAATCCCAGTGGGCCTCGTTAAAGTTGCCTTATAAAAATTTCACTCTTGCATATGAGTCTGGAGAGGAAAAAAATGTCAACCTAGCAGTTTGAGCTCTCTCTGACTAATCCAGCCTTAGGGAAGAGATTGTCGAAATTCATATACCTAGCTCTTTAAAATGGATAGGAAGCAGCCAATTATGACAAATCATTGTAGATTGTCCCTAATAACAGATTAGTTTCAGACATAATAATCTCATTTTTAAGTAAGCAAAATTACAAAGGCAATGTTCAACTATCCAGGAGCTCAACTGTTTTCCTAATGAAAACTGCAACCTGATTATTGTTTCCTTATCTCCGATGCAAATCATTTTATGGTTTGAAGGACCCAGATGTCAGGATTGGGAGACTTGAGCTTAGGTGAAGATCAAGCTCCCAGCCTGGCATGAGATTACATCGACCTTTGCCCTAGTTCTTGGGTGACCTTGGCTCCAGTTATATAAGACTGTGCTGAGTCATGTGGAAGTGAGGTAACTTCCAGATGAAGGCTGTAGAGGGAAGTGATGTAACTCCTTTGAGCCTGGACATTGGACAATTGGACTCATGCTGCTGACTCATGGGGCTGTGAGGTCACGTCCCTTTGGACTGGGGAATATGCTGAATCACCGGATATGGTGCAACCCTGCCTGGACATTGCATGGGCGATGGGAGGGGGGTTGGGGTATATAAGTGGTGTTTGGTGGTGGGCAGGTGCTTTTGCTTCACATGTGTCGTACCTGCAATAAAATCGTGTTGGACCGTGCTTCAATCTACGCGTGATCCTTACCAGTGTTGGAGAGTCGTTACAGAAGCAAAAGCCCCTTTTCAACTATCCCAGCAATGGAGAGGTTGGCTTGGAAAGAAGAAGAATATATTGATAGATGGGATTCGGCTCCTGAGGAAGTCCGGCGCACCATGGAGTGGGATTGGACCACCCTTGACCAAGTGGGATGCCCGGATGAGCACCGTGAGATGATGGATGGTGCCGTGGCCCAGGAAGAAGAATTTGAGGAAGTGGAGCGACTCTGGGAAGCTCAGGTGAGCTTGGAAGTTGCCCGGCGGAGGAGAGAGAGATTCGACCCCAGACAGGCAGAGGTCTGGAGGAACGAAGGGATCGGAGGAGCTGTACCGAAGGACTGGGCAGTTCGGGCGGATCCAGAAGTGCGTGGCCCCAGAGAGACTGTGCCGAAGGACAGGCCAGTTAGGGTGAGCTTGATGGAATGTGGCAGTGAGACCACGGAGCCGGCATCACCCTCAGAGTTGGAGATAATGAAGTGTAAGTTGGAGGCCATGGAACAGACTATGAGAAGGATGTCTCGAGCCATGTCTCGGAGAGAGCCAATGGAGTCGGTTTGGAGTGCCCCGGGCGGAGGAGACTTCACTTATTATTCGTGGATGGATGGCGGAGCTGAGCGTCCTAGATCTCCTTTGGGAGTGAGGACCGTTGGTGACCATCCGGGAGGAAGTCCGGCCCAGTGGAGGCGGCCCCTACAACCAGCGGGAATGGGAAGAGGTGTTACCAGGCCTGAGGTCCCGCATGGAAGGGAAGCAATTTCCCAGGAATTCGGGGCCCGTTTGAAGAAGGAACCCTTAAGAGTTGAGTTTGAAGGGGAAGCCTGTAAAGTAGCCTTCTTTGCCGCTGCTGTACAAGACCATATGGAGGATTATGGACACCTTTATCCTAGCGACAGCAGCCGAGTGCGGGCCATCGGAGCGGTCTTCAAAGGAAGGGCGGCAGAATGGTATGTTCAATGCCATGACCGTCGAGACCCGTGTTTGCATTCCGTGGGAGCCTTCTTACAGGCAATACGAAGCCGGTTTCGAGATCCGTTGGAGAGGATTAAAGCGAAGGAAGCGCTACGCTGCTTGACTCAGGGATCCCGGTCTGTCACTGAGTATGCAGAGGAATTCATGGGGTTGGCCGGAAAAGTTGCGGAATGGTCTCCAGCTACCCTATTGGAATTGTTTAAAGACGGCCTGCGGAAGGAGATCCTTGAGTGGTGTCTACATCGGGATGATCCTGGAGAGGTGGATGGCTGGATCCAGTTGGCTGGCAGTGTGGAGGGAATCCTAGCCCAGGTGCAGCGGCGTCGTTTTCAACCTGCGAGGTCCAGGGATCCGGGTCGGGTGTTGCTGATGGGCGATTCCGTGGAGGAGAGGCTAGACGTGGCAGTGACAACCGGTCCAGTCCAGCGAAAAGGCCATCGAAGGGACGAGGCCTTTGCTTTATTTGTTCGCAACCTGGTCATTTTGCGTCCCAGTGCCGACAAAGGCAGGCACTGGAGCCAGTGAAAGTAGGATCCGCTAAAGCAGCTTGTGTGGACATTGACGATAGAAAAGTATTGGGGTGAGCTCTAATATTCAATGCACATTGGGTTTGATTAAGGGGGATGAAATTGTGGAAAGAAAAGCTTTAGTGGACTGTGGGTGTTCAGAGAACATTATGTCCCCAAAGTTGATTGGGGATTTGGGCGGGAGTACGAAGCCCTTGGAAACGCCTGTTATATTTACGCAATTAGATGGATCCTCTATTGAGGGGGGGACCTTTTTCTGTGGGGACTAAGGATTTGAAGGGGTCGGGTGGGACCCTGGGAGGGGACATTGATTTTGTAGTGGCCCCATTAAAGGACATGAGGTGGTGTTGGGGTTGCCTTGGCTTGAGCAGGTTAATCCCAAGATCGATTGGAAAACAGGGGAGGTACAATGTTCTCCTAATAGGAGGGAGGAGGCCAGGAGTGATGTGCAAGGGGTGCCGGCTGAGTATTGGGATTATATGGATGTGTTTAACCCGATATTAGCACAGGGACTGCCCCCTCCCCGTAACGTACAGTGTAGTATAGAGGTTAAGGAAGGGGCTGTGCTACCTAAGCCCAAGATATATGCCATGACTGTGAAGTTAAAGGAAGCGTTGAGGTATCAGATAGATGGGTATTTAAGAAGAGGATTTATCCGGAGGTCTGAATCTCCTATTGCAGCACCAGTGTTATTTCGCGAGAAGAAGGATGGTAGTTTATGGATGTGTATAGATTATAGAGGTTTGAATGCTGTTAGTACCACCAACTGCTACCCTTTGCCACCAATTAAAGATTTGTTAGGTCAGCTAGGGGTGGTAAGTTTTTTACTTAAGCTGATTTGATTGACGCTGCTCCACATGGTGAGAGTGAAGAGGAGCGACCAGTGGAAGACTGCTTTTTCTTGCCCCTCGGGCTCTACGAATGGGCCGTGATGCCATTCGGTTTGGCCGGAGCTCCCGGTATTTTTATGCAGTTGATTAATGAGGGTGTTGCACCTTTTTGTATAAGGGGGTGTTTGTATATTTGGATGATATCATGGTGGTGACGCGTACCAGAGATGAGCATGTTCATTTGGTTAGAGAGGTGTTAGAGAGACTGCGGCAGGCGAGTCTGTATGTAAAGTTGAGTAAATGTGAATTTGGCAAGAATCAGATTGATTTTCTGGGTTACCAATTAGTGAGAATGGAGTTGCAATGGATCCAGCTAAGGTGGAGGATGTGTTGAGCTGGGAGGCCCGCAAACCCGTAGGCAACTGCAGGCTTTTTGGGGCTAGCCAATTTTTATCGCACTTTCATAGCAGGATTTTTCGGGCGATAACCCTCCCGCTTACTGAGTTATTGAAGACCAAGGGTAAGGGTGAGTCAAGGAAGGTTAAGTCCCCAGGAGCTAAATTAGAGTGGACGCAGGAATGCCAGGAAGCTTTTGTGAGGTTGAAAGGAGCATTTACGAATGGACCCTTGTTGATGCATCCAAATGTGGATAAGCCGTTTGTGGTGCAATGTGACGCGTCTGCCTGGGCGTATGGCGGAGTGTTAATGCAAGAGGATGACCAGGGTAGGATGAGGCCGTGTGCATATTTTTCTAAGAAGTTCGGGAGCATGAGAAGAGGTGGCCAGTTTGGGAGAAGGAGGCGTTTGCTGTGCGCAACGCTTTGCAGACGTGGAGACAGTTTTTAGAGGGTGCTGCTTTCCCATTTGTTGTGATGACTGACCATCAGAACCTTCAGTATTTAAGGAATCCCCAGAAGCTATCTCCCAAGTTGGTGAGATGGGCACAGTTTTTTGCTCGGTTCAATTTCAGACTCCAGCATATCAGAGGCAAGGAGAATGTGGTGGCTGATGCATTGTCTCGGTATCCGAGTGTGGGTGAGAATGAAATGCATAAAGCGGAGGAAGTGTTTGCTAGAGAGCATTGGGGTCTGGCAGTGCAGACGAGGTCTCAAACGGTGAATGAGATTAAGAAGGAAGAGGAGTAGTAGATGAATGGAGTTTGGAATTGCAGAAGGGTTATGTAGGTGATGTGTGGTTACAGAGTCATGAGAAGGAGTGCAAGTCGTTAGATGGTTTGTGGATTATGGGAGGTAAGGTGTATGTCCCTCAGAGTGTGAGAGAAAAGGTGCTGAGGTTGAATCATGACCATAGGACTGCTGGGCATTGGGAGTTACGAAGACTCTTTTGGCCTTGAAAAGCGGTATTGGTGGCCAGCCATGAGGGCTGAGGTAAAGAGGTATGTGGAATGCTGTGAGGTATGTGCTAGGAATAAAGTTCCCTCTGCGGCCGCAGGGGTTGATTCAAGTGGTAGTTACTCCTGTGAGGCCGTGACGATGTCAGCACAGATTTTGTGGGGAGTTGCCTTCGAGTCGAGGTTATAAGTACATTTGGACTGTGTTGGACATGTTTTCAAGCAGGCCCATTTTATTCCATTGAAGGGATTGCCTCTGGGAGCGTTAGCAGAGTTGTATGTGCAGCATGTGTATCGGTTGCATGGATGCCCGGAGCAGGTTCTAAGCGATCGTGAGTGCAGTTTACTGCCTCGATTTTTGGGAGCGGTTTTTGAGGTGCTGGGGGCTCAGAGGCGTCTTACGACCTCTTATCATCCTTGTTGTAATGGGGGTGTAGAAAGCACGCAAAAATCCCTGGGGGCGTACCTACGCATTTTTAGCAACAAGGAGCAGAATAATTGGTCTGATCTGCTACCCTATGCTGAAGTGGCATACAATAGTTCTGTGTATTCCTCCACCGGAAGTCTCCCTTGAGATAGTCTATGGTCAGGAGGTGGCTCCCTTGCCCCAGCTGTTGGAATTGGGAGGGAGGAGAAAGTGGAGTGGAAGATACGTGCTCGGGAGGATTGGAAGGAGGTGGCAGAAGCTCTAGGGAAGGCGCAGCGCTCTTATAAGATGCTTTTGGCAGATCTAAACTTCTACTGTCCTGAATGGCTATGAGTAACAAGATCCAGACAGGGCAGTTTATACTCCATCAGTTTAACTTTGAGGGACTGGGCAAATTCAGATTGCCAGCAAGGAGAATACATATCTGAATGTTTTCTTACCTATGCAAACAACTTCCCTGCATGTAGAACAATAGCTTTTGGCCCTATATTATTCTAGATTACTATAACGTGTTGTACCTGAATCTACCCCGAAGAACACCCAGGGTGCATCTACATTATGGAATTAATACAATTTGACACCACTTTAACGGCTATAGCTCAATGCTGTAAAATCATGGAAGTTCTAATTTGGTGAGCCTCTGGCACTCTTTGACAAAGAAGGCTAAACACATTGTAAACCTGCATTTCTTCCCTTTGAAAGAGATTACTTTTAAAAAGGGGTTTATTCATAATTGTTATTGTTACCATTTTTCCATGATACCTTAGCAGTTTTTGTGGTTATGTAGCAAGCCCTTAGTATATAATATACATATGTAGGATAATATAATATTTTATTAATAGTCTATTGTATGTTAGAATAGCAAAGGTAATGGTTTTCCCCTTGACATTAAGTGTAGTCATGTCCAACTTTGGAGGGTGGTGCTCATCTCCATTTCTAAGCCAAAGAGCCAGCGTTGTCCATAGACACCTCCTAGGCCATGTGGCATGACTGCATGGAACGCCGTTACCTTCCCGTAGAAGTGGTATCTATTGATCTACTCACATTCACATGTTTTTGAACTGCTAGGTTGACAGAAGCTGGGGCTAACAATGGGAACTCACCCCAGCAATGGATTCGAACCGCCAACCTTCCAATCAGCAAGTTATGTAGCTTAGCGGTTTTACCCGCTGTGCCACCATGGCCCCCATCATATTAAAATACCTTTTTTTCTTGTATTATATTGTGGTTTGAGCGTTGGACGATGACTCTGGAGACCAGGGTTCAAATCCCTACTTGGTCATAAAAACGCACTGGGTGACCTTGGCAAGTCATACATTCTCAAATCTAGACAAGACTTGAAGGAACACAACAAAAACAACGTACAGTAGAGTCTCGCTTAACCAAACTTTGCTCATCCAACATTCTGTATTATCCAACGCAGTCTGCCTCCTGCCCGGATCCACAGCTGTTTCAATACATTGCAATGTTTTGGTGCTAAATTCATAAATACAGTAATGACTACATAACATTGCTGTGTATTTAACTGCTTTTTTTGTTCAATTTGTTGTAAAACACGATGTTTTGGTGCTTACTTTGTAAAATCATAATGTAATTTGACATTTAATAGGCTTTTCCTTAATCCCTCCTTATTATCCAACATTTTCACTGTTGGCCCATTTATATTGGATTGGTGAGACTCTACTATATAAGCGTATAATGTAATTCCATAAAACTATTTCAAATTCCTTAGTAATTTACAACTCGCATCTGTTTCATTCTGTTCAAAGATACCTAATGTCTTTAAGACAGAGGCAAAAGTCATGAGGTCTTACAGGCTTTAAACCTAATTCTATTTTAATGTTGTATGTTTTTTAGGTTTAAAATTATATTGCTTTTATTGCCAGTCTCTTTGGCTTGCTGTGTAGAGAGACGAAGTGGAGCAGAAATAAAAAAAGTATGTAGCAGCAGAAATAGAAGTAGACTACAGGTCCGAGCTGCCGTGAATAATGCAATGGTGAAGAATGCTGGGAGTTGCAGTCTAATAACATCTGGAGGACCATATAATTCCCATGTACAGTAACTTGTGCCATGGGGTGGCACTTAACTGTTGTAATACATTGTTTATGAAATGCCAGGCAGCCAACTTAACTTTTAATTGTCCTTGTGCATATGCCAACATTATTCTCCATGAGAATGCAAACGTTGTATCCTAAGTCTGTCCTTGTTGGCACAGCATTTGCAATGAAAATGTAAATGATTTTGACACCCAGCAGTGACATTACTATGGGATTTATTATCCTCCCGATACCCAAATTATGTTTTGTCTTTCAGTTTTTTCTAGCGGTGCAAGAGTATTTCTGACCATATAAAGAGGATTTGGACAAAAGTGACTTGTACTGTTTCTGTACTGCAGAAGCAAAGAGAATAAAGCGTATCAGAACTCTCATTAGAGCATCTAATTCTGTCTTTGAATACATAATGTTTCGGGAGATCAGTAAAGCCTTTCAGTGGATTAAGAACTTGATATCTGAAATCCTTCATAATATCTTTACACATTACAAAAATGCTTACTAATTGCTGGGAGATTTACAAACACCAAGCAAAACAAACGAACAAAAAAACCCAAACACTTGCACTCTCCTCTGTAAAAATGAGAAATAAATACAGCATTGATCATTATGTTTTGCTGTATGCGGTATTGCAAATGAGTTTCTGAGAGCAACTTCATTGTTTACAAAACATTGCACAGCAAAAAAAAGCCAACATGAAGAGTTAGACCCCGTTTGCTTCATCATTCAAGGGCAATAATGCCCATCTGACAAGGATCTTCATTTCGACATACTTGTATGGTATCAATATTAGAGGTAATTTGAGATGGGATTTGGCTATTTACTTATTTATTTACAGTATTTATATTCCGTGAATATGGGAGGGTTCTGCCTTTCTATCTCTATTGGGGGGGGGGGGAATGTGGTGGGAGCACTGTCCATTATTATTATTATGTTTATGTTTATTTATGCCCCGCTTTTTCTGTCCACAAGGAGACTAAATGTGCCTTACATTAACAGCATTTCAATACAATTTAAAATCTACAAATGAACAAGCATTAAAACAGAATTAAATATCATTGGTATTTAAAAAATTCAGTTAAAATCCATAAAATCATATTCAAAACTAAAAATATAGATGTAAACATGTATATAAAAATATAGATGTATCATTCCTTTTATACCCCCAATTGTAACCCCGCAAATAAGCAGATCTCCTCCTTCTCTTTAGCTCTTAACAACAACAACAACAACTTTCCCCCCTCTTTCCCCTTTGTCCTTGCCACCTTCTCCTTCCCTCCATCTTCTCTTTTCTACCCCCCCCCCCACCACTCCCCTCTTATAATTGTATGTAATTGTATGTGTAATGTGACTGTTATTAATGTTTTTTTAACCAATAAAAATTCATTTTAAAAACAACAACTTTTTTGTATCCCACCACCACCTCCCAAAGGACTCGGGGCGGCTTACAGAACAACACATAGTGCCATAATACACACAAAATACAAGTAAAATCACATCAACAAATTAAACACTAACAATAGCAATTAACATAAAACAACATATTACATAACCTATAAAATAACCTCAATTTACATAGCAATAGCTACTATTAAAATGGATAGTACAACATACCAACCACAGCTGAATTTCATACATTAAAGAGCCAGTGTCAATATCAATGTATTTGGTCCCCTAGAGTAGCTAATGTCTTTCTCATTTTCAAAAACCTGCCTAAATAGTCATGTTTTCAGCTCTTTGCAGAAAGACTGCAGTGTGGCGGATAGCCTAATGTCCCTCTCCCTCTTCCCCACCAGCCATGCTTGAGACGGAGGTGGGACCGAGAAAAGGGCCTCCCCGGCAGATCTTAGAGCCCGCGCCAGTTCATAGGGGGAGGTGAAGTCACGAACATAGGTTGGACCCGAACCATGTAGGGCTTTGTAGATAACCTGAACTTTAAATTGCAACTGGAAATTTGTCGGTAGCCAGTGGAGCTGCTTTAATAGGGGCGTGGTATGCTCCCTATAGCTGGCTCCTGTTAATAATCTTCCTAAATATGTTCCTTCTATGCATGTTTAAGAGGGAAATATTTGTTTGTTGCATGCCCCTCAATTTATCCATGAGTCATAACAAAATTCATAATTTTGGTTTAAAACAGAAGCTCATCTTATACACGATGTTAGGTTATACATGGATATATTTAAGGTAAATACAAACTGAACTGGAAAAAACCCACATTTCCCACCATGAAGAACTGGCACAAAAAAACCAGGAATTACTAAAGTGCTTTATAAGAAGCCTAGATACAGTTCATACTTACTCCTTATTTCTGCTTTTTATGCAGGGATGATAAAGAACTTTAATAGCTTTCTGAATCTCTGAAGGCCTTGAAGCAGACGATAGGTCATGTTCAAGCAATGAAAAAGCCTCAGTAGATGTTAAGTTTCCCAAAGACTCCACCAGCAATGTGTCAGAATTTAGTAGCCAAATCTGTTGAGAATAAGACACACCTACAAGTTGCATTATAAAAAATGGGTCCTAGTTCACATGAAATCTATTGATATTCTTATTTTACTTACTGATTTGTTTTTTGCACTCATAGGTGGAGGCGTATGCATATGGCATTGAAGAGAAATTAAAGTTTTAATAATTCCCAGATTATGAGCATTTCTACCAAGATAGAAAATCTAAATTCAATGAAATTTGTTCCCGTGTAGTGCATTTTATACGTGCAGGTATCAATCCAGTAAACTGCCCATGGAAACAAACCCTATGAAAAATAAAATTTGGCAAGCGCACGCCTTTCAATCCCAAATGAAGATAGATTTGCAGTTAAGTTGTGGCAACAAGTCAAAAACATTTAGAAAATTTTACTGAGATGCATTCATGACGCAATCACGTCTTTATATGCCCCCCTTTCTTCTCATATTCTGTCTGGCTGGATAAACGCAGCCATTTGTTGTTAGGTTGCAGCAGCGTGTTTGTAGCAAACAATGCAATAATGCTTGAGTTGACAAGGTAATACATTTTATTTATTTATTTATTATTTTGATTTATATACCACCCTTCCCAAAAAGGCTCAGGGTGGTTCACAACAATGAATACACAACACAACATAAAGACCAACCTGTTCCGCCTGGCAGAACAGGTTGGTCTTACTGGCCCTCCGAAAGGCCTGTAACTCTGTTATTGCTCGTGTCTCTGCCGGGAGGGCATTCCACAGGATAGGCGCTACTACAGAAAAAGTGCGCTACCGAGTCGATGACAATCGGCAAATCTTGAGTGATGGAACCTCCAATAGGTTTTGGTCCATGGACCGTAGTGGCCTCTGGGGAATATGCAGGGAGAGATGGTCCTTCAGATACACTGGCCCCAGACCATGCAAGGCCTTAAAGGTTAACACCAGCACTTTGAAGGCAATCCGGTACTCGATGGGAAGCCAGTGCAAACGCTGGAGGACTGGTGTGATGTGGCATGTTAGTATCACTCCAGCCAGCAGTCGAGCAGCAGCGTTTTGCACCATCTTCAGTTTCCAGATTACCGACAAAGGAAGGCCAATGTAAAGGGCGTTACAGTAGTCCAGTCTCGAGATGACCGTGGCCTGGATTACCGCGGCTAGGTCATCACCGGAAAGGTGGAGACCTGAGCCTCCATCATCAGCAGAGGGTCCAGTTGGACCCCCAGGCTTTTAACCAGTGGCGACAGACTAACCACCTCACCATCCATTATTGGCAGCTGGAGCTCACCCCCCCCCCCGGGACGACCCAGCCACAGGACCTCCGTCTTCGACGGGTTCACCTTCAACCTGCTGGCCCGTAGCCACCCAGTCACGGCTTCCAGGCACTGATGGAAATAATCAGGTACAGAGTCTGGCCGGCCTTCCATCCTCAGCACCAGCTGGGTGTCATCAGCGTACTGATGACACTCCAGACCGAAACTACGCACCAGTTGAGCAAGTGGACGCATATAGATGTTAAATAATGGAGGAGAGAGGATAGCCCCTTGGAGGACCCCACAATTAAGGGGGACCCTTTCCGAGACCATCCCTCCCCTCTCCACCCGTTGTCCCTGATCTTGAAGAAAGGAGGCCACCCATTTAAGAGCGGACCCCCTCACTCCCGTCATGGCTAAACGGTGGATCAATAGAGAATGGTCAACTGTGTCAAATGCTGCCATGAGGTCCAATAACATGAGCAGCGCTGACCCACCTTGGTCCAGCTGGCAGCGCAGCTGGTCTGTGATAGAGACCAGCACAGTCTCTGTCCCGTGCCCAAAGCGGAAGCCGGGCTGGAAGGGATCTAATCCAGCTGAATTGTCCAAGAACCGCTGCAGCTGTCCCTCTGCTGCCCTCTCAATTACCTTGCCCAGGAACTGTAAATTCGAAACTGGGCGGTAATTGGAGGGGACCGAGCCATCTAGACCCGGTTTCTTCACCAGCGGACTTACCATCGCCTCTTTTAAACTCTCTGGAAAAACTCTCATCTAGAGAGCGAGAAAAAAGAGGGAAGTGGACAAACCTACTTAAACAGCTAAGCCCCCACCCCACACTCCAAGCCAACAGAACGTGTTTCCATGTAAAATTTCTTTGAATGCAGTATATATTACCTCTGATCAGACATGCACAGGATTGTGCTCTTATGTCATGGAATGACAAAATAAATCAATGTAGCAAGGAGACGGGAGTGAGCTAAAGCAATCAAACTGCACAGCCAGCTTCGAAGTGGAGTTATTGGGTTATCTATGTTCCAAAACCAAATGTTATAGACTTACCAGGATATAGACTGCCCCATCAGTCCCTTGTATGCTGAATCTAAATGTGCTTCTAGCTGAAGAAAGCTCCACAAGGCACTGGGCTACGACACTCTGTATAAAGAGAGACCTGTTTGGGGTTGGAGGAGGAAAAGAAAATATTGTTTGATATCAACAGCCCACAACAAATGTCCACATCAAAAGAACTGATATTTTCATTTTCTAGTGCATCTCTACCCTTGAAGGCTACTTTTAACTTAAACGATGCAGAAATATTTAGAACCAGCTGACACAGACACAGTAAAAAACTAAGTTGCTTTTTAAAAGATGTGAGCAATGTAGAAAAATATGGTGAGAGAGACAAGTTCAAGCAAAAGAGGCACGCATAAAACTAAGGTATCTGAGTAGTTTAACAATTTTAAGTGTTTTAAGGGATTTTAATTAATTAGTTATTTATTATATTCTTTATTATATTATTTGTATCCCAAAGTCATTGTTCTGCATCCTAGTCTCCAGGGCAGCAGAAAACAAGCCTGCTCATTCCTCCCTATGATTTCCCCTCACAAATAGACCCCAGGAGCCACATTTTGTCCAACATTGTTGCCCCCATCCTCAAAAGAGCAAGAAAAATCCACAGTCATTAAACATGATTTCCATTCTCCCAAAACAACATTTTCAGTAACTATTGGTTGCATCTGTGCAGCCCTCTGAGGCTCTCTAGGAGTTCCTGTATCCAACTGTATCCAATTCATGCAATTTTGGGAGATTAGAAATATAATTTATTGTATTTAAAGAACACAATTAACTTTATTCATGTCCATTAGAAAGGCTGGAACTTTGAGTACTACAAGAGTCAAGCAAATTTGCTCTCCTCACATTACCGTACTCTTCTGTTCCACAGTAATAAAAAAAACCCAACCCACACACATTTTCTTCCTACTACATAATAAATCACCACACCTAATCTAATTGTGTACTATAAATCAGAAATTCCAAGGCAAAGTGCCTTAGATTAATGAAAAAGAGCTCAGGCATATTATTATGCAAGCCTGCTGTGTGGGTGTACCAAGACCAGAGCAAAAAGAGAGAGCCATCCAATTTCCAACAGAGTTTGCACCTCTTCCAATATTTGTCTTCACTAAATCTTTTGAACATAAACTATAGCACACCTTTTGCCACCCTTAGTGCACCTTTATTTTCCCTGTCACTATATTTGTGGAGGTTCAGAATGTTGGATTCACAATAATTGGGGGGAAATTCTCTTCACACACACACACATGCTGCATACAAGTTTGTAGTAGGAAAATGTATTTGCTGTATATTGATCACAAGCTGGTCACAGCATGCTGCATTCTCTGGCAGCCACAGCATATGGACATTTCCCTGAGCTTCAAACTGGATCATCTGAAATGTTTCATTTAAGAGCCACCCTTCAATTCAAAAGGAGAACGCTTTCATTGAAGCCCAGAGCTACACAGACTAGGGAAAGATGGCTAGATATCAACTTGTAATTGGCAATTATACGTTTCATGGCAGAAATTAATTAAAGCGACATTAAGTTTGCATAATTTGCCACTGATTAACCCTAAGACTTGCGACAACAGCATGTGAATGTTCAGGTTGGGGGTTATTAATTCTGTTGCAAGCATATCATAAACAGTGATGTTACAAGGATATTGCAAAAACGTTAAGACGGCTTTCAAGGGCATAGTAAGCACTAGTATGGCTATTTGGAGCAGGAATCTGGGGAAAATGTGGAGGACTTATGCTTCCAATAATATTGTGAGTTTGGCTATGGATTATGTTCACTAATTAGGCTGCACAGAGCTGGATCTACCAGTCAATCCCTGGGTGAGTTGAAGTAGCTTGAGCAAGCATTTCTGTTGTTTAAGAGAAGCAACACACTGAAAGTAAATTGTGCAGCTGGGAGTGGATTTTCCTGTAGAAAGGGTGTAAGTTTAGGTTTACTTCTGACTCCAAATTCTTTACATTCTAGAAATTTGGCTTATATACCAACCTCCCATTGGTGGATAGCACGGTAGTTAGTTATCAAACTTCTGCATGTGTATGGAATCTAACATTCTTTGCTGCGGAACGATACCCATGAAATTACAGTGGCTAAAGGATATGGGGTAGAGTCCTAGAGAAAACTCCTCATCCAACATGAGGGGAAAACATGCAAATAAAAAAAATTAAAAAGTAGCATATAATTGAAATTCTTTCTATTCTAATATGCCCCTTATGTATATATCTCTAAAAACAGTGTCTCTCTTTCTCAATCTCTTGCTCTCTGTCTGTCTGTCAGTCTGTCTCTCTCTCTCATTCACACACACACACACACATTCTGTTCATGGTGCTGAGAATAGTGTTCATTTAACAATTAATGGTGTCTTACAATCATAGAATCACAGCAATAAAAACTGACATATACACAATAAAATTATTGTACACCAGAACCATAGTGTCTTGATCTGATAAGTCTGCAAACCACCCCAGTCAGAAAAGGACAAATCCGAACTTCAGAACAAGGCATCTGATATTGTGACAAATGAACTTTGTGAGAGCTAGGACCTAGGCTTGTTTCTTCCCCAGAAAGACAGATTTCTACAAATCGTGGGAGTATAATTATTTTAAGGTTTGCCAGGATATGAACAAGCTAGCATTTTGGCAGCATATGATAGGATGGAGGAAACAAATGTGGCCCTTCATGTATTTGTGCACCTCCTACAATTTCCTCACCATTGTCTATGAAGACCAATGTTGACAGAAGGCCCAAAATGTCTGGAAGACGTAGTTGCTCACACATTCACTAAAAAGACCATAGATAGTGCATTATTTGTTTTGGGTGCATCTACACCATGTCTGCACAAAGTGTGGCCCTGGGCCAGATGCGGTCCACACGAGGAGTTGGTGCAGACCGCAGTGAAACACAGCAGCAAAAGCACAGTGCCATCACCACTACCATCTCCATGCTTCTGGCACACAGGGCTTCGATCTCCCCACCTCCTTGCCACTGTACCTCCAGAAAGCGAGAGGGAAATCAGCTGGAGGGCTTGGACTCTGGATCTATATCTAGATTCCCCCCCCCCCCCCAACCTGGAAAGGAGATAGGAGGATGCCCTGTTTGCCAACAGCACGAGGTGGCAGTGGCTATCCATTGCTCCTGGCTCACAGGGCATTTTCCTCCCGTCCCCCATCTCCTTGCTGCTACCTTCCGGAAAGAGAGGGAAGTCAACTGGAGGCCTTGGAATCCGAATCCCAACACAGAAAGAAAGAGAAGCCACATCCCCGATCTGGGATCCAATGACAGGATGCTTTAGGGTTGCCCAAAGTAGGAAACAACTTGAAGGCACACAACAATAACAATTGATTATACCTTTACTTGGAAAGTGAAGTGCTGAAAACTACCTGCAGGCCCAAGAGGTTTAGCCTTTTTAATTTTGTCCCTTTACTAATGCCAGATTGTGTACTCGTGATTTACATTGTGGAATAATACAGTTTGACACCACTCTGACTGCCTTGTCTCAATGTTATGGAATCCTGGGACTTGTAGTTTGGTGAAGCATCCACATTCTTTGGCAATAAATGTTTAAAAATCTTGTAAAACTACAACTGGAGTAATTCTACACAGTGGTTCCCAATCTTTTTTGACCAGGGACCACTCTGAGCAGGGACCACTCTCCAACATTAGTGCCAAAAAGGTTACGAATCAGTTTTTGGTCAACTGTAGATTCGGTTTGGTTATTCGGAGTGCTGATTCAGAAAATTGCATTGGCTAGACCACATCAGCTCTAGTTTCTGATACAGAACATATGCTATCCAGTAATCGCCATCTGCTCACTCACAGAAAACCATATTTAATAAGCCTCGGCACTATAAGAGGGTTTCACAAGACCAGTTGCTCTTGTTGCAACGGTGTAGTAATTGTGAGGCTGCGGACCATATTTTAGTTCTTGCGGACCACTGGTGGTCCGCGGACCAAAGATTGGGAACCACTATCGATGCACCCTCAGTTGCTTCCACTTGTAGGGAGAAGCAACAGACAGAGCTTCCCGGAAAACTGTTCAGGAATGACTCACAAGGAACACTGTCTCTAGGGAATCCAAACTTATTTTGAGGTACAAACCAGTTGGTGTTTCCAGTGTATGTATCCAGTAAAGAGTGTGTCCATCATGACTCATGAGTGAGAGAGAGAAAAAGCAAATGTTGGAACACAATCTTCTCTCCCATTCCCTCTAACCAGATTTTAAGAAGACAATCTGATACAGCTCAGGCCCCCCGCACTGAACTTAACATTTCAAGGAATAAAAGGCACATTTTCTCCCACTGGAAAGAAATACATTGTCTTTAAAACTTTGTGCTTGTTGTTGGACAATGGGCATCAAAGAAATGGGCATCTTTTAATCAGCTATATGAGTCATCTAAATGATTCATAATATTCAGATGACCTGTGACTCCCACGCTTCTAGTCACCAATACGACAATCTAATTATATTGCTTTGCAGCAGAGAGGGCAGAAAAAGCAATAAATACATTTAATGACCACTCAGCAAACACTGCTGGAAACAATGTTAATATTTGAATATTTCATGAACTGTATAAAAGAAAAATGCAACCAGGCTTCAGATGTCAAATGAACAGTGCCATTCTAATATAAAACTAATGAACCCTTTCACACCTTGGTATTGTGTTGAAGCAGTCTTCTGACGGCTGAACAAGCAATTCGGTGAAATAGTACTTTGTGACACCTAGGAATAAAATTAAAAAGTTTATCTTGTCTTAATTAATATATACTGAATCACACAACTTAAATCTTTCTTGATTCATGACAAAAAAAACAGGCTACAAACTCAGACACTAGATCTAATACCACAATGAAATACAAATAGGGAGAATATTCAAATGGCAGAAAGTCTGAAACATGATAACCCTTCCTGCTCAAAAATTTGCAACCAGTCAAATCCCCATTCGCATGACGAAAGTGCCTCAGCACTTTCCGGCGAAGCAGTCGAGGTTGGGAGGGCCAGCAGCAACAGGCCTCAGCGGCAGATGGAGGAGCAAGGAACAGCGAGGCCATGCCACACAGCAGAGATGCCAAGCCGCTATGCCGAACGCCAGAGCCACAACCTCCCAACTGAGTTTGTAGAAGAGCAAGGAGCCAAGGCAGACCAGAAATCAAAACCCTGCCAGGCACTGGTAGAACGGTCCAGGTTGGAGTGCAGCAGCACAGCAGCAGGACAAAGCGACAAGCAGCCTGGACCAGGCACGGCAGATAGGACCCCACCTCCTTGGTTATTACAGCCTGTGACGACTTGGTACACCCAATTCTTAAAACTCGCTACCACCAACCTAATGTTCTTATTAGGATTTTATAATTAAATAAGATTTCCAGTTATGCTCCTAATAAAATCACCCACTGAGAGAAAACGGAGAAGAAGTACGATGGAGGCTTTTAAAAGTTAACAAGAAAAGGAGTTTATTAACTTTAACAGGCTTTAGAGCAAACAAGGCACAGATCTTAATGGTTTACTTCTATTGAGGCAACAAGAGCGTATGGTTACAAAAGATGGTTCAACAGCGTGATGGTTTGCTTGATATAAAAGGTGCTGGAGTGTATTGGTTTCAATAGAGGTTTGTTTTCTTAGATCTTGAAAGCAAGTCCAGTCAGTGCTAAAACTTGACTGTAAAAGCTCTGTCACACTAATACTGAAACTAGTGGTGACTAGATGTTAACAAACTGGAACTTTTCTTCCCTAAAAGTTCCCTGAGTCTTGTCTGAATGAGCTAACAGACTCGTGCTAGCTCCCAGTCTCAGAGCCCACCTTACTCTCTATATCCAGAGACTATAAGGTGTCCTGACTGACTATCCCAAGTCAGCCCTGCCGGCTCTAAACTCTAAGCAGCACCCTGAATTCTCTTCTGACCCTAAGCACTGTCAGCCTCCCTGACCCCTTAGTTCAGAGTATTCCCTAGGTGTTTTGCTATAGAACAGACTGATTCAGATTAGCAGCTGAGGCTTGGATGTTACTTGTCCAAAACCTAGCTCAAGACTGACTGCTGAGGCTTGGATGTTACTTTTCCACAGCCTAGCACAAGACTAAACTTTTCTGACAGGAGTTCTCCCTCCTAGTCAGCTCAGCTCCTCCCCCTATGGCTCTCAGCCAATCTCCTGGGAGACACTGTATCTAGACAGAGGAGCACTAAAGCCCCCCCCCCTGTCGCTGGCCAGTACCTTCTTCTCCTGGCTGCTGTGTGGAACTCCCTTCCTAAGATGGATGCCAGCTATTCTAACCAGGGAGCCAAACTGCAACACAGGCTTCGGCCTGCTCAGAGTGGGTGAGTCCTTACACAGCCCCAGTCAGCTTAACTGAGCAGATTTCAAAGAACCATTACCTTTCTTTGTTTCTTTTCGTTTCACATTCCAATTTGCAATGATCTCATCTGATACGTGAGAGAAACACACCAACTCAGGGCCCATCTCAACAGACCAAATGAGTTGTGGTGGGGCTGAGTGGATTCTGTGGACTCCACATAAAGTATAGTGCTCATTTGTCCTAATACCTGCTAAGGCCACCTAATATATCCTTGTTTGCATTAACGAAAGTTGTGAGATGCTCCAAAACTCCCCTGAAGCTCTGGAATTCACCTTCCCTTTGTGGTAGTGTGAACAGCTGGGCTGGTCCATATTTGGAATTGGCCATGGATGTTGACATGGCTATTCCATTTTCCTAGGGCTTAGTCAGCCCATGGAGATGAGATGGCACTTACTTTCCCTCTTTTATCATCAGCTTGGCAGTGACCACCAGGCATATTGTCTGTGGTTTGCCCTGATCACATCCGCTGATGCTAGACAGAGTGAAAGAGCAATCAGAGGAGAGAGGGGCGAAGGAAGAAGCAATCAGAAGATTGAAAGGTAAGGGTTATAGTCCAGCAGCACTGAACCTGGTTCAATGTTGTTGGACCATTCAAACTCCATCCAGTTGCCCCGTGTGGTCACCTGCCAGCCATGGAGCCAGATTGGCAGCTGACCTTGTAGACTCCCATAGCACTGATCTGAACTACCCCACTTGAGATCAACGGCAACATATAGCCTGTGTAGATGGATCCTCAGTTTATATTATCCTCTGGAAGCTGATTCAGGAAAGAAACAAAATGCATTTGGTCTTCCTTATCCATGGATTCAACCATCCTCAGCTTTAAAATACCTCCTCCCCACAAAAAGCAAATTTTAATTTTGTTATTTTACATATAGAATGCTGTTTTATTACATTGTGATATATAATAGAACTTGAATATCCACAGGACTCTCCATGGGAGGTTATGGAACCAAATCCCAGTGGATACCAAGGGCCCACTATAATGAAAATCAGATATGAAGTGGTTGTAAAAGAAGAAAGAATAATCTGGAAAACAAACAACATTTTGCTTGCTTCAAGAGAAAAAACGACTGAGTCTTTTATTTTATTTTTTTACATCCTTGATTATTTTAATTGCTTCCTGAAGTGTGTAGGGAATTGTCAGAGAAGTGAGGGTAGTATTTTGTTTACATCGAAAGACCTGTAAATGGTTTAGGTTTATGGGTGACAGCACAATCTGCATGCTAACATTACTTGCTTGATGAAAAATCAGCGAGAATGAAAAAGGCTGCAAAACAATAATCTCATTTGAAATGTGTTGCTGGAGAAGTGTTATGTGAATGCTATAGACTGCTCAAAGGACAAATGAATGGATCTTAGACCAAATTAAGCCTAAACTTTCTCTAGAAGCAAACTGAGGGTTCTGTACTTTGGACATATCATGAGATGACATGGCTCACAAGGAAAGACAAACAGCAAAACGTTATTTAAAAAAGAGGAGGACTGCACTATGAGTAGACTGATTCAATCAAGGAAGCCATTACCCATGATTTGAAACAGAACTTAAGAGATCTCTTATTTGCAGGGTCAACAAGAATTGGAGTCTACTTGATGGAAAACAATGATAATGATATATTCAGAGGCACCTTTGATTACTAAATGTAGACATAATTTGTGGATTCTTCATTAAACTGCCTAGTACAACCCCCATGTTCACAGGGGATATTTTCCCAGGCTTCAGGTGGACATGTAAAACTGTAAATAATAGCAAACCCTATTGAATTAACAACTTCTGGCCCAGGAATATCATAGGGTCACATTTGAAGTCTGAAAATTGTATACCAATGCTTTTATGTCAAGCTGCTTTGAGCTCCCTTCAGGGAAATAAACCAGAGTATAAATAAATATAATAATAAATATAATAATATTGGGATCTGCACACATTATTCATCAATACATCACATAGTCCTAGACCAGTGTTTCTCAACCTTCCTAATGCGGTGACCCCTTAATAAAGTTCCTCATGTTGTGGTGACCCCCAACTATAAAAATTATTTTCGTTACTATTTCATAACTGTAATTTTGCTACTGTTATGAATCATAATGTAAATATCTGATCTGCTGGATGTATTTCATTCACTGGACCAAATTTGGCACAAATACCTGATGTGCCCAAATTTGAATACTGGTGGGGTTGGAGCGTATTGATTTTATCATTTGAGAGTTGCAGTTGCTGGGACTTATAATTCACCTACAATCAAAGGGCATTCTGAACTCCACCAATGATGAAATTGAACCAATCTTGGTATACAGAACTCCCATGACCAACAGAACATGATTGGAAGGGTTTGCTGGGTATTGACCTTGAGTTTTGGAGTTGTAGTCCGCCTACATCCAGAGAGCGCTCAAACAATGATGGAGCTGGACCAAACTTGGCACAAATACTCAATAGGCCCAAATGTGTACACTGGTGGAGTTTGGGGGAAACAGACCTTGACATTTGGGAGTTGTGGCTTCTGGGATTTATAGTTCAGCTACACTCAAAGAGCATTCTGAACCCCACCAACAACAGAATTGGGCCAAACTTCCCACACAGAATCCTCATGACCAACAGAAAATAGTTTTCTGTTGGTCTTAGGCGACCCCTCTGACACCCTCTCGGCACCCCCCTAGGGGTCCCAACCCCCAGGTTGAGAAACGCTGTCCTAGACACTTGGGAAGAGCCTGACGTGTGATCCAATACAACAACCAGCATAGTCATCTCGTTTGCTGTGTACTAATCTTGTTGTGTTTCAAATAATAATAATAATTGGGAGGACATATTTTAATGGATGTGGACAAATTAAACACAAGTCCTATGGGGGTCATGCTGTATTTAAAACAAGTACCCAGCTATATATTGGGATATAGGGAATGGAAACAGAAGAAACGAAGAGATTCTAGGTCATAAATAACAATATTTTAATCACTGTTGTTTTTTTAACAGAAATCACACGACACTACACCCCCTCTTGTTAGGATGACCAAAACAGCCTATGAAAACATTATTTGCATACTCCATACCTGAGGGCATAACCTCTCCCAGCAATGTTTTGCAGCGCTTGCAAATTACTCTGCTATTTGTCTCTGAATTCTGCAGGGAAAAGAAATAACATTTCAGTGTCTCATCTCTTTAGAGAAGGGAAATGCTCCCTATAAAATAAATCATGACACCATCTAAACAAAGAATTAGAGCTACAAGACAATTTTCTCGTTGTATTACTTTGCATCCTAAAACAAATGACTTCATTCCTATGACCAGCCATGATAGTTCCTAATCAAGGTAACACAGGAAACACAAAAATCATCATACCAATCAACCTCTATAAAACGTTGCACCCAGTCCTACCCAGGATAAGTCTGCCACAGACTGTCCTGTACAGAAAGATAGTGTCCAGTTGTTAAACACATTGTAAAAATCAGTTGATAAAGATTTCTTTGCAGATAAAAGTTATCAAAATAGGGTGAGTTGGGAAAACTGGGGGTATAATTGTTTGTTATGTACAACTGATGAGATTTACACGAATTCCATTAACATGAGTAACAGAAAAGGGACAACTAAATGCAACAGAAAATATCAGAATTATAGAAATATTTGAGCCCCGGGTGGTGCAGCAGGTTTGAGCCCCGGGTGGTGCAGCTGACCTTTCAGTCAGCTAAACTTGCTGGCTGAAAGGTCGGCGGTTCAAATTCGGGGAGCAGGGTGAGCTCCCACTATTATCCCCAGCTTCTGCCAACCTAGAAGTTTGAAAACATGCAAATATGAGTAGATCAATAGGTACTACTTCTGCGGGAAGGTAATGGCACTCCAAGCAGTCCTGCCAACCACATGACCTTGGAGGTGTCTATGGACAACGCTGGCTCTTCGGCTTAGAAATGGAGATGTGCACCAAGAGTCGGACATGACTAGACTTAATGCCAAGGGAAAATCTTTACCTTTACTTTAGTCAGCTTTACACATATAGAGGGAATACGAAAAGATACAGATTGAGTATCCCTTATACTGAAATCTAGAATTATTCAAAATCAGAATTGTCCACATGGGTGGCAGAGTTAGTGACACCTTTGCTTTCTCATGGTTCAATGAACACAAATATTATTTTATGCACACAAGTATTAAAAAAATTGTGTATAAAATTAGACTTGGATTCCCTCTGCAAAATATTTCAGTGCGTATGTGCAAATATTCCAATATCTGAAAAACCAAAATCCAACAACACTCTGATTCCAAGCATTTTGGAGAAGGATATTCAATCTGTCCTTATACAAGGTTTTCAAGACCAACTTTAGTACCTTGGACAGCTCTTTTTAAAGCCTGAATTTATCAACCCACAGATGTGGAAGTCAGCAGCTGTCACTGGGTTAACCAAAAATCATCCAGTGAGCTTCAAGGTTGAGCAGACTATAACTGAATACTAAGCTATGCAGTTTAGGTAGCATGTGCTTTCGGCACTGTCTTTTTATACTTTTGATTCAACTGTATTTTAATAGTCTATTTTTAATCATGTTGTAAGCTATCTTGAGTTTTAGGTTTGGAGGAAAGTTGGGATGTAAGGGAGCACATATAACTAAATGAAACATGAAATCTATTTATTTAATTGATTTATTTTATATGTATTTGTTTATTTACTGCATTTCTACCCCACCTTTCTCTACCCCGGAGGGGACTCAAGGCGGCTTACAAATAGGCAACTATATACAAATATATAAATAGTGTTATATAAAAAATATAAATAGAAACAATTTAAAATCACACACACACATATCCCACCTTTCATTCCCCCCCCCCCTCCAGTTAAATGTACCTATAATGGCATAAAAGCAGGAATGAAGAGCTCCTGAGTTCCCACCAGTTTTGAACAAAATTGGCTGTGCTTTTTGCCACCCAAATTAAATCAATGCATCTTTTGTGACAACTTTCAGCTGCCGGCGATCTACACTCTCTTAATATCTCTGTGCTCTTCTGCTCCAAAGGGTCCTTGATATTGTTTGGAAGGAAATATTTGCCCCTAGAGAGAATGACTGAAATGGTGTCTGACCTCAGGGTGTTTGAAGATTGTGTTAGTGGATGATTCAGAGTCTTTTAGCATTTTGGGAGCTGAGTGAAGATAGGCGGTTTCCGTTAAACTCAGGATTGATTCAGGGGACACACAGATACAAATAATTTGCTCAACAACTCATTATTCAGTGACTTATCACTTGCTGAATCTCAAGACAGCAAGAAAAACATGACTATTAAAAAGTATTGTTTCAGATGATATAGATGATCAGTCCATAGTGTTCTCTGAAAGAGCGGTTTCACATGATGCATTTTTGACTGATGTACAATAAGTACGTGATGAATGTATCCAGCTCTCCCCAAGTGTCCTACAAGTGATTTCCAAACACTACATAAATAATGACATAAACTGCATTTGTGTGAGGAGTGAGGAAACACGAGCTGTTTGTCCTTTCAGCTCTAAATAGGATTGCTTTTAGCTAGCACTTGAATCTACAGTAATCTTTTGTTCGACTACGGACAACTGCTTTACAAACCCATTTTAGGGCTGACAATTATTTTTCAAAAAAACATTTCAGTTCCCCATAGCGCCTTTTTCCTATTTGCCTCCATCTCATTCTCAGTCTTGTTCCACCCCTATTTCCAGAAGAAAGTGGTTATTTCCAAGATGCATTTCAAGCAACAAATAAGGCAATTTGAATCATCCTAAAGAATTTCTAACCACTTTCTGTAAGAGCACTGCATAAAAGCAACGTGAACGTATTAACACACACGCATATATAAAGTTGCGTTGTTGTAGGTTTTTTCGGGCTATATGGCCATGGTCTAGAGGCATTCTCTCCTGACGTTTCGCCTGCATCTATGGCAAGCATCCTCAGAGGTTGTGATGTCAGGAGAGAATGCCTTTAGATCATGGCCATATAGCCCGAAAAAACCTACAACAATGCAGTGATTCCGGCCATGAAAGCTTTCGACAATACATATATAACATTACTTGACTCTGAGCTAGATAGCTGCTCCTTCAAGGCTAGGGTGAACAGACTACAAGCTTGATGGATCCACTTTATTTAAAGGAACCTTGAAACCATTCTTCAGAACTGTGGCAAAAGGCAATCACTGGGAAGCAGCTAGGAATTGGTGTTACATGACCCCAGAAAGAATACCAGCCCACTCAGCTCCTGAACGGTTTTATCTGAAAGAATTATATCATGCCTCGCAGGCCACTAAAGCTCCTGGGCCTATTAGCAAATAAAAGCAGTTACAATAATACAAATAGGTACTGTTCCATTATCAAGGCGGAGGCCACTAGCAGGTGCTAGAGAGAGAATGATAGTCCATTTAATGGGGAGGGGGGGTTTGAAATGGGAAAAACATTTCCCCGTTTTCCTGTTATTCCCCCACCCATGTCCCTGTCGTGGAAACAACCCTTGTTTATAAAGGAAGCAGGGAGAAGGCATAACAAGCAACAACTGAAGAAAGGGTTTTCCTCCTTTAAATCCCCATCTCTGGAAGGAGGTTGGGAGGATTATGTCTTGTGTAGTGTGGAAGAGGTAGGAAACCTTGGGGAGGAAGGAGACTTCAGTGCACATCACCACTTTGTCTTTATGAAAGCGCAGGGCCGTTGTTAAGGCAACGAGCAGCGCCGTCTTCCTCGATACATGGGAAAGGGCCGTTGAGTGCATGGGCTCAAGCGGTGGTTTGGGCCGAGAGCACCAACTGTAAGCACCATGCCGGTGGTGGGAGTACCTTGGGGGGGGGTAGGCATTCTTGTGCCCTGGAGAAAAAGCTGGACCATGGGGTCTTGGAAATAAGATGACCGGCCATGGGGCTTCCTGTAAGCTGAGATGGCTGCCAAGTAGCATTTGACAGAGGAGAGGAGAGGCCTCTGTGTGCCAAGGAAGCAAGGAAGTCTAGGAGGAGTGGCGTTGGCGCTGTCAGCAAGTCAGCCCCACGGTTGTGGAGAAAGTGCAAAAATTTGGTCCATTTGTGAGCATAGGAGCGTTGTGTGGATGGTCTATGGGCTGCAGCCAGAATGTCAAGGACTCTTGTGGAGAACTGTTGGGGTGGATCCGCCATGCGGTGAGGTACAGCCACCAGACGTCCGGGTGGCATATGGGCCCGTGGCAACCGGTGAGGAGGTCCAGGCAAAATGGCAGGGAGTAGCGGTTGCCTGCAGACATCACTGAGAGGAGCGGGAACCATGGCTGTCGGGGTCAGAAGGGGGCCACGATGATGGCGTCGGCTCTGTCATGGTAAAGCTTGGAAACTACTTTTGGGAGTAGGGGGATGGGCTGGAAGACATAGAGGAGGGGTCCTGCCCATCGGAATAAGAAGGTGTGTCCGAGGCAGCCGGTCGGGGTCGAGGTTGTGCCCCAAGAGCAGAACAGATGACACTTGGTGTTGACAGGCGTGGCGAAGAGGTCTATCGTCGAGGTGCCCCAACGCCGGAAGAGGGGCTCAACGACTGCCTGGTGGAGGAACCACTCATGGCCATTGTCCTGGGATCTGCGTTCATTGAGTACACTGTGTTCAGTGTACTCAATGCACTGCCTTTCAGGCACAAAATTATTTAAAAACAGTGTATAAAGTTACCTCCAGAAAATATGTGTAAGGTATATATGAAACCTTAATTAATTTCATACCTAAATGTAGGTCCTGTCTCCTAGACATTTAATTATGTACATATATGCAAATCCCAAAAAAATATCCAAAGACCAAAACACTTTTAGTCCCAAACGTTTTGGATAAGGGATACTCAAGCTGTACCAAAGAAAGGACCTGAGTCCTTATGCATTCGAAGTGTGGGTTCTATCAATGCTGCAAAACAAAAGCCACTTTCTATTTAGGCGTATGCGTAACCTGTTGCCCAGCATACTTACCAAGGGTGAATTGCTGCTTTTAGAAGTCACACACTGAGATTCTGAATGACAGATTTCAAGTCCTGGCTCTGGTGACTCACTTTCTGGATTAATCAGGAAGTAGTTGTGTCCCAGAAAACAGTCATTATTCTTTGGCTGAAACATGTTGTCAGTGAAAGGGTTGGGATGACAACACCACTCGTCCACCAAGTCACTCCAGTCCTCATTGGGAAGGGAAAGGACTCGGAGAAAGGTCCTTAAAAAGATGGAAAAGGATGAGTTGGATGTTACGATAAAGACCACTTACTTAAGCTAAGCAGTAGGCAGCTGTTTCAGTAGAGAAACAGGAGTTGATTTCATCATTTCCATTACACTGGGGGTAGGCATATTTTGTGGGTTAGGGAGACCGCAGTGCCACACTCCACATCCCCAAATAGGGGGGGGGGGGAATCAAACAAGACCAGTCTGTTTCACGTCCTGCTTTAGAGTCATTGTAATTACTTGAAAGCATACAACAACAAAAGGCAAAAGCAATCAAGACAGACTTCCAGTGTTCGGCACAGACTACAGCAAGCTGTGCAATGTAATATTTCAGAATAAATTAGGATTTGTAATGAACAAGGATGAACAAAAAGGGCCGTTTCTACCAAAAAAACCCCCAAACCCTTAGGTTGAGGTAATACTACTTTCACATGAAGAAATATCATTCCCAGTATAGAGTGGCTTGATATAAAATCTTGGATATCATGCTGAGTCTGGTGAGAGGCTTATTACTTGCTGGCTATTCAGTAAGAAGAACTCAGCAGCTTTTGGGAAAGCTTTCTCCTTTATGACCACAGTCTGGATTGATGCCTTGGAAACATCCATGAGAAAAACCAGACTAGCCAATATGAACCCTTAAAAAAAGTCTGCTATAAGTTCTGCTGCTATAAATCTTTTCTAAAGAAGAGCCCAATCTCTAGTATTTATGTTTTTTATTTTTAACTCACCTGCTAGTTCTACAAGACTATTGTACTGTGGCATTTTGCAAAGCAAAAAAAAAATACAAATCCATTTCGGAACAAAGAAAGAAAAACAAAGCTTACTCTTGTGGCTGAGCTAGAAGTTAGAACAAAACATTTTCACAGCCCATAGTATTAAATCTTTCATGCATGCTAGAAAATTAATAGTCGGCCCAATGTGTAACATAATAAACGGAAACTTAAACAGATGGGTCCTTCCGTGTTCTATTTTTCAGCATACCTATAAAGCAAATGTGCAGTGATATTTGGGATTAATGGGAAAGGGTCAATGCCAGGAAAGTTAGCAGAGGAAAATTAATTTAAATGCCATGTCTACCCAGTTCTCTGAAAGCAAGTGAACAGCAAGAGCAGCATTTCCCCCTGTGTGTCATGCATCAGAGGTCTGCACAACATGAGATTGAACACAGTTTTTCAGCCAAATATTGTGTAGCCTGGACAAGCACACTATTTTTCAGTTCTTTGCAGCAGGAAAAAAAGGTGTCAAGTTTTGTAACCAACCCCATACTGCCAGAAATTCTCTTTAGCTTCCAATTATGGAAAATCTTTGATGGCCTGCCAGCAAGGAAAATGGGGTTAAAGGGACAAAGCCCTTCTGCTACAGAGTAACTAAAGGTCTTACAGAAGATGATAACACTAAACAAACAAAATTCAAGTCACCTTGTTAATTAATAATTAAAAATTCAATATAGCCATCTAGATAAGTCTAATTATGGTACAAAATATTAATGCTGTCGATAAATAAATGAAATTAAATATCCTCCTTAGACTTGACTTAAAAAAAAAGAATAAGAAAACAGCGAGCTAGCTTGAAGTGTTCTTCAAGCTGGATCTTGTGATTTATTTATTAGGAAATTTTAATATCCTGTTCTTTAGCCTGAAGACTCAATTAAAAAAAACCCAAAGTGAAATGAAAACCAAGAAGAAAAATAAGGGTTTGGGGGATTACTATTTATATTGGATATGGAGTTAACAAGGTGCCAAAATCTAATTTTCTGAAAGGAAGAACCAGTCCCTCGTCCAAAGATTTGTATTCTTACCTCAACATCTATGTTATGCCAATATAAACTAAGATTTTGGGAGCAAAAGCCTCACCAAAGCAGTCTTCACACTTTCTAGAATTACCCAAATCCTTTCCAAATCTACCCATCCACAGAAAAGCCATAATATAAGGAGCTCGACACTTACTGATCCCTTAGTATACTCTCGCCGCAACTCTGGCAATAAAAAGTGCAGCTCTTTTTAGCTTTAGGATTGTCACCAACAGCTGTTAGCAGTTCTGGAAGGTATTGAAGAAGAAAATCCACATTAAATTCAACATTTAAAAAGCAATCTATATTACCATGGCATTCTCATGAGAAGAGGTCAGGATTCACATGACAAATAATAAATAATAAGAGCTTAGTTTGAAAATTTGAGCATAAGTGATCCATTATCTCAATAATAATGTTAACCTACAATTGACTAAAGTAAACACAGATAAATTTCCTGTAGATAAAAAGGTAAAGGTTTCCCCTGACATTAAGTCTAGTTGTGTCCGACTCTTGGGGGTTGGTGCTCATCTCCATTTCTAAGCCGAAGAGCCAGCATTGTTCATAGACACCTCCAAGGTCATATGGCCGGCATGACTACATGGTATGCCATTACCTTCCTGCCAAGGCAGTACCTATTGATCGAATCACATTTTCATGTTTCGAACTGCTAGGTTGGCAGAAGCTGGGGCTAACTGGGGGAGCTCACCCCACTCCCTGTATTCTAACTGCCCGCCTTTCAGTTAGCAAGTCAGTGATCAGTGGTTTAACCCACTGTGCCACTGGTACATCCCATATTGCATACACAAAAGCCTAAAAATAACAAAATAATGATATTGTCAACAGCTTTCATGGCTGGAATCACTGGGTTGTTGTAGGTTTTTCGGGCTATATGGCAATGTTCTAGAAGATGGCCATATAGCCCAAAAAACCTACAACAACCAAGAATAATGATCATTAAAATAATGCTCACACTACACAATTTGTGCTATGGTTCTATTTTAATTGTTAAGTTTGCATCCTATGGAGTCCCAGACCATGTAGTTAAGTTTAGAACTGGAGCTGTCAGATCAAGCTTTCTAAATATTCTCCAACTGCAAATCCCAGAATTTTATAAGGTTATTAATACTATTATTATGCTTATTTATTCCCCGCTTTTTCTCTCCGCAAAAGAGACTCAAAACAGCATAAAGATTTTGTCATGAAAGTTAAATTAGGATCATAGTTCTAAGATTGTGTGAAAAGGGGAGTTCTGGTAAAGTCAAAGCTAAAATGAGATGTGAACTGCCCTTATTGTTCTGTCTATGAACTCTTATTGACCATTATAGAAAAAAACAGTGCTAGACTAGGCATGGTTAGGTTCGGTCACAATCTTTGTACTTCAGAATAAATTTGGAAAGATTTGCGTTTTGAAGCTACTTCGAAGTTTTCAAGGAAACCAAAATCCCTTTGCCCTTCCAAAGCTTTTTCCGCCATTTCTGTTCCAAAGCAGTGAGTCGGAAATAATCCAGCGTTTCCCTGCTTCTGGTCACTGGCCTCGGCTCACAGAGTGGTGAATTTCCTCTCTCCTCTGAGTGCTTCACTTGCCCCTACGTGTGCGCTCTCAGTGTGCGCTCTCAGCTTACCAACGCCTCTCTCCCCCAGCGTTAGGAAGTGCGCGCTGGAAGAGGCCCTGGGAGTGCGCCTCCAGGGGCCATGCTCCACCGCCCGCCGACTGGGCCCCCTCAGTGAGTCAACCTCACTTATGGCAAAGCTGCCTCTGGCTGAGTGAAGCGGTTGGCAAGTGTGCCCGCCGCGGCTTCCGCCCTCCTTCCTCATGCTTCTTCCATCCTTCCTGGGCCCAGCTGGGGCCCAACGGAGCATCTGGACTATGCCAGTCCGCTCCCGAAGGTCGCCTTTGGCCTCTTTCCTCACACTGGCCTGCACTGGGCACGAAGGATGGACATCCACTCACAGCAACCTGCCTGCCTTCCTGCCTGCCTAAACTTCCTGGGCAAGGAGGTGAAAACTATTATTATTATTATTAAGGCTGGGTGGCCATCTGTCAAGGGTGTTTTGATTGTGCTTTCCCTGCATGAAGGCAGAATGAAGGGGGTTGGACTAGACGGCCCAAGATGTCTCTTCCAGTTTATTATTATCATTATTATTATTATTATACAATTACTTTCAAATTGATCAGCCAATAAAACAGGAAATAACACTTTCAAACCATTATTTGGAATTTGGAAGTCTCGGAAGTTTCAAAAAGTTTTGAACATTTTTTTCAATGAAAATCGGCATTGATTTCCGAATTTAACCACCTACATCTGAAACGAGCTTTGAACCATTTTTTGAAATCAACCAAGCCTATGCTAGATTATACTGAAATTTTAGCTGATAGGTTTGGGATACACACTAGATCTTGCTGCTACTACACCTCCCATCAGCCAAAGCTAGCAGAGTCAATGGGAGGAGAGGGTGGGAACTGCAGATCATCGGCACCTACAAGTCCCCATAGTCCAAATCCCAGTATTAATATAATATATAGAATTAGTTGTTGTCAGTTTTCCAGACGGTATGGCCATGTTCCAGAAGCATTCTCTCCTGACGTTTCACCCACATTTGTGGCAGGCATCCTCAGAGGTCTGTTGGAAACTAGGCAAGTGGGGTTTATATATCTGTGGAAAGTCCAGGGTGGAGGAAAGAACTCTTGTCTGCTTGAGGCAAGTGTGGATATTGCAAATGGCCACATTGATTAGCATTTAATGGTCATTTGCAACATTCACACTTGCCTCAAGCAGACAAGAGCTATTTTTTCCACGGATATATAAACCTCGCTTGCCTAGTTTCCAACAGCCCCCTCAACCACTGAGGCAAAATGTCAGGAGAAAATGCTTCTGGAACATGGCCATACAGCCCAGAAAACTCATAGCAACCTAGTGGTTCCAGCCATGATAACCTTCGACAATATATAGACTGTTAACAAAAATAAACTGATTCCTAGACATCTGACGAAATATGCACAACTCTGACAGAGCAACAATAAGATATTTTTGCCGAATTTATTTTTTAAGGCACCAGCAAACACTATCCACTGGTAAAATGTATTGGGGAAAAATTCCATTCAATTCTATGATCAACATTTTGTCCAACTTACTGTGCAAACATATACATTTTGACGTATAAATAAGCCCCACTGAGCTTAATGGGGTTTAGTCTCATGGAGGAGCCATAAGTCTCACAGTGGGCATTCACTGCAACCAAGTAAAAGCAAAGATGCATGCTAAAGTGAGAAAATAACCTGAACAGCATAATTCCTGGAATTTTTTAAAGGAGTGTCGGAGCACAGAGCTGCAACTCAGAGTCTCAAAAACCGTAAGAGTAGAGACATGAAAACCTTATTTTATGCTCCAGTATTATTGCTTTTGCAGGAAACCCCAGATTGTTAGTAACTTTTGGTTTCATTAAGCTCAGCATTGAGAGTAATCCAATAAAAACCATGTTGGGCTTAATGAAAATGTGGAGGTAAGAGAGGAACAAGGAAGCTGACAGAATTGAAAGAAATCTCACAGCTAAAAGATAAACCTTCCTCAATCCTATACTGCTCAAGGGAATTGTAAAGTTTCTGGAAAATGTACTTAATCCTACACTTTGACCTGCTTGCTATACAAAAAGCACACTGCTAAAAGCCAGCCAACTTTCTTACTTGAATGTAAACTTGCTTGAACTAGAAATCGCATATGTAAGCCGTCTCCGGGCACATACTGCAGTCCACGGCAGGAAGAAGGAACAATCCTGACCTCTCCTGGAAGGTTCAGCGCCTTGCAGTCGTCACTGATTTTAAGCTCTATCAAGGATGGCATCACAGTAATATCCACAGGACAGCTTCCCAGCTTCAGGTCTCTGGGGTTTTTTCAAAAGAAGAAGAAAAAGCAAGCATGTTTCACTTGAAAAAGCTTTGCAATAAACACAAACAGGACTGTGAAATTCAGCAGGGGAAGCAACTGTTGTTATTAAAACCAATTTTATGGCACCATTCGCAAAGTGGTGTAAGGAAAGCTTTTTTAAAAAAGCAAACACGAGAAAACAGACATACGAGGCCATTAGAACCAGTGCAGAGTTGGGCAAGCAGAAGGCAAGCACGCAATTGAGTTCCCCTTCCTCCTGCAGCCTCCTGAAAATATACTCCTAAATTTCTCAAAAAAGTCAACCTATGTCTGACCAAACTGGCATGGGATTGGAAATCAACAAAACTGTAAACCTTGAATGAGCAGCACAAGCATTGTTCCCCCTTCTCCATCCATTCATTGTGATGAACAGAAATTCACAATGTTGTTTAGAACAGTGTTTTTCAACCTTTTTTGAGCCGCGGCACATTTTTTACATTTACAAAATCCTGGGGCACACCACCAACCAAAATGACACAAAATGACACTCTAACACAGTAATACATATAGTTAATATGTATATGCACAGTACATATATGCATATACACACACAACACATATAGCCTACACAGAAAGGGAAAATGGTGGGAGTTGTAGGCCAAAACACCTGGAGGGAGGGCCCAAGTTGGCCCACGCCTACCTTAAGTGAGCAAACCCTGTTAGTTTTTGGCCCCTGCTTAAAGGTGACTCAACCCTGTGTCCCGAACGCCCCTTGACCCGCCTTGGCTGAGTGCGTGGGAATCACAGGAGTTATAGTTTGACACCATCCTGAGCTTTCCCAAACTACAAATCCTGAGATTCCCCAGCCTTGAGGCCTGAAAGACCAAGGGGTGCCTCACTGCATGAATGCTATGGTGTAGATCCGCCCCCAGGCAGCCAGGGGACTCGGGGAAGTCCCATCCCAGGATCTTCTTTCTCTCAGCACGGCTCTTTCCGCCTGACACAGTCCCCACCTTTCGGCTCAAACCCTTCCGAGGCTGAGGAAGGAGCGGAGGGGAGGAGGAAGCCCAAGAAGGCAAGTGGTGAGTCCGGCAGCACAAGGCTTTCCAAAAGGAGGGTGTGTTTGGGACTCAGGCAAGGGATCGAGCCCCGGCTAGGGCTTCTCAGTAGGACAGGAGGGCGCTCTCTCTCTCCCCCCCCCCCCATCTCCAATTTCCCACGGCAAACCTGATGATCGCTCATGGCACACTAGTGCGCCACGGCACACTGGTTGGGAAACACTGGTTTAGAAGATGTCTATTGAGACTTCCTCCCAATGAAGTGAGCATCAAAGGAATGCAGAAGCTATTCAACTTCATTTTCATAGAGTTGGGGGGAAAGGCCATACAGTCCAACTCCCTGCTGCTATACACAATCAAAACACTCCTGACAGATAGCCATCCAGCCTCTCTTTAAACACATGGCGGAGGCTCCATCACACTCTTGGGCAGCATATTCCACTGAAGAAAAGTGCTTACTGCCAAGGAATAAATGATGAATGAAGCTTTATTTATAGCCCACCCTATCTCCCCGAAAGGTCTCAGGGCAGCTCACAACAAAATACAGAGTGGCAAACATACAATGCCAACAATCTGTATATCTGTATAGCTTTATAAAGCGGAATGTTTGTATGTATGTGTGCGGAGGGCGGAAGGGCGGGAGGGCGGATATGTGCAGCCACTTTCACAGGCCACAGCGACCAGCGCGGGTGATGGACCTGCACCAAACTTGGTACACATAACCCCCCTAACCCCCTTTACATCCTGGTGCAGATCGGGGGACATGACCCACAGATTATGGGATTTGTAGTACCTTCAAACACTTTGGTTCCCACAGACCACTGAGGCCACCAAAAAGGACCAATACAGACCACGCTTAGCACACACAGCCCCCATGACCCACTCTACGTCCTGCTGCAGTTTGGAGGAGGGTGGACCATGGATGATGGGACTTGAAGTACCTCCATTCACTTCCCAAGTTTGCTGCAACCCTCATCCAATCACTGATTGAGACCAAACTTGGCATACATAACCCCTATGACTGCCTTCACGTCCTGGTGAGGTTTGGGGGAGGACTGACAATGGATGATGGGATTTGTAGTACTTTCACACCCCTCTGTTCCCACAGACCACTGTGGCCCCCAACAAACACTGATAAAGACCACACTTGGCACACAGAGCCCCAGTGACCCACTCTACATACTACTGAAGTTTGGAAGGGGCCAGAACATGGATGATGGGACTTGCAGTACCTTCCCTCACTTTCCAAGACTGCTACAAACCTAATCCTATGACTGATCAACACGAAACCTGCCACACAGAGCCCTCATGACCCACTCTACGTCCTGGTGCACATCGGAGGAGAGTGGACCATGGATGATGGGACTTGAAGTACCTCTACTCACTTCCCAAGTCCGCTGCAACCCTCATCCAATTACTGATCGAGACCACACTTGGCACACATAACTCCCATGACTGCCTTCACGTACTGGTGAGGTTCGGGGGAGGACTGACAATGGATGATGGGATTTGTAGTACTTTCACACCCCTCTGTTCTCACAGACAACTGCGGCCCCCAACAAACACCGAGAAAGACCACACTTGGCACACAGAGCCCCAGTGACCCACTCTACATCCTACTGAACTTTGGAGGGGGGCAGAACATGGATGATGGGACTTGCAGTACCTTCCCTCACTTTCCAAGACTGGTACAAATCTAATCCAATGACTGATCAACACCAAACCTGGCACACAGAACCCTCATGACCCACTCTACATCCTGGTACTGTTTTGTGTGAGACGGACCACGGATGATGGGACTTGAAGTACCTTCACTCACTTCCTAAAAACAATGCGACCCTCATCCATTCACCAATACAGACCAAACTTAGCACACAGAGCCCCCATGACCCAATCTACATCCTGCTGCACTTTCAGGAGGGTGGACCAGAGATGATTGGACTTCCGCTACCTTCAGTAATTTCATGATACCACTGCAACTCCCAATAATGATGGATCAAGACCAAACTTGCCACACAGAGCCCCCATGACCCACTCTACATCCTGCTGCACTTCTCAAATGACCCGGGCACCGCCAGGTCCCCAAGCTAGTAATATATAAACAAACCAAGAACATCTGAATCCCCCCCCCTCCCCTCTCGCTCTATATATGTATATGCTCTGTTCATTTTGAGTGACATCATAACTCAAAAACCGCTGGACTAATTGCCACCACATTTGGCCAATATTTATTTATTTATTTATTTATAGCATTTGTATCCCGCCCTTCACAACCCTCCCCCCCTCGGGGGGGGGGGTCACTCAGGGCGGCTAACATAGGCAATAATTCAATGTCACAGTATCGATAAACAACAATATAAAACCATGAATATATAAAAATTAAAAATAATAACATTAGTTAAATAGTCACATCACATCACTTAGCCATTTCCATTTCCATCATAAAACTGTTTCCAATTATCACAACAGTCATATGGTCCAGTTCGAAGTCCCTGGTGCTGCTATGCTCACTCGCCAAAAGCCTGGTTCCAAAACCACGATTTTAGGGGGGGTTTCTAAAGGAAAGGAGGGAGGACGGCGATCTAATCTTGCCGGGGAGGGAATTGCACAAGCGGGGGGTCACCACCAAGCAGGCCCTTGCAAGCCGGTGGGACCGAGAGCAGGGCCTCCCCAGTAGATCTTAAACTGTGAGGTGAAACGTAGAGGGAGATATGCTCCAACAAGTAAACCTACTAACCCAAGAAATGACCACCCGTCAAAAAAAAAATGATTTTGTCATTTGGGAGTTGTAGTTGCTGGGATTTATAGTTAGCCTACAATCAAAAAGCATTCTGAACTCCATCAACGATGGAATTGAACCAAATTTGCACACAGGACTCCCATGATCAACAGAAAACACTACAAGCGTTTGGTGGGCATTGACCTTGAGAGTTGTAGTTAACCTACCTCCAGAGAGCAGTGTGCCTCAAACAATGAAGAATCTAGACCAAACTTGGTATTAATACTCCATATGCCCAAATATGAACACAGATGGAGTTTGGGTAAAATAGACCTTGACATATGGGAGTTGTAGTTTTTGGAATTTATAGTTCACCTGCAATCGAAGAGCATTCTGAACCCCACCAACAATAGAATTGGGCCAAACTTACCACACAGAACCCCCATGACCAACACAATATACTATGTTTTCTGGTTGTCTTTGGCTACCCTTCTGACACCCCTTGTGATCCCCCCATGGAGGTCCTGACCCCCAGGTTGGGAAATGCTGCCTTAAGGCCATCCAGTCCAACTCCCTTCACCAGGGCAAGAAAACATAATCAAAGCCCTCCTGTCAAAGAGCCAACAGAAGGATATATATGATACACACACACATACATATGTAGAATGTGTATGACAGATATAGTATCATAGATTTAAAAGGGACCCCTAAAGAAGGACAATTAAATGTTGCATGTTCCAGAGTAGGCAAACCAGACAATTTCTTTTCAACACTGACAAAAAACAACGACAAGAAATACTGTTTACACACAAGCATAAAAAATTACGTATATTAGAAACCAACACTTTCTCATTTCTTTATTTTCTAGATCACCAGGCCGGGCCACAGCAGCACGTGGCAGGGGGCGGCTAGTAAATTATAAAACAGTTTAAGTAAAACATATGTAACACAATACATGTTATTACAAATATCTTAAATCCTTAAAATCTCAATAAAAGCTCTAAGATTAGGCTAAATTGTTGGAAGGGGGATGGTGAACCACAGATTAATAGGGCAGATATTAGCAGCTAGGCGAAAGTGCATATAGATGTACTTAATCCTCCTCCTCTCCATAAGCTAAATTGCACAGATGTGTTTTAATAGCTTTTTAAAGGAGAGGGGGAGGCCATTTTTAATTATTTACGGAGGGAGTTCCAGAGATGGGGAGCGGTCACGGAGAAGGCCCTCTCTCACATTCCCACCAGCCACACTTGAGATGGGGGTGGGACCAAGAGGAGGGCCCCCACAATCAATCGCAGTGTTCGTGTTGGTTTTTATATGAGTCTGTCAAGAAGTTCTTCCTAATGTTTAGGTGGAATCTCTTTTCCTGTTTGAACCCATTGCTCTGTGTCCTAATCTTCAGAGTAGCAGAAAACAACCCACCGTCCTTTAAAATACTGAAACATGCCTAACATGTCCTCTCTCTACCTTCACTTTTCCAAGCTAAACAAAGCCACGTCACACCCCTTAGGCCTTGCCTTCCATACCTTTTACCATTTTGGTCACCATTATCTGGGCATACTTCAGTTTGACATTATTTCAAATGTCTTCTCCAAGTGATCATTTTTTTCTGGTGTGTAGGGAAAGTAGCCAGTGGCTTCCATGTTTTTGAGGGAATGAGGTCAACTCTTTCTGTGTTTCAGTTTATTTATTATTTATTTACTTCATTTATATTCCACCCTTCTCACCCCACAGGGGGACTCAGGGCGGATTACAATGTACACATTACATTTAGACACACAAGACAGACAGAGGCAATTTAACATCTGGCCACCAGGGGGAGCTGTCACACTCCTTCATTCCTCAGTGTGTTTTCTGGAGATCTTTTTATGGCCTCGTAAATCAGTTAAATTTAGCCTCCCCACTAAGTGGTACCTTAATTTCCTACTTGACAGATGCAACTGTCTTTCGGGTTGCAAAGGTCGACAACAGGCTACACATAAGGCCGAGAGCCCACCTTGACCCGGGCAGGCCTCGAACTCATGACCTTCTGGTCAGTAGAGATCTTATGCAGCTGACACCCAGCCAGCTGCGCCATATTCCCAGTGCATTCGGTTAGAACTTAAATGGAGATATCCAAGGTTCAGAAGCTCAATCCGCAAATAGAATCAGAACCTTGGATAGATCCATTAAAGTTTGGACTACAGATCTTGGCAGATTCACTACTCCAAGGACATGGAATCCGCCAGAAGTCATTATGCCTAGCAAGACAATTTGTCCTTCTAGCAGCTTAATAGGCAGGAATTGCTAAATTGCAGGTGTTAGAAGAGGAGGCATAACTCCATCTACAATTCACTCTGGCCCCATCAACTTCAGCCCTATCTATATGGCTACTGATAAGCGGGGGGGGGGGGGGGTATCCCACCATATTGCACAAGGTTGCAGTTTGCCAGTGCAGCCCTATGCAGGCAGTCCCCAAGTTACGAACAAGATAGGTTTGTTCTTAAGTTCAATTTGTATGTAAGTCAAAACAGGTAAATTTTTAAGTGTAACTCCAGATGGATAGATAGGTTAATAGATTGATATAAGCTTCAGATAGCATAAGGAAGGGCTAACACCCCCGTGGTGTTTGTTTTGCTGACTGTGACCCTGATCAGAAGATGTCACCCCCTTTCTCTCCCTGTGATAATTGGATTTGTAAAAGACTGGATTGTTGTGGAAACAAGGATTGGAGATAAAGCTTCAGTGGAGACACCTTTTCTCCATTATAAATCTTCTAGGGATAAATTTCTCTTCCAAGGGGTAGATTTTTATGTTAACAGATATTATTAATATTGGGAGCCCCCGGTGGCACAGTGGGTTAAACTACTGAGCTGCTGAGTTTGTTGACTGAAAGGTCGCAGGTTCGAATCCAGGGAGCGGCGTGAACTTCTGCTGTTAGCCCCAGCTTCTGCCAACCTAGCAGTTTGAAAACATGCAATGTGAGTAGATCAATAGGTACCACTCTGGCGGGAAGGTAACAGTGCTCCATGCAGTCATGCTGGCTGCATGACCTTGGAGGTGTCTATGGACAACGGCAGCTCTTCGGCTTAGAAATGGAGATGAGCACCAGTCGGACTTGACTAGACTTAATGTCAGGGGCCAATCTTTACCTTTATTATTAGTGTCATTGTCTAATATGTTGATGTAATCCTATATGTAGTTTAGATACTTATGGCACTTGTATGTGCTTCTGTAAGCCAGCCCAAGTCTTTTTTGGGAGATGGTGGAGGGGCATAAATAACGTAATATTATTATTATTTATCTCACTTCCTAGGAGCCTCTGGTGGTGCAATAGGTTAAACCCTTGTGCTGGGAGGGCTGAAGACCAACAGGTTGGAGGTCTGAATCTGGGGAGAATGCAGGTGAGCTCCCTCTGTTAGTTCCAGCTTCTCATGCAGGGACATGAGAGTAGTCTACCACAAGGATGGCAAAACATCAAAAGATACAGGCGTCCCCTGGGCAACAACGTCCTTGCAGACAGCCAATTCTTTCACACCAGAAGCGACTTGCAGTTTCTCAAGTTGCTCCTGACACACACAAAAAACAAAACTCACTTGTTGTTGTCCCAGCCCTATTCTTAACTCGGAATCATTTGTAAGTCGGGATTCCCTGTTGACTTTGCAGAACCACAAAATTGTAGAGTTGAAGAGCCATACAGAGTTGGAAGGAGGTCCCCCAAAGGCCATCTAGCCCAACTCCTTTTTCTGCTAGGCAGCAAAACACAGCCAAAGCCCTCCTGACAGATAGACAGACATCCAGACAAACAAGTCTCTTGATGTTTTACACTTGACTTAGGAAAATCTGTTGGTCCTGATCCAACATTGTTTGAATCCACAGTGCTCTGGATATAGGTGAACTACAACTCCAAAACTCAAGGTCAATGCCCACCAAACTCTTTTAGCCTTTTCTCTTGGTTATGGGAGTTCTGTGTGGGAAGTTTGTGTCTTTCTGCCATTCCTGCCAGGATATCTATGTTGAGTGCATTGAAACAGGTCCAGGTTTCACACTGAGTGTATAAATACATTTAAAAACATATTAACTATCTGTATTACTGTGTTAGAGTGTAATTTTGCGTCATTTTGGTTGGTGGTGTGCCCCAGGATTCTGCAAATGTAAAAAGTGTGCCGCGGCTCAAAAAAGGTTGGGAAACACTGCATTAGACAAATACTACTCCAAATGAGAAAAGAGGGGTTGGGAAGAGGGGTTTCCGTACCGGAGAAGCAGCAGCGCGCTCTGCGTCCTCTGCCTGATCTCCAAGAAGACTGCAGGAGCCATCAAGGAAGGGAGGAAGAAGCAGAGCCAGGAGGCTTCAGGCTCGCCCGGGAATGAATGAGCCCACGTGGGAGAAGGAGGAGGAGGAGGAGAGCTCAGCCCAGGAAGCGCCTTCGAATTCAGCCCGCAAAAGAGGCCAGAGCCTTCCTTTCGTTTGCACAGCGCCCCCAGGGGGGGCACATTCTACAATGCAGTTCAGAGCTAGTAGTTTCCACACTTGCTTGCTTGCTCCTATGGCAGGCATCCTCAGGGGTTGTGAGATCTGTTGGAAACTAGGCAAGTGAGGTGTGTATGTCTGTGGAATGCCCCGGGTAGGAGAAAGAACTCTTGTTTGCTTGAGACCGGCGTGAATGTTGCAGTTGGCCACCTTGAATAGCATTGAATGGATTTGCAGCTTCAAAGACTGGCTGCTTCCTGGTGGTGGAATCCTTTTTTAGGAGAAATTAGCTGGCCCTAGTTGTTTCTTGTCAGAAATTCCCCTGGGTTTTTTTTTAGTGTTGCTCTTTGTTTACTCTCTTGATTTTAGAGGGTTTTTTTAAAAAAAAAAATACTGGTAACCAGATTTTGTTCATTTTCATGGTTTCCTTCTTTCTGTTGAAATTGTCCACTGCTGCGTGGTATAAGGTAGATTCCTGCAGAGGTGACCTGTTCTGAACGTAGCATTTGTTGGATTTTCTTAGTGGATGTGTAGATAGTTTGTATGTTGTGTTTCTTCATCACCTTCTCTGTGTGGTCTGTGGTTCCTTTGATGTATGTATGGCAGTGGTTCCCAACCTTTGGGCCTCCAGATGTTTTGGACTTTAACTCCCAGCCAGCTTACCAGCTGTTAGAAACTGTGGGAGCCAGGCATGTAGCCGGGGAGGAGGTGCTTGAGGGGCTTCATCCCCTCCCCCGCGAAATTATCAGGGTGGTCCGCGAGAAGGTCTTACTGGTACATTATTTAAACTGTTATGTTTATTGATATCATGACTTGATCACTATGCGCAATATATCCCATATGCATGGGGTATTGGGATAATAATACAAAAGATTTGCTAGAGTAGACCCTTTCTCACTCAAGACTCAGCCCCCAATCCGAAATCCTAGCTACGGCCCTGGTGGGAGCTGAAATCCAAAACACCTGGAGGCCCAAAGGTTGGCAACCACTGATGTATGATAAGACCTCTTTTCCTCTGGGCGGATCTTTACTCTCGTGGCTTGTTCTTGGTCTGGCCGCTCTTCAGTACCCATTGGCCTGTAGAGCCCAGTTTAGGTAGTTCAGTTCACCTTGGAGGAGGTGGGTTTTGCAGATTCCTTTTGCACAGTCTGCCAGGGCTTTAATTGTGCTTCTTTTCTGACTTGGGTGATAGTTGGAGTTTTTATGTAAGTATCAGTGTGCGCAGCTTTTCTGTAAACTCTTGTGGTCCAATTGTTGATTGGATCTCCAGATAGCCTACAATTGTTGATTTGGTTTGTGGATGACTAGGAAACCTAGAAATCGCAGTTTTCCTTTATTTTCTTTTTCCATGGTGATTAATACAGTTCAACCCCACTAGAACTGCCATGGCTCAATGCTCTGGAAATGTGGCAATTGTAGTTTGTTGGGGCAGCAGCACTCTTGGACCCCTTCCACACAGCTGAATAAAATCCCACATTATCTGTTTTGAACTGGAACATATGGCGGTGTGGACTCAGATAATCCCGTTCAAAGCAGATATTGTGGGATTTTCTGCTTTGATATTCTGGGTTAGATGGCTGTGTGGAAGGGTTCTTGGAGAGAAAGCTACGTTGTAAAACTACAGCTCCCACAGCATGAAGCCATGACAGTTCAAGTGGCGCCCAGCTGCATCCATTCTAGAGTGGTTCTATTCATTCATCGTATCAGGAGCAAAGCAAGGGTTCAGTTGTGATGTGTTTGAGAAAGCACAAAGTTTAACATATTAAATGTCCTTTGACCAGTAGCTGGCCACTTGGAGTGCCTCTGGTGATGCTATAAGAAGGTCCTCCACTGTGCGTGTGGCAGAGCTCAGTCTGCATTGTGATAGGTGGTCTGTGGTTTGTTCTTCTCCACAATCGCACACCGTAGACTCTACTTTGTGGCCCCATTTCTTAAGGTTGGCTCTGCACCTCGTGGTGCCAGAGTGCAGTCTGTTCAGTGCCTTCCAAGTTGCCCAGTCGATAAAAGTATGAGAGCTGGGACCCAGTGCTGGTAGCACTATGTTGGTTGTGCAATGCGGCTCTGAATTAGAGAAGGGAACACATGCGTGAGACAGCGCACCGAGTGAGAGATGTAGGTGTGGAAGGATACCAGTGAAGTAATGTAACGCAGGTGGGACAGGATAACAGTGAAGTAATGTAAGAGTGACTGCATTTGATTCATTTTTCACTACTGCTTGTATTTCTCCCTGACTGTGAGAGCCATTCAGCAGTGGAACTCTCTGCCCCGGAGTGTGGTGGAGGCTCCTTCTTTGGAAGCTTTTAAACAGAGGCTGGATGGCCATCTATCAGGGTTGCTTTGAAAGCGATTTTCCTGCTTCTTGGCAGGGGGGTTGGACTGGATGGCCGAGAGGTCTCTTCCAACTCTATGATTCCTTTTTATCCTTCCTTCCAATGCAACAACGTTTTTGAACGCATTTGCATACGATCTCCGCATAGCCTACATCATCATCACCATCATCAATTTATTTCTTATTAATCGCCCTCCATTAAGATGCTCCAGGCGATTTACACATAAACAGTAAAACCAGATAAAACATACACGGGTCATGAAAATAAAAGTTAAAGTTACATATCAAATGCTTTACTGAAGAGCCAGGTCTGGAGAGCCTGGGTGAAAGGGCACAAATCGCGCATCGTTCTCATATACGGAGGCAATGAGTTCCACAGTGGGGTAGAGATAGAAAAGGCCCTATGCCTTGTATTAGTAAGATGTGCTTCTCTTGGGCCTGGAATGTAAAGCAGATTGCGTTGGGAGGGTCTAAGTGACCACTGATGGTCATAAGGGGAAAGGCGGTCTCTGAGATATATTGGACCCTGGCCATACAGGGCCTTAAACGTCAGGACCAGTGTCATATAAAGACTCCGATATTCTGTTGGCAGCCAATGCAACTGTTGAAGAGCTGGCGCTACACGGCATTTCAAGAGTGTTAGTGTAAGCATCAGTATGCTTGGCTGTTTCCCCTCCCTCTTTCTACCAAACTACCCCGCAAAGGATCTCCAGATAGCTTACATCAGTATTTATTTATGTATTTAAAACTTTTGTACCCTGACCTTCTCACCTCTATCGAGGGACTCGGACCGGCATAACAGCAAAAATTCAATGCTATACAATTTAAAAACAACTACAACAACATTAAAATACATAAAAACCCAGCATAAAAACCACATCGCCATTAGAACAATTCCACTCAATCTGTAAACGTGGTCATACATTCAGACAATAGCCAATCTCAGCCTATTCTGGGAAGGCTTGGTTCCACATCCAGGTCTTCACCAGCCTCCTAAAGGACAACAGAGAGGGGGCAGATCTAGCATCACTTGGTAGAGAGTTCCACAGCCGAGGGGCGACCACAGAGAAGGCCCTGTCTCTTGTCCCTACCAGTTGTGCTTGCGAAGCCGGTGGGACCGAGAGCAGGGCCTCTCCGGATGATCTTAATGTTCTTGATGGTTCGTAGGGGAGAATCCGTTCGTACAGGTAAACTGGGCCAATATGCTTGGCTCCCCCGGCGGCCTTTTTCCCAAACTACCTTGTCAACTCTGTCGTAGCTGCATCTTTCACAGCGTACAGTCTCTCGTGCACGTGGTGCTGTGTCTGGCGCACGTGTTCCCTTCTCTAATTCAACAGCATTCTTGTACACCAGCACAAGGCAGCATTTTAGATTGGTTTTTAATGAAAGTGGGTGATTATGGCCAATGTTTTTATGGACTGAACATTGTTTTAATCCAGAGTGAATGTGTATGGTGCTAATGTAGTTGTATTTTAATGTATTTTTAATGTATTTTAATTGTTGAAGTGTTTTGGGGTTTATATTGTTATTATGTGGGCATCGAGTTGTGCCGTACTGTAAGCCGCTCTGAGTCCCCCCTTGGGGGTTGAGAAGAGCGGGGTAAAATCCTGAAATAAATAAATAAATAAATAAATAAATAATTCAGAGCTGCGTTATGCAACCAGCACTTGGTCCCAACTATCTTACTTTTGCCGCCCAATCTTCTGTGTGCCCAGGAGGGAGTCTCTCATTTGGTATCAGCCATGGATTGAGGTTCTGGATTTTAGCCTGCCACTTTTGGACTCTTGCTTGCTGAGGTCTTCCTGTATTTCTGTAGATCTTAGACAACTATTCCTTGATTTAAGGCATTGGCATGATGCTGGTTGATATCTGAACAGGGGATGGGCCGGAGATGTCACTGCTTTGGTCCTTTCCTTATTGGGGCTGAACTAGTGGTACTGAGCTAGCCTTGAGGGGTTTCAGTGCTGCACCAAGGCGCCGTTCCGCCCCAGCCCTGCAGGTGGCGCTGCAGGGTAACGCGAAGAGGCAGGACAGTGAAGGGGGGAGAAAGGAAGGGAAGGAAGCAAGCAGGAAGCCGCGCGGCATGCTGGGAGCTGTCAGTGCTCTCCTTGGTGTGTGTGTGAGAGAGAGTGAATGTGGAGGCGGCGGGGTTCTTCCGGCAGCCGGGACGCCAAGGTAACCCTGGCTCTTCCCTCTCTTTGTTTATCTCCTCAGTGTTGTCCTGGGGGAAGGCCCCCCTCTCTCTCCTCCTGTTTGCCTTCAGAGGGAAAGGAGAAGGAGGGTGTGATTTGGAGGTCTGGTGGGGGGATTCCTCTTGGCTGCCCCCTTGAATTCTCCCCTCTCCTCCTCCCTTGGAGTGAAGTGACAGCAGCAACATTGGCCCATCCCTTCCCTCCTTTTGGGTATGGCACAAAAAAAGGTTTCAAAGGCCACCCAAGGCTTTGGGAATGGAGTACCTACACCAGGCCTGGGCAAACTTGGGCCCTCACCCTTCCTAAGAGGCCCTTTCCTTTCCCCCCTCAGTCGTTTAAGCGGTCATGTACATACAAGAATCTCAAAATCTCAAAAAATCCTAAATATGGTCCACTTCTGGTGCCAGCCATTTGGGAAAGGGTTGTTCAAGCGTACTATAAAGCAGGCCTGGGCAAACTTCGGCCCTCCAGGTGTTTTGGACTCCAACTCCCACAATTCCTAACAGCCGGCAGGCTGTTAGAAATATGGGAGTTGGAGTCCAAAACACCTGGAGGGCCAAAGTTTGCCCAGGCCTGCTATAAAGTAAGGTTCTTACCTATAAAGCCCTAAACGGTTTGGGATCCGCCTACCTGCGTGACCGCATTTCTGTCTACGAACCCAGGCGATCTCTCTGTTCATCTGGAGCAGGCCTGGGCAAACTTTGGCCCTCCAGGTGTTTTGGACTCCGACTCCCACAATTCCTAACAGCCGGTAGGCTGTTAGGAATTGTGGGAGTCAGAGTCCAAAACACTTGGAGGGCCGAAGTTTGCCCAGGCCTGATCTGGAGAGACCCTACTTTTGCTTCCGTGCGATTGGTGGGGGTGAGGGAGAGGGCCTTCTCTGTGGTGGCCCCCTGACTCTGGAACTCGCTCCCCAAGGATTTCAGACAAGCCCCCACATTGGCAGTCTTTATGAGGCTGTTCCAGTGTGCCTTCCCTGAATAAAGTAAACATCGCCCTGCTTTGACCTGCGAAATGCCCTCAGAAGCACTTCAACTACCTGTTGGGTTGATCTCCCCGCATTATTCTTTAAAACCCTCCTGCTTGATTCTTCCTACCTCTGCTCACATACAGTGTTTATTTATTTTAAAATTTTAATATATTACATCTGGCCCGGCGATTTTGGTTTTAAACTTTGTATGTTATTGCTTATATGTGAGTTTATTGATTGTACTGTCTTATTATTTGCTTACTGTGTTGTTTTTACGTCAAAGGGCAGGATGGGCTCTCTAGCCTTTTGGCTACCATCCTAAGAGAAGGAAAACTCTAATTTCAAACCCGGGCAGATGTTGCTCGTCTAACCCTGTAAGATCAACCATCTAAGAGAAGGAAACTCAAACCAAACCTATGACCCGAGGACCCTGCTGCCACCGTCCTAAGCTTGCTAGGCCCCGGCAGACAAACCTTTGGTTTAAAGGGTGAGGCCAGTTCTGTACACGCTGTGCTCCACCAGAAAAATCCATTGCACAGGCTCGAAGGACATATCCAACCTCCTTAGTCATCAGCGTGCTTGTAGAAAGCATGGATGAGTCCTTCCCAAGAGTCTTCGTTCGTGAAGTAATGCCAGAGAGATGTTTTTACTGATGTGTCATTGGGCTTGGCCTCATGTAAGCCGCCCCGAGTGCCTTCAAGGAGATGGTGGCGGTATATAAATAAAGATTATTATTATTATTATTCGTTATCACTCTCTTGAGCCCCTCTCCAGCCTACATCATACAGATTTGCAAGTGCCATCTGTATTTGGATCACACTAAAAAAACACTAAATCTATGAGTACAGTTAATCCAAGTGTAATAGGCAGGATTTTTCCTCTTCCCTTCCCTCTATAGTCTTCCCTCTTGTACACTCACTATGCTTTTGTACTTTATGCCAAATGCTTTGAAGTAACTGCCACCTGTATTTTACTGTTGTTTTCTTCTATTTAGACACCAAAAAGAAAGAATAATTGGTTGTTATTATTATTTTATATTATGTATAGTGACTTACGGTTTTGCAGCTTTATTCTGGGCATCTTTTCTTGAGAAGAAGTTTTACTGTGTCGTTCCAAAATAAGCTTGGGATTGCATCCTTCATTTCTGATTTTTTGCATACATTTCTCCAATGACAAGACAATGAAATGAACACTTCCTTTGTTATGTTGCCCAATGGCTCTGTGGCATCTGAGTTTCAAGTCACACGGTACAATGAAGAATTTATTTGTGTCATGGATTCTGTCCATAAGATACTTCAGCAGAGAGGGAATTTGTGATTTAAGGAATTGTGCTAAAATATTTGTTACAGGAGACCTTAATATGTTCAAGAGGATGCACCATAACGGAAGCAACACATTCCAGTAACAGGAATATAATTTATGTTAATGAGGACTTACATAATGAATGCTAGTGATCTGAGTGCCACTTATATGCACAAAATGGTATAGTAAAGGCCTGTCTCACAACACTATGAGTACTAGAGAAAGTGCAGTATGCACTTTTTATTAGCAACACGTTAGGTTGGCATTAGAGTTTCAACAACTGTAAAAGCATTTTCTTCTGGAAAAATAGTGGTTGCTGGCATACATACTGTAAATTAGGTAGTATAGAGATACTTAAGAGGTTGTTAAAGAGAGTTAAAAGAAGATATGAAAAGCCTTCACATTTATTAGAAAGAAAATCCTTTTTTTCATCCTAATGAAATAATTGCTTTGAATACCTTGAACATATGCACACATATGAGCAAATGATGCTGTTTTATATTGAGACACTTGTCCGTCCATTTTGCCTTGCTCAGTATGGATTTATGAGCGATGACTACATCTCTTACTGATTTTTCAAAGATGCTGGAAATTTAAACATAGTATGATTATCATGTCCTTCCAGTTACAGCTTGTTGCTCATACTAATGATTCAATAGGAGTTATAGAACTGTGAGAATTGTTAATTATAAAACAGTAACACTGATTACACTATCAAAAAGGTAGCGTACAGTGGTATATCAAGCATCCAGTGTTGTTCTTTGTCACAAAACAAAATGCTTAATCCCTTCCTCCAGAATATGAGAAATTTCCAGATGTGTCTTACCTGTTTCCTTAAAGTTGTGGCCATAAGCAAATTTGAGGATATTATTATAATTATATATATTTATCTCTTTTTTTTCTCAAGAACTGAGACCCAAAGTGGCTCCCAGCCTTTAAAAAATTATACAATTCAAAGCATACAAAATAAAATATTAAAATAGATTTAAACTTGAGTAGAACTGTTGAATAAGCTAATAAACTGAATCAGGTATTGAAAGCTTCTTATCGTGACAGGATGCCTTGAGAAGAGGAAAGTGAACAAAGGAATGAGGAAGGGTAAGAAACCATTACATCATTCCATTCAGTTTAGTTAATACTTGAACTTTGTTAGAGTGGAAGGACAACAAATATCTTGGGAACGGCCATGAATTATTGTATTGCTGAAGGCTTGGTTTGGAACTAACAGTTCAATGACTACTGCCTAAAGTTTCTATAACCTGTTCTTTTCCAGAGTTGAGTGTTTACTCAGTTGTCCAGAACAAGAATTTATAGAAAACAAAGCTGAAACGTTGTGTAATTTAGAGAAATAAATACAGGCTAGTCAGAATACAAGATGCTGTGCAGCGCAAAACAGCTGCATAGGAATGAGGATCCACAATGCCCAATTGTTTGAACATATATTTTATGCTAATTAAAGTGTAAAAACGGCAACTTTCTTAGTGAAAGGGCCAGCGTTTGGCCTCCCCCCTCTTGGAATAAATTTTTATAAAGGATTATCAGTAAAATAAAAATAAAAATATTTACAATTTATTTAGAGAATAAATTCACAAGTTAAAATATTATTCAATATTCAGTTAGAAATTTGCTGTATAAAGAAAGTCCATTGTTAACATTGACTTTCTAGTTTTCTGAAAATTCCTTTTGTCTCTATGTTTTTCCTATTTTCAGTCAAATAACACTGTCTTGTTTGGCTTTAGTTGATGTGAAAAAGGTTCAATGACCAAATCTCTTGTGGCAAATATGTGTTTGGTTTTTGTGTTCAGAAATACTTCATACAATACTAAAGCATATATACTCTAACAGCCAATGGAGAATAAGACAATAAAATATTATTGTCTTATTCTCCATTGGCTGTTAAAGTATATATGCACCCTTCTGTTAATGTAAAGTAGAGCTTTTGAATCGGTGGGATTACTCTGCACATTGATTCACTTGCATCCGATGTTTTAATTAGTCCTTTCTAGCTGGGGCCAACTAATAGAGTTTAGGCTTCTAAGAGTGCCTCTACATCACGTATGGGCAAACCCAGGCCTGGGGGCCGAATGTGGCCTTGGGCTCTTTTCTCAGGCCCTCCTCTCTCTCACCATCCTAATCCTTCCTTCTCTCTTCCCTTCCTTCCTTCCTTCCTTCCCTTCTCCCTCTCCCTTTTTCTCCTTCCGTCCTTCCCTTCCTCCCTTTTGTCCTTCCTTCCTTCCTTCCTTCCTTCCTTCCTTCCTCCATCCATCCATCACCAGGAGCCAGTCCTCCTAGCAGGGAGTGCTAGCATGTGGCCCCCAAGTTGGAAAGTTTGCCTGTTCTCCACTGTAGAATTTGACACTGCTTTAACTGTCATGGCTTAATGTTATGGAATCATAGGAGGTGTCATTTTACAAGGTCTTTAGCCTTTTCTGCCAAAGAGTGCTGGTGCCCAATCAAACTACAAGTGATCGTTTAGATGTTCTTGGGGTTCTTTAATTCCAACATTCACAATCTCAATATTTTAAATCTTCGCAATCCAAAGTAGATTGGAGTAGGTGGAGAATTTTGAAATTTTATTGAAATAATTAAGTTTTTATAATTAGCACTGTGGTTTTTATCTTCTATGGCTTGGTATTGCTTTTGGTTTTATTGTAGACAAGGCTAGCTCAAGATATTTTGCTGCTTGAGGGAGATGGCAATATATGGTCTCACTTTGCATTCCATGTACAGAAACAGGGGAGACTGGCAGTTGAATTTTCCTTTGCCACTGATATCAATACAGTTTTCTTCTTTATACCTGAGAGAAACAGCTTAGCTTTGTGGATAGAAGGCCAACTGTTTGGCCAGTGTAATTCTCTCTTCCCACACCTTCTGGCTGCTCTTTCCCCACTTGTTTCTCATCATTAGAGCTGGTCTACAATACATGTTTTGCTTTTATTCCTATAACATGTGGTCCTCTTAGAGTACTCTTGTTGTTTGTATTCTAAAATATTACAAATAAATGAATGTATTTTCTTCCATTGGGAACAAGTCCAGTTTTAGAGCTAGGATCTGGCAGACGATGCTATCTGGAAATGGAAATAACTAAACAGTATTACTAAGCATTAAGGAAGTATTGTGCCAAGAGGGTGTGGATGTGAAAGATGCCCTTAGAGGGCAAAGGTAGAAACAATCAAGTTAATGACTTTGGTAGCATTAACCTGCTATACATAGTTCAGAGCAGCAGCGAAGCTGTAACTTAAAACAGCCAGTGGTGATATTCTTTTCACTTGTTAAATTGGTTAATATTTTAGACTTGTAAATCTGTATACAGTGTTTTAAATTGATCGTGTTTATTTTATTTTAATTTGCTCTGAGAACTTTAGATAGAAGGTAGGAGGTACATAATTCAATTAATAAATACTGGGTTAGCTCAGTTCAAGCAAGAGTTCAAGTGTATTACTATTGGGTAACTTATCCTGCCAAAGTGCTGCTTGGGAATGGGCACATCATTTTTGTCACCTTGCAACTATCCTTTTCTAGAAGAGTGTCTAATATTATCAGTTTCAATTAGAGAAACATTCACATTTTTAATTGCCGTTGTCAAATGTTGGCTTTTTAGTCTGCCACCAAATGGAATTTATAAGATGTCAACTTCAATTTTAAAAAAATCCTTAGCTTGTATATTGTATCAGGGAAAGCCAGTGTCTTTTCATTTGGATTGATCTGTTATAGACTTTGAACCCAATGAAAGGTTCTTTGCAGAAAGAATTCTTTTCAGTCCAATTTCGTAATGACAGGCAGAAAAAAATTAATTTTCCAATGCTGTCAATAAGGTGACCTTTTCCTCTGGCAACTGAGAATATGATAATGCTTTTGTATGCCATATGCAGAATCATTATTCGTCTGTTATGTGGCTTTGTATGTACAATAAAAAACTTTGATTTGAAAAAAAAAGCATAGAATGGATTTGAAAAATAGATTTCTGCATAGATTTGTTCATGGTTTTATTTCAGGAATTGACAGTTCTTTCTTTAAATACAATGTTCTAATGACTAGTAATTGTTCATTGAAACATTGACTCAGAGCATTGAAGGCCCATGTAGGGTCTTCATCAAGATGGGCAGGTCTATAATGATAGAACAAAGTGATATTTTTATTATTATTAAAATCACAGAATAGAAGATATTCAACCTTTGTAAAAAGAACAAAAAACTGTATTCAGGCATTGAAGATTTGTTGAAACAGCTCAAGTTGTGTCTCATAGATGGTCAGATCAATGAATGAGTCTATTAGCACTGAAATATCACTGAAGTTATTGTCAAATGCAGTTTGCCAAGTATCTGCAGAAGAGACCCTAACCTATTTTATCTCCTTGAGTGGTAGGATAATGGTATAAAACTTCAAAACAAACATATCTTGTTTGATCTTTGAAACTAACCAACATCAGCCCTGGTTAGCATAGGTTGACCACCCCATTCCAAAATGCTTGGGACCAAAATTATTCTGTATTTCAGATTTTGCAATACGCGTGTGCGCGCGCGTGTGTGTGTGTTGAGATATTTGGGAGATGGAACCCAAGTCTGAAAAAAAACCCCATCATATTTCATATGCAGTTTGTACTTGTAGATCACAGTTTGTAATAATTTTGCACATGAAACAATGTTTATATTGAACCTTCAAAAAGTGAAGGTGTTTCTGTCTCAACCACTCATGTTAATAATTTTGGATTTTGAAGTATTTTGGATTTCTGGATAAGGTTTATTCAGCCTGTACATGGATGGGAGTCCATCAATGAATATTAGGTGCCATAGATTATATTTCAGAGGAAGGTATGGGAAAAACCATTTGAGTATTCCTTGCCTAAGTAGTTTTTATAAATCAATAGGCAGCTTGAATCATAGTGGCTATCTGTTCTGTGACAACCATCCTTGACAGGATTCAAAAAGCTGTATTTCTTGGAGGAAATTGCTGGCTCTTTTTAAAATAAAAATTCACAAAATGCAGGAAAATACATTACAAAGGAGGGGTTAACAGCAATGCTTAATATTGTATAGGGCCAGCATGCTTGTGGACCAATTGAAATATAACCTCCAGGGATAAAGATGGAATAAGTTGTACCTACAGACTTTCAGTGGTTGAGCCTTTGATCATAAGTTATCCATCGGGATTCTCTTGGCTATTTTTAGTGGCAGTAGGTGATGGCCACTGGTGGATTCACTTTGCAGGAGGTTTTTTTTTGAAAAGACAAAAACACATTTTAAAGCCAGCTAAGCCAAACTAGCAGTTTGAAAACATTCAAATGTGAGTAGATAAATAGGTACTGCTCTAGTGGGAATGTAATGACATTCCATGCAGTTATGCAGACCACATGACGTTGGAGGTGTCTACAGACAACGCTGGCTCTTCAGCTTAGAAATGGAGATGAGCACCAACCCCCAGAGTCAGACATGACTAGATTTAATGTCAAGGGGAAACCTTTACCTTTTGAGCCAGCAACCATGAAATCCAGAGTATTGTAATAGGTTTGAATGTTGGACTAGGATACTGGAGACCAGGATTTGAATCCCTGCTAGGCCATGGAAACCTTCTGGTGAGCCTGGGCAAGTCATATTCTGTCAGCTCCAGAGGAGCTCTGAATAAATCTTGCTCAGAAAACTCCATGGTGGAATTCCCTTTGGGTAATCATAAGTCATGTGGGTGGCTGAGGTAGTGACACTTACGCTTTCTGATTGTTCAGTGTATACAAACCTAGCTTCAATCACATCAAAATAGGTTTTAAAGCTTCTTTCAGGATGTGTGTTTTAAGATGTGAAAGATAGATAAATAAATTTGAAGACTCCTTGGCAGTGTGATCAAAATGTTCCTGGCTGTCACGATAGTGAATGGCTCAACTGCCATTAAAAAGAATGGTGATGGAGTTGGAGGAGAAGAGAGGGAGGACTGTGGCTGGTCAGCCGAGGCATAAGGACTGTAAAATATTAATTGCAGTAGTTTTATATATTAGCTTTATGTAGTCATAAGAGTAAGCAGAAAGGAACAGACTCAACTATTTGAACAATACTAACTCCGTTCTTCCTAAATTCCAGGATAGAAGCACTTTCCTCTTGCTAGTGGAAGGAGACATGCAAATAAATTATCTATCCTAAGTTATCATTTCCTGTTTTCATTGAATAATTATTTAAATACTGTAAAAGTCAAATTGTTAGGATATACGGTAGCAGCAAAATCTTGAAGAATTGAGTGCTTCGTTGTTGAAATCATTTTATTCCATTCTAGTACATTCCCCTGGTTAATAAATGATCTTGTATGCAACCTTGGTTAAAGAATCCATAAAACCTTTGGAAACTAATGGCCCAGAAAGCCAACTTTAATTGACAAAATCATTTGCTCATCTTCACAAAGTGATTCTTAATCAGATACAAATAGTTCATCCTCTCCTAATGTAATACTTTACTGAAATAGCAGATGTAAAGCACAAGCATTGGGAGACTTCTGTCAAATCTGTCAGAGCTCCCAGAAGCCCTTTGCAAGTTGAAGGGAGAGCAATGCTGACATTAAAGTCTTTGGGTGTATCTACCCTGTAGAATTAATACACTTTGACACCACTTTAACTTTCATGGCTCAATGGTTGGGATCCTGGGAGTAGTTGGTTCACAAGCTCCTGAGCTCTTTGTGCCAAAGAGTGCTGGTACCTCAACAAACTACAAATCCCAGGTTTCCCTAACATTGAACTACAGCAGTTAAAATGGTGTCAAACTGCATTAATTCAACAGTGTAGTGTACCCTGGGTTTCTTATTCTTTCAGATGAATTTTGTCCACAGGGCAGGTCTAGAAAATCTATTAGTCTCTAAGATGAAGCAAAATAATGAAGTATCTACAATTAGACTTCTTGCCACAGACCAATTTTCTTATTTTTTAAAAAATGGGTCAGACTTAATACAAGATCCATGTCATAGGTGCCAAAGGTAAGAACTTGTTATTGTTGCTCAGATCAAGTTTAATTCTATTTTCCTCAAGAATGCTTACAGACCAGAGTGTATTCGATTCTTGCCCATTATGGCTAAGACATCTGAGTATTTGCTTTCCCACCGAATACTTCATGCTCCAAGGGAATTCAGCATCTTCATCTGTGCAAGTGTAATATCTCTCTATCCAACTATTTTTGGAACAGTCTCTGTATCATTGAGGGATTTGCATTGCAGTCTGTTGTGCTTATTTATTTTGTTTGTTAACTGTCGCCAAGTTAACTACAATTGTGGCACCATTACTAGAAAAAACATTTATTAAATTGTGCAGCTGATGTTACATTTTTTGCATTTCCACTTTTGTCTCCATTTATAGCACTAAGGAACGTAGGTTTGACTGCCTTTTGTTTTAGATATTGTTACAGTGGAAAGGAAGAATACTTCCGGCCAAGCCAGTGTCCTGACAAATTTCATGATGTTTGCATTGAACATGGCCATGCTTTTGTTGACATTCAGAAAAATAGCTATGATTTGAGGGAGAATGTGAACATTTGTTCTATCTCTTTCAGCCAACGTCTTTACATGAATTTCAAGCTGGTCTCTAGCGGGACTCTGCGGGAGGATGAATGCAGAGGAGCTGGAGTTACTGGGTGACTCCAAGTACAGGAACTATGTAGCTGCAGTTGACAAGGCTCTGAAAAGTTTTGAGTACTCCAGTGAGTGGGCTGATTTAATCTCTTCGCTTGGCAAGCTGAACAAGGTATGATATGGATCACTTCAGACAAATTGGAAGGATTGTGATGAATCATGATCCAGAAGTTTTTAAAAATACAGAACTGATCTGAAAAGAGTAAATTGAAAAACTTGAAGGACCAGATATTTCTCATTCCTAATGTTGTGGGATGCAGCACAATGAGCTGTTACAGTTTTCTATTTAAAAATTTCCTTATAAAACCAGCCATAACAATTTTGAAAGGAAAGAATGAGCACTTTATATAGGGTTCATATAGATTTTCCCTTCCCTCTGCTACTGCAGACAGAAAATGAAAAGCTATTCCTTTCATACATAAAAAGCAATGGTCAATAGGTAATGCTGATGATGGTGCCATTACTGCTCAAGCAGGGAGCTTTCAGATGGTTGAACAGAAGCTCTCCGAAGCTCTAGGTGTTCCACACTGGGCATGCATACTTAGCAGCAGAGTAGCATAGCGCAAGGGCAGATGTCTTCACTGTATCTGGTTGTGATCCCCAGGTTGCACCAGTCAGCTTTCGTATAATATTGTTTCTAGCACCCATTTTTTGGTTGATATTCAGGCAGTGCTTCTTGTAGGTCAGAGCACGGTCCAGGGTAACTCCCAGGTATTTGGGTGTGCTGCAATGCTCCAGTGGGATTCCTTCACAGGTAGTCCTCAGAGCTCGAGATGCTTGTCTGTTCTTAAGATGAAAAGCACATGTCTGTGTTTTAGATGAATTAGGAATCAGCTGGTCTTCCCTGTAATAGGCAGTAAGATCACCTAGAGCTTCGGAGAGCTTCTGTTCAACCATCTCAAAGCTTGAGCGGTAATGGCACGATCGTCAACATAGATGGAACTCTCTGTCCCTTCTGGCAGTGGCTGGTCATTTGGGTAAATGTTGAACATTGATGGAGCAAGCACACTCCCCTGAGGCAGGCCGTTCTTCTGTTTTCGCCATCTGCTTCTTTGGTCCTGGAACTCAACACAAAAAGCTCCTGTTTTGTAGCAGATTTCCTATGAGGCGGGTGAGGTGGTAATCCTTTGTGATATTATACATTTTTCTCTGGAGGAGGCGGTGGTTTACAGTATCATAAGCCGCTGACAGGTCTATGAAGACAGCTCCTGTGATCTGCTGCCTTTCAAAGCCATCTTTTATGTACTGAGTCAGGTTCAGCACTTGCGATGTGCAGCTTTTGTTTTTCCTGAAGCCAGCTTGCTGTGGAATCAGAAATGGGTCTATTTTTTCCATAATTCTATGCAAAATAAGTCTCTCCAGAACTTTGTAAAGATGGAACAACAAGGAGATTGGTCTATAGCTTTTTGGATCATTACGGTCTTTGCCTGATTTCAAGATGGCTATGACTCTTGCTTTCCTTCAGATTTTGGGGATCTCACAGGATACAGTGGAGTTGTTAATCAGCTCCAGCAGCCAGCACCTTGCTTTTGGACCAAAGTTCTTAATTTGTTCCATCCGTAGATCATGCAGGCCAGCTGCTTTGCCATTTTTATATTTCGTGAGAGCAATGTCCAATACAGTAAATGTAAAATGTTCATGCAGGTTGTTGTTCTCATTCTGGAAGGCGTGTAAAACGCTTCTCTTCCGACACGCTTTTGGGGAATAAGATGGCAGATAGCCCCCCAGTGGTCCTGCCATTTTGTGCATAACTGTGTTGGGTCGCTTAATCAGCGATACTCATTTTATTGTGTTCCTGTGATTTTATTGTGTTTTTACCGTGTATTTAGGGCATTTTAGTATTTGTTATCTGTATGTGCATTTTGTAAGTCGCCCCGAGCCACACCAGGAGTGGCGACTCACAAGCATGAATTAATAAATTAATTAATTAATTAATTATCTGGTTGTGTGACTATTGGCAAGGTTGGGTTTCCCATTCTTCAAGAGTTGGTGTGCTATTTGATCTGCCTTTATGCTGGCATGGGTATTAGTTTGTGTGGGATCATTGCTCAGCCATCTTAGCAGCCTCTATGCCTTCTAACTGCTCCTGCCCTTGTCGACTTCTATTATCAGCTTTATCCACTCTTCTTTCTTGGCTTCAGAGATGGAGGACAAAATGCTCGGCGCTGCCTGAAGAGTTTGCTCATTACCTGGCAGTGCGGACTAATACAATCCAGTTTAAAGCAGAAAACCTGGGATCAGGTCCTGGGTTATAGATGGGTCTTCCTTGTGGAGCCTCTGTTAGTTTTCCAACAAGGCAGCTGTTTCAGGAGCAATGCCCTAAAGGTAGTGGGTTCTGCAGCCTCTCGGTATAGAGGCCCGTGAGCAGGTTTTCACTATTTCGATAAAGTGTTCATATTCCTCAGGGATTGGCGCGACCAATATGATCATGTCATCTAACATGTCTGAGAATTTAGTCCAGTTTGCTGTTCTGAAGTTGAATCTTCGTTTAAATTGAACTTCCTGAGGTCTTATAGTTGGGAACAGTTGGCATACTATTGGTCGGTGCTGTGTGTTTGGTATTGGTGGTCCTACTGATTTAGTGCATTGCTGCACAATGCTGTTGCTCACAAATAAGAGGTCTGGGTTATATCCTCGATGCCATCTCCCATTGTTGTAGGATGGTGGGAGCTTACTATCATGAATGAGTGATAGTTTGTGCAGTTCACGCAGAGGTAATTGTGATGTTAAGTTATACTCCTGACTGATATGTATTGAGCTCTCATACTTCTTCAATTTGCTATTTTATGTATGCTAAATAATTTATAGTATATCCAGTTAATATGTGTTTATGTCTTCAGCTATTATTATAGTTGCGGAGTTTATTAATACTGCTATTCTTCACTTGTTTAATTGCTTTCTTTATCTTTACTGGTACTATTTTCTCAATTCCCAGGCGGGACTGCTCAATGTTTTGTCCAGAGCACTTAGTAGACTAGTTCTTTCTGTGGTGTACTTCTGTTGACATCTCATATGTAACATAAGACTCTTATGTGTTCCACACCTATGCCACTTGCATTTTAATATTACAATTAAATTGGCCAATCCTGTTTTATGCTTTGTGACTTCTCCAAATTCAGATTGCAAATTGTGGCTTTGTCCTGTTTGAATCACATAGAGCACAGTATGCTAATCAAGATGTAACAGCAGATTTCTATAAAAGTAGATGAATTTTATTATATTCTATAGAGTATTTAATTGCTTTTAAAATAATGCTTTTATATTATAAGATATATTCTTGTATGTTTTTAATCTGTTTTGGTTAATATACTGTAAATTGATGCAAGTCCTCATTGTGGAAAGGAGGGGTATAACATGAATATTTATTGTTTATTTGAGTTCATTTTATAAAATAAATAAATAAAATTGTAATGAAAGAGATCAGTTTTCTGAATTAAAAGCATTGGCCAACAAGAGTGATTTGTTTGTATTGTATCACAATGGCTTGTTTAGTAGAATTAGTTGTTCACACTTTTAAAATATATTGCAATGTTTTCTGTTAGGTTCTCCATAACAATGCAAAGTACCAAGTAGTACCAAAAAAGCTCACCATTGGAAAGCGCCTGGCACAATGCCTTCATCCTGCCTTGCCAGGCGGAGTGCACCGGAAGGCGCTTGAGACATATGAGATCATCTTCAAAATCATTGGTCCCAAGCGCCTGGCCAAAGATCTCTTCCTTTACAGGTAACCCTGGAACATGAAATGATCCTTAATCAAAACACGAATTAGCATTATGTTTTTGTATTTTTAATAAAGGGATGCAACATTTCCCATCCAGCATGTGTGGCTTTAGAAGAGGGCAACTTAGAAGACAACTTAGAAGACAGGCCCTATATCCTAGGATCTTATCCCAGGTTTTTTGTTTATCCCAGATTATCTGGCAGTGCGAACTAATACAATCCAGTTTAAAGCAGAAAACCTGGGATCAGGTCCTGGGTTATAGAGCCTGTCTGGAAGGGCCCTTAATACTTGAAATTTTTGAAAGAACAAGTACGTAGATCTGGTGTTGCCATTTACAGTGTTGAGAGTTATGCGCAAACTTTTTGACCCCAAGATTCACATGATATGGGATTGTGGATAATATAGGTCTGTGTCTCCCATTGAAAAGGAAAGTGGAATTATAGTTGTTAGTTTTGCTTAATGTTCTGAAATGTTTGTCTTTTGAGAATGTGGAAAAGAAAACAAATGGTTACTTCCCCCTTAAGTTGCTCAGAACACATTGCTCAATAAGCAACTTTAATACCTATTTTTGTCAGTATTTACACATTGGGCCACTACCTTGTGCATTAGTAGTAAAATGACGAAAATGATATGTATAAAACAGCCCAGCCTCACGCAACTACCATGTTGCTCTCTTGTATCTGTAGTTGTGCTTTGTTTTTACAGTTCTGGATTATTTCCCCTTCTCGCCAATGCTGCCATGTCTGTCAAACCAGCGTTACTTAGCCTGTATGAAGTATATTACCTTCCTTTGGGAAAAACATTGAAACCAGGCCTTCAGGGACTATTAACTGGGATACTTCCTGGTTTGGAGGAAGGATCCGAATATTATGAAAGGTAAGGCAGCTATAAATTCCTGTAGTCCCGGATTATGATTGTGGATGGAATTATTTTTAATGGTGATGGCAATGTTTTATATATTTAATGTGCATTAATTTCAATTTTTAAATTTTTAACTTAATGTATTTTAATCTGTTTATTTTTCAAAGGCATTAAATAGTTGCCATATGTAAAGCCGCCTTGAGTCCCCTTCAGGATAGAGAAAAGCGGAATACAAATAGAATAAATAAATAAATAAATAAATAAATAGCACTACTGTTATAAAATCTTGTGCTGATGAAATCTTTAGTATGATCCTAGCTATAGTTCCCACGGAGCCATGAAACGTATTTTAATTGTTTATTTTTCAAAGGCATTGAATAGTTGTCATATGTAAAGCCGCCTTGAGTCCCCTTCAGGATAGAGAAAAGTGGAATACAAATAGAATAAATAAATAAATAGCACTACTGTTATAAAATTTTGTTCTGATGAAATACTTCAAAGAGTTGTTGTGTGGATAAACGGTTCCGGCCCAGCTTACCTGTCCAAAAGCATCTCCCCCTATGAACCATCTATGAGATTAAAATCTTCTGGGGAGACCCTGCTCCCAGTCCCGCCTCCTTCACAGGTGCGTTTGGTGGGGACGAGAGACAGGGCCTTCTCAGTGGTGGCCCCTTGGTTGTGGAACTCCCTCCCCAGCAAAATCAGGTCAGCCCGTTCTCTCCTGACCTTTGGAAAGCAAGTAAAAAATGGCTCTGGGACCAAACCTTTGGCCAATAATGCAGTGCAATAACTGAAACTGGAAAATTTTGTGAAATAACGACTGGAATGGCTTTTTGACTATGATTCCATATTGCGTGGTTTTAATAATGTGTTTTAATGTTGATATGCTTTGAACTCTGGTTTTGTTGTATATTTTATTTTACTGTATGTATGTTTTTATGACATTGAATTGCTGCCTATCTGTGAGACCGCTCTGGGTCCTCTTCGGGGTTGAGAAGGGCGGTATACAAATGCAGCAAATAAATAAATAAATAAAGTAGTGGGGAAGAAAACCATGTACATCACTCACATCAGTCTAACTATTAAAAATAAAGCTCCAATTCCTAGGTGCTAGCAGTACACTGTGGAGGTAAATTTTTCAGTGAGGGAAATACAATGCAAATGCTGATGCTCCAAATCACTTGATCGTTTTTTTTAACCTTTTGTTTAAATTTGTGAAAGACAGGTACGTTCAAGGACTTACTTAAAACTATACAACTTCTTTTTTTCTTTTCTCTTTTCAACCCTGCTACTTATGCCACAGAACAAACACTCTGCTGGAGAAGGTAGCTGGTGCAGTGGACCAATCTGCTTTCTACAGTGCACTTTGGGGTAGTCTTCTTACTAGTCCTGCAGTTCGGTTGCCTGGAATTACTTATGTCCTCTCCCATCTCAATAGAAAGCTTTCCATGGAAGACCAACTCTATATCATAGGCAGTGATATTGAACTAATGGTAAGTGCCAGTAACATTAAATTTATGGAATTACCCAATTCTACTTACTTTAATTAGTAATTTAAAAATACAGTCAGCCCTCCATATTTACTCGGATTAGGGCCACAGGATCCCTGTAAAAGTGTGTGTGTGTGGGGGGGGGGGACCCCACAAATAAAGAAATTGCTTTTTTAACTGTTGGAGCACCTTTTTAGGAATTTCTTTACCTTCCAGCATGACTCTATGTCAATGTCATTTTGAAGCTGACTGTAGAATCGCATTGGAGGATCTAGAGATTCCTAGAGGAGTGTTAAAAATCATAGAATCATTTTCCTACTTCTTGGAAGAGGGTTTGACTAGATAGCCCACGAGATCTCTTCCAACTCAAGAGATCTCGTGGGCTATCTAGTCCAACCCTCTTCCAAGAAGTAGGAAAATCTTCACATCTATTTCTTTAACACATATTTCATAAAATATTGAGGATTATAATAATTTTAATTTTAAATCTATTGGTTGTATCTTCTTATCTCTTCTCACATTGTCTCCTGGCCTTCATATATTCTTTTTTTGTTCTTCGTGGAAAATAAATTTTAATTTTTCATGACAAATTATTTTACATTAAATATTTTCTGACTGCTTTTTTTAAAACTGGGAATTATATTATAGGTAGAAGCAGTAAGCACTTCAGTTCAAGATTCCAGTGTATTAGTCCAGAGGAGCACACTCGACCTGATACTTTTCTGTTTTCCATTCCACATGAGTCAGGTAAAGTGTCACAGAATGGATATTCCATCAAATACCCTGTTGCATGTACTAGGCGAAATCAGCAATATTGTCCAGGATCTGCATGGGGAATGTAGTACATAAGGATAACTCTCCTGGTGCTTCACTTTTGTCGCAGCTAATCTCTTAAACAGTTTAACTGGCACGGTCCTCCACAATATATGGATATAACATCCATAGCACATGAATATACTGCATTTCATTGAATCTAAGGCTTTAAAATGGGGTCTGAGATTCGATGGAGCCTTGGACTCACTAGTTTTGGGGGTGTTGTTTCAATTGTCTTACCTTCAAGAGAGGAGTCTGACTGAGCTAAATGCCACTTCCTGCTTCCCCTGCCTCCCTAGTGGGCCCATAGAATTAGGAAAGTAGACTCATGCAGAGAAGTTGCCTTCCGTTTTTTTCCAAACTCCCTCTTGACCCCACAGTAATTATTGTACTTCAGAGCCCATTTGAAACAAACACAAGGTATTGTGCATACAGAGGAAATTCTAAAAAAATATTGTAAGCAAAATGTTTTACATTTTATGGTGCCTTAGATTCAGTGAACTACACTAATATGGATGGCTAGTTCCATACAATTGAATGCAGAATGGGAAGCTTGCCATGTCATTAAGTTTGCTATTACTTTAAATGCTTTTTGGTCAGGTTGGGATATTGTATTCCCAATTCTTTCCCTCATCATGGAGTTTACTTCCAGCTATTTTTTTAAAAAAGAATTTTTCTCTCCTCATTTAAACAGAGGAAGCATGTCAAAAATGGAGCCAGGTTACACAAACACATGTATACATGCACTGCTAAGGATCTACTTGCTTCAAAGGAAATTGATGTGGGATAGGATTCACCCTCAACTGTTCTTCAGCAGTCCAGATTTTTTTTTTACCCTTCATTATCCAGCTGATTAGGAGAAGAAAACTACCCTGACAAAAATGGCTGGAGTTGGGTAGAAGAATACTACCACCAAGGACCTTTGAAGCAAATATTTCAGTGGCAGGCTTCTTCTTCCAGTCTTTTTGGTAGATTACCCCACCTCCATTCAAGGAACAGAAAAATGTGTGATGGTGGCTTGAAGGAAACCTCAGCATGTACTTTGGGGTCTGCCAGGTTTACTTTGTAGATCTTGCTGCAGATCTGATGCATGGTACTGTGAAATGGATAAAGCTCTTATTACTAAAGAATTGAACAGAGTTGAGAGCCAAGAAATCACTACATCAGGCTGGTCAAGTTCATGCTATGTTGTGTAGTTGGTCAAGAACCTACTAAAGTAACAAGTCAAGGTTTACAATTTTTACCCCTTGCATAACTTATGTTTAGCAATGAGTGAAACAAACTGAGTGAATAAAATGAAACTAGTTAGTTGGTACGTAGGTATTCATTATCAGCTAGAGAAAGCTGATCAATTCCTAGAGATTAACTTGGCAAACTATAATAATAAAAGGTACTCTTCGTATTTTTTATTTAGTAATAGATTGGGAATTCTGCTTGATGAGACTGCTAGAAGTTTGAGCATTTAGATTTGCTTTAAAAACATTTTAGGACAAAAGATGAAGCCTGTTTATTCTGTTTGGTAAAAAATAATGTTGATAGAACAATAATGTGGTGGTTTTTTTTATTTGCACTGTGATCAGGGATTTATTCCAGTGTGTAAATATAAAGGTTTCCCTTGACATTAAGTCTAGTCATGTCCAACTCTGGGGTGGGGGGGGAGGGGTTGCTCAATTTCTAAGCCAGAGAGCCGGGTTTGTCCATAGACACCACCAAGGACATGTGGCCAGCATGATTGCATGGAGCACCGTTACCCACCATCCAGTGTGTACTTCAACAAATTAAATTGTCTGAAATAAAGTTGAAGGTTGGAAGTACAAATGTGGCAGCTGTCTGCCAGCAAGGACACAAACTCATTTGGTGAGAGCAGAAATGGAGTGGGTAATAAGCCTTAATAAAAGCACTTTGTTTTGTTTAAGTTTCATATAGCCGCTTGAATAAATTTTAGATGTACTGGGGAATTAATTAAATGTTTGCTCCTTTATGCAACTAAACTTCTGAATGTGAAACCTGTTGCTGCATGTTGTTTAAATTTCCAATTCTAGGCAACGCGGCCAGACATGGTCAGAATTCTGTCAGCATCTCTCCATGTAGTTCTGCGCAGAGATATGTCACTCAATAGAAGGCTTTATGCCTGGCTTCTAGGTGGGTGCAGGTTATATTGTTATTGCTGCTGTTGTTATGAGGAAATGTGCAATCTCCTTTCCAGTTTGCAAAAATCTTTAGACCAGAGAAGAATCTTTTTAGAAACAAAACCTCAAAATACATTTTAAAATTCGTATAGCTAAAAAATTGTTTTAATAAACTATGTCAGCTTACTAGCAACATGAAAAACCATACTTGTATTAGAAATTAAAATATATTGTTTGGAATTATATTGTTTGGAATTACTATTTTGTCTTTTGGAATCTGACTATGTGGTTCTGCAGGGTTCTCTGTTGTTCCCCAGACCAATATTTTCAACACCAAATATAAGTGACTGGGGGGATTGGTTGTAGATTTGGGATATGATGTCATATTTTTGGCTCTGTTCCTTCTTATCTAGCCAGTATACAATCACTCAATGTAATTACAGGGACTATGTCACATTGCATACAATTCTAGAACTATGATTCCACACACAATGGGATCGTCACATTAGAGAATGATTATTTTACCTTTCTCTAATGCCTCAGCTAGTTATAAACCCTAGTATTCCTCTAAATGTTGCCGAAGCAGCTAAAATGAGTCACAGCACTTTAATTGTATAGTGCAAAATGGTCCCAGAAATGGAGCAAAGGCGCATATTACACCTAAGGTTGATCTCACTTTATTTCTATGCACAATTCAGAGTGCTATTTTTTTATCTCAGATATCTTACCAGTCTCCTCCTGCACACATATATTTGAAAAAAGACTCGTCCAAATTTTTTGGCCTGCATAGTGAAGCTGTTGCATCCAAGACGCTTACAGCACAAGGAGCAGAGACATCAACATAGCTTCCTGGTGGGTTTTTTAGTGGTGTTTGATTACCTACTATGGAAAATGGGCTACTCGACTACACAGGCCCTTGAGCCATTCCTCTCCAGTTTTCTTAGTCAGTGGCTCTCCAGATTTCCTTCCTCAAGGAACCCCTGTTCATTTTTCTTGGACTTTCTGGTAGTGTAACTGACAACATCTTTATTTCAGCAGGCCTTTGAAAGGTAAGGTAGATGAACACCTTATTATGAGCTTCTCTTTTTTTCTCCTCTCCTTTGTTCTATAGTTTAAAATGTGTGTTTGAATTTGTTGTGTGAAGTGTTTATATAGTTTAGCATTAATTAAGCTCCCATGGAAGCTTTTTGTAAGGCCATGTACTGGGAGAAAAATGATGCACTTGTCTCATTTACTATTCAATTCAACTTAGACAACCTACAAGATGCAACTGAGAACTGAGCTCCTGAAGACACACAATTGAATTATGTGCAGACTGGCATTTCCACTAACAAGAAGAATCCCATTTCCCTTTGGGCACATGTTCTGTAGAACTGGGAACTTGTATTGCATAATTCTTCACAGAGCAGGCATCTATTCAGAAGTAATTTGTCAATGTGTCATGAGGCTTACTTTCCATCAGTAGCACAGTGAGCCCCCGGTGGCACAATGAGTTAAACCCTTGTGCTGGCAGGACTGATGACAGACAGGTCAGAGGTTCAAATCTAGGGAGAGCTAGTTGAGCTCCCTCTGTCAGCTCCAGCTCCCCATGTGAGGACATGAAAGAAGCCTCCCACAAGGATGGTAAAAAACATCAAAACATCCGGGCATCTCCTGGGCAACATCCTTGCAGATGGCCAATTCCCTCACACCAGAAGCGACCTGCAGTTTCTGAAGTCACTCCTGACACGGAAAAAAAAGTAATACAGTGTGAAAGTCAAAGCTGTGAACCAGGAATCTTTGTTTCAAATCTCACCTCAACTCTAAACTGACTAATGAGACTTTAACAAGATGCTATTCTCATTTCTAAAAATTAAGTATCTTACAGACTTGTTCTAATTTTTAGAACAAGATTCTAAAATGAGTAAACTCAGAAAGCTACTACACACTATCCCAAATTCATTTCACTCTACATTCTTTTGAAGTACCTTTGGAAAAAAGTAGGTTGAACATCACCCAGAATGCCAGGAATCCCTATAGAAAGGGGAAACAGTCTGTTGTTTTGCTCTTAAATGCAACTAGTTGCCTTTTATTAAATTTAATTTAAAATGGTCTTTCCTCTTGCCAACAATATTTGGACGGCAAAATGGTAAGTTGTGAGACCTCAGCTGTTTGTTGTTCTTTACCGGTTTCTTTAAGCATTGCATTAATTTGCTATTTCATTTTCTTCACTTGAAGGTTTTGATAACAATGGTGCTATTATAGGGCCTAGAAGCACAAGGCACAGTAACCCTGAAGAACACGCTACATATTATTTCAATACATTCTCTAAGGAAATGTTAGTTCAGGTAACCATGTTTTTAATGCATTGTTTGCATGTTGGGAGGATAAGGGAGTATGTGCATAGCAGCCATGCTGGCTAGAGACTTTTGAGAGCTGTGATTTAAAAAAATCAACATTTCTGTACAAATTTCCATATAGCAGCAAACAGCAATATACATTGCAAAGTTTGTTGGGTTCTGAAGCAGATGATGGTACCATTCAGATTGGTTTCTTCGTTTTATAATTTTAACAATTTTATTATGTGATGTTATGTGAACTCGTGTTTGCTGCTATACTTTTATGTTATTGCTTTTATGCTTATGTATTGTTTATTTTATATACAACACTCTGGGATGCTTTTGTGAGCCACCTGAGTCCCTTCCAGGAGATGGTGGTGGGGTATAAATGAAGATTATTATTATTGTTATTGTTATTATTATTTTGAGGTGTGGGGCATGCTACAGTCCCACCAAAAAGCCTGGTGGGTTCTGTAAAGGTCAGCCCTGTTATATGCTGTGACCAATTAAGTGCTTGGCATGTCTACATTTTGATTATAAAGTTTTGGGTTTTTTTTACAGGCAATGGTGGGAATTTTGCAAATCAATGTGCGTGCAGAGGAGAGTACCTTGATGCAAGACCTTAAGCCTTTCCGGATTCTTATCAGTTTACTGGACAAACCTGAGCTAGGTAACTGCATGAGCACTGCCTTATGCTTAGCTGTTGAAGTGTAACCATAGAATCATGAGGTTGGAAGAGACCACAAGGATCATACAGTCCAACCCCCTGCCATAAGGTTATATAATGTTGTGTTTTTTTCTTGACAAGAGGGGATTTGCCTCGGCTTTCTCTGAAACTGTGACTTGTCCAAGGTCACTTAGTGGGTTTATTATCTACAGCTGGTAGGCTGTTAGGAATTGTGGGAGTTGGAGTCCAAACACCTGGAGGGCCGAAGTTTGTCCATGCCTGGTATACATTGTTCTGTTTTTCCTTCAGTGAGCTGAAAGTGGTGCTGTACATGACTCACTTTCTGCTCACAACAATCTCATGAGGTAGGCCATTCATTGTTGCACAATCAGTGAAGGAGAAATAGTCGATCCCATTTTCCTATTTAAAGGAGAGTGTTCAAAGGTATAGCTAAAACCAAGACTTGTACAACATAGTTGTATGTGTCTTAGTATTGTATAGTGTAATTAGCATTTGGATCAGGTGTAATTAGCATTTGGACCCTAACCCCATCTTGCATTATTGACACTGGAGTGGACCAAGTACAATACTGTGCTAAGAACTATACTTTTATTAACTACTTTACATTAAATGCTTTCTCAGTAAGCAAGTATATTGCAGTTTAGGTCTACCATCACAAATCTCTGTAAACGTTTTGGCAACTTAACAGGCCAAGTGAAATAAGAACAAAGACAGTATGAATAAGTGTCTTCCATTGTACAGTTGATTAAACTTCAATTGGCATGAATTGTGACCAAGTTACATATTAACTGGGGTGGAATTCTTGACCTGTACAATTGCAGCCCTTTCTTTTGTTCATTTTTAGGACCTGTAATATTAGAGGATGTTTTGATTGAAGTATTTAGGACCTTATACACACAGTGCAAAACTGAACTGGATCTTCAAGTGGAGTCTTCTTTCAGCAAGGACCATGCTCAGCTCAGCAGGTGATTGCATGAATTGAAAATGAAAATTGCAGGCTGTAGCCTTCATTTAAAGAACCATTCATTTAACTCAGTGGGCCAGAATAGCTATAAATTTTGCTTGAACAGCAGGCATCACAAATATTTTGAGAGCTTGAGAAGTTTAAAAAAATCAATTTGATTGTAGGAAGCAGAGACGGGGTGAAAAATCATTTATTTTTTTTAAAAAAACAAACTAAAAATAAAGCAAATAACACTTTCAGCCAACTTAAAATAGCTGTTTGAACACCAGCCAAGATGTTTAGTCAGAATACTCTAAATGTTCATGTGCCTAATTGTTGGCAAATTAGTTTGCATTATATTAGGGTGCATCACTAAATATACATTGAATCTGCAGGTATAGTAGGTGATTGATAATTACAAGTTCCTAAACTAAGGCCGCCCGGGTGGGGTAGATGCCCAGCTTCCGACCCTGGACGGTGAGGCGTTATGCCCATCGTCTTCTGTGAAGAGCCTGGGAGTCCACCTGGACTCCCAGCTGACTATGGAGGCCCAGGTCTCTACGGTCAGCAAGGTGGCCTTTTTCCACCTCCGACAGGCAAGGAGGCTGGCCCCCTATCTCTCCCGGAACGACCTGGCCACGGTGATCCAAGCCACGGTCATCTCAAGACTAGATTACTGCAACGCGCTCTACGTTGGCCTTCCTCTGTCGGCGACCTGGAAGCTCAAGCTGGTGCAGAACACTGCCGCCCGGCTCCTGTCTGGCACCCCAGCAGGCTGCCATATAACACTTGTCTTGCAGGATCTGCACTGGCTGCCAATTGAGCACCGGATCACCTTCAAAGTGTTGGTTCTTACCTTTGAGGCGTTGCACGGTCTGGGGCCAGCGTATCTGAGGGTCCGTCTCACTCCATATTGCCATTTGAGATCACTACGGTCTGAGGATGCCAACTTTTTGGAGGTACCTTCGGCGAAGCTGGCACGATTGACATCCACCCGTCGGAGGGCGTTCTCTGTCATAGCTCCCACGCTGTGGAACGCCCTCCCGGCCGAAACCCGGGCAATGAAGGACCTGCTCCCGTTCAGACGGGCTTGTAAAACCCACTTGTTTAAGCAGGCTTTTGGCGGGTAGGTTCGCACATTCTTAATTGTGCCACTGCTCAAATTGTGCTATTGTTTTATTGTGTTGCTCTGTTTTTAACTGCTTTTATTGTTTTATTGTTCTGTATTTTATTGTGCCTTTGGCTCTTGTAAGCTGCCGCGAGCCTCCGGGAGTCGGCGGCATAGAAACCCGAATAAATAAAATAAAATAAATAAATAAAATAAGGCTATTATGTGAAGCCGCTCTGAGTCCCTTTGTGGGAGAAGGGCGGGGTAGAAATAAAGTAAATAAATAAATATTATGGCCTCTGTTTAGTACCTAAATTAGGCTATCTCAAAAAGTATTTTCCCCAAATTGTCTGGTGCTTAAAGGTTTTTATATTTTAGAACTCTCTATAGATCATTCTTAATAGCAAGACTTCTTGTTTATATAGTAACTGGTTCCATTTTTATAATGAGTATACTTTTTTTAAAAAATGATTCTGTAGTCCAGGAATGGGGAAACGCTTTTCTGTTAAGGACTAGATTTCCTTGAGAAAAATCTGGAAGGAAACCCTCTATACCAGTGGTTCTCAACCTGTGGGTTCCCAGATGTTCTGGCCTTCAACTCCTAGAAATCCTAACAGCTGGTAAACTGGCTGGGATTTCTGGGAGTTATAGGCCAAAACAGCTGGGGACCCACAGATTGAGAACCACTGCTCTATACTCTCACTTATTTACATGTTCTTCCTACCCTTTGCTACCTTTGTGAAATCGAACTAGCGGCTGCTCATGGAATTTGGGTCACAGGTTTTTTTGCCCATACCTGGTGTAACCAGAGACACTCTACCAAGGATTTTCCTAGAAGATAATAGCTTAAGAGCTTTTATTGTCTCAAGGAAGCTTTTGATGGGCATGCTTCATGGTTCAGATGCAGGAGCTGAGATTTCATGTATGGAAATATAGCAGAAAGCCAAAGGATTAGACAGGAAAAGAAGATAATGTGATAGCTGTGAGGAAAATCAAGAAATAGATTTGGTGCAAGACTGCAAGTGTATGAAAGCATCCATATGAATATTGTTAATTGCATTTTCCTTCCAGCAAACTGAGGGAAAATAAGAAAACAGCAGAGCTGATTAAAACTGCCAATCTTCTGTTTAATTCCTTTGAGCCTTATTATATGTGGGATTACATTGCCCGCTGGTTTGAAGAATGTTGTAGGTAAGTTAAATTTAATTAGCAATGTATCTGATGAAGTAGATTAGTCTACAAAAGCTTATGTGACAGACTTCTTTCTCTCAGTTCGTCTCAAAGGTGTAACAAAACCCTTTACATCCTGATCCAGATCAACACGTCTTTTAAGTAATTAACAGTAGTTTGAATATTTCTTCTTCCCCACAGGAAAGTGCTGGGGATTATTTGGTGTATATCTGGCATGTGATATTGTTTGTGTGGGTACCAGATTGCTTCAGGATCTCTCACTATTCTTCCATTGAAAAATCAATTGTTAATTCTAGAAGCCTCTGGGAATAGCTCTTTTGCATTAAAAGAAGGCACAATTACACCCATACGTATACACACAACCAGAAAATTGTAAATGGACTTACAACTGCTTAACAGTTTTTTCTCTGCAGACTGGTTTTCTGAAAATGAAGGGTTAGAACTGCTGGAGCATATGCTGTCTGTTGAGGGTATAAAATTGTGCTAACTAAGCTCTGTCCTAGAGGAATAAAATAAGCTTGTTCTCTTCTGAAGATTTAAATATTTCAAATATCATCTTCACAGAACTCAAGGAGAGATTGTTATTTACCCCCAGGACAAGTTCAGAATTGCTTTTTATTCCATATGATTATTCCATACTTGATGAGTTTTATCTGAGTCTGGCCTATATCCCAGGACCTGATTCAAGATTGTATGCTTTGAACGGGATTATATGAGTCTAGACTGTCAGATAATCTGGGATAAACAGATAATATGGGATCAGATCCTAGGATATAGGGGAGTAGAGATCCAACCTGAGTGAATGTCCCCAGATTTACCTAGGAGCTTGTGTTTTCTTCCTCATGTGGGATGTATGAGTTAGAAGTACCTCCATCCCAGAACCCCATACAGTTTTTGTGGGCTTCCTTTGTTGACTTGAAAACTGGCAAATCAAGGGACAGGCTGTTTGGTTGGATGTGGGCTCTTCTAAATAAAAATGAGATTTTTCTACCAGGTCTGCTGTGCGAGTATAAAAACTTCCTCTGAATTATGATATTGTTATGACTGGGTTTTGAAATAATTTGTTGTTTATCACAACTTCTGAGGAGGGCATGTTTGGGTAGCTCCAAACTTGTAAACCTGTGATATCCAATTGGGAGTCCTGTAATTGCACCAAAGGATGAGGACAGCAGGGATCATATCCAACTCAGGGGCAGGTATCCAGAGATGTTTGCGGTAGCTTTTGGTAACATGGAATCCCTCCTGTGCCACTTGAAGTAGTTCAAAACAGGCTAGTTGGGAGAGCAGAGTCATCACTTCACAGACTTGTCGCCCATCCTCTCAAGTGGCAAACAATGAAGTTGTCCTTTTCCATTCTAGCATAATGGTGATTCTGTGTGTCACTGTCAAAACAATAGCCCTCCCACAATTGCCATTTGGCTAGCAGTCTTCAATTAAAAGAATGGGCTTGAGGATGTGTGATACAAAATATTTGGCTGTTCTGGTTTATCTGTGAATGATCCATTCAGGTTTGCAACTTCTCTGGTAGTGTTGCAGGGGTGGATCCAGACTTCCGGAGATTGGAAATCTCCTCCTGCATGCTCTGCATTGGAGTGTGGGAAGATAACGTTTACCATTCCCTCTTTTTCCTAAAGAATAGTGTGGGAACAGTTGTGGAAATCTTCAAGGGCAGAACAATACCAGTGGAGACAACTCGATAAAGTCTACGCCTAAACCAGTTGCCCCACCAGCCAAATCTGTGGGCAGTGTCTAGAAATTAAAAAGAAATCTAGACACTTTAGTTACTAATTTTCAGTAATTTAAAATTATATCGTGCCGCTGAAATACATCTTTACTATTTTTACCAGTATCAGCATATTATGTTATTTTCACTATATTACACATCCTGTGTTGTTTATATTGCTGCCCTGTACCAATGAAATAAACAATTTTCAATTCATAGAAGGACGCTGCACGCTCGACTACAGACTGTGCCTGGTGGAGGCAGTGAACCCGCCGAACTCCCCCTCACCAATTTCTGCCTGCTGGTTGATTTTTTGTTGGATATAGTATCCTTGGTAAGATTCTCTGCATTTACGGTTTATAACAATGAGGTGTTTGTGCTTTTCCTGCAATTTCTTGGTTTTTTGTAAATTAACTATACGGAGTTGTAGAATTTGGCATTGTCTTTAACTTTGTTAGACCTTGTTTGGCAAGCATTGCTTGAATTAGTGGTATGACTTCACTTTCAGAAACCTGTGCTTGTTTTTAAAATGGATGACTATCTATTTTGATTCTTTGGTATTAGAACTTGTTCAAACTCTTCCTCTTTTAATTCTGCTATACCAAAGACACTGTAATGTGTGTTTTGATAAACCTGTTAGGTAATAATAGTCATTTATGCATGTCAGCATTGTAACTTCTATAATCTTTATATGTCTTAATGAAGGCTTTTGAAAATGTTTTCCCCCTGTTATCTGACTTTCTTCAAATTCTTTGCTTTCTCATTTCAAAGCCTACTAGAAGTATGAGAGTGCTTTGTCAGGTATGAATTCAGTCTCTTTTCCCATTTTAACTAAAATTATCCTTTACATGTTTCTGTCAGAATTTACTTTGATAAGAACTAGGAGCAGATTAATTGTGAATATTGTTTAAGCTAATGTATCCTAGAATTTAGTTTTATCCTGATTTTCCTGCAAAATTTTTCTGTGCCAATAAATGCACATTGCTTTCTCATTTAAAGCACACAGTAGACACATCCAGCTGTTATTTTATGAATAATCCAGTAATTTACATCACTGTTTGATTTGACTAGGGAAGATGCAGTTATCAAGATAACATTATAATTGCTGTTAAGACATTTCTGAGCAATATAAATCATTGGGCAGAATAACCAGTAGCAACCATTTTGAATGTTTGTAAAGAATGTGTTGGCTGTTGGCTTCTTTGTAGATTAAGCATGAAGTCGATTTCTCTATAGTACAGACACACGTTCTTTCACTTTCCCATCCTCTCCCTGCATATTTAGAAAGCATAGTTATCTCACTTGATTCCAGAATAATGAGAATAGGTGGCGGTGGTGGTGGTGGTGGTGGTGGTAGTAGTAGTAGAAGAAGAAGAAGAAGAATGTCATTCCCTGTGAGACTTCTTTCTTGTGTAGGTGTAATGTGACTACTTCCTTCTGAGTACACATGTAGAGCAGTGGTTCTCAACCTGTGGGTCCCCAGATGTATTGGCCTTCAACTCTTAGAAATCCTAATAGCTAGTAAACTGACTGGAATTTCTGAGCGTTGTAGGCCAAAACACCTAGAGTCTCACAGGTTGAGAACCACTGATATAGAGGATTGGACTATCAGTGAGCATAATAATAGCTTGACAACCTGTGATTCTGGTTGGATCCAGAGAAACCCTGGTGAAATGGGTGGAGTCTTTCCCACCTATTGTGCCTAAGAATAATCTCCCATTTCTCCTCAAGCCCTGCCAGTCCCTTCTGAGAGTCAGAAAACTCTACTGCAATAGATTGGTGTTTATGAGCCTGAGAGAAAAAAGGCGAATCACTAAAATGAAATAGAAACTCCAATCGTAAGAAGTATTGCAGTATTCAACAATACTATCTGTCTTTTTAAAGTGTTCCCACATGTTCTCCCTTTGGTCCTCTCTATGACAGCCTCCTCCATCCTTCACAGTTCTCCACCTTCAGGAAAGCCTGCCAGGAGGGGAAGACAAGAAAGGCCCTTTGTTGTCATCCCATTCAGTTTGCATTTTGTTGCATTATCAATTTATTTGATTTTATGCAGTGTGGTAGTGAATGAAACTACTTATATGTTGTAATCATAGTTCCTTGCAAGAATACATTATGTGAGCCATCGATAACAGTGATGTTTATATATTGTTGGCAGGAGACCTACATTGAAATACAGACTGAACACTTGCCTCAGTTGTTACTCAGGATGATCTCTGCATTGACAAGCCACCTTCAGACATTGCACTTGTCTGAACTCACAGATTCACTGAAACTCTGCTCTAAGATTCTCAGCAAAGTTCAACCCCCGCTGTTATCTGCAGGTACGGATGGCGTCTTGCAGCTACCGAGTAGACATAGCACCTTGAAAGAATGGGAAGATAAAAAGGTAATTCTGTTTATGCTATTTTTACTTTTTTGAAAGATAAAATATTAAGTTTTTAAAGTGCATTCTGTAGTAGTTATAAAATTTCAAATGGTTCTTTAATCTGTATCCCCCACAATATTACTTTAAAAAATGATGTACTCCAAAAAAGGGACATGTTGCTGTGTGTATATAACCTAAAAAGTAGTTGAGTCTGTCATATCCACCATCTTATCTAGTTGGGATCATGCTTGCGTGATTTACCTGCGGGCAAAGGGGAATAAAGAAGAAATAATGTCTTTAGTTAGTCTGATAGCATGTAGGACAGTACACCATCTAGAAGCTGGTGAACTGCATCCTGCTCAACGTTCCCTTCTGGATCTATAGTCAGACCACTTTCAGAAGTCCTCTTCTATGTCCTTCATATTCCCTGAGTTTCACCTTATGGGTTTCAGCATATTAATGACAGAACATTCTTAATCATGTGGGAAAGAGGTTTGAGGTGGGAGGAAGGATTTTAAAATATTTTTATTTTTTATAATATTTATTTAAGCATCTATATATATATATATTTGTAACGTCCGTGCAATGTCGTATATAGACAACGAAACTATGGCTCGCAGAACCACCAAACTCGACAACCGAATGAACCATAGCACAAGGTACATACAACGCCAAAAACCCCGGACCTACATACCTCCCAACACCCCAAAAACCGATCCCCAAAAAACTGGCAATGGAACTCCCACCCCGGCCTCTCCGCTGCCAGCGCGAAAGTTTAGAACGTTCGCACATGGCAGCCAAAGCGCAGAAGCCCGATCACACAGACTTCTAACAAAGCCTGCCAGCCACCCAGCCAGCCGCGCCTCCCCCAGGCTCTGCGGACCAGAGACAAGGCCCCTTATCCCGCCGCTCGAACGGACTCACCGGCTCCTCCTCGCTGCTGAGGACTGAAGTGAGGAGCCCGGTGGGAGGGCAGGGGGAAGGAGCGAGGCTACCGGAAGGCCCGAGGAGGGGCGGGAGCTCCCAAGGAGCCGAGCTCTGCGCTGCCCCCGGCCGGGGGAGGCCCGGCAGGTGAGTCCCCCAGCGGGTGAGGAGGAGGGGAGGCGGCGGGCAGTGGAGGCTCCGGAGAGGGCGGGGAGGGCCCCTCATCCTCGCCGAAGCACAGGACCGGGCAAGGTGGGGTCCGCGGAGGGCGGCGGGGCAGAAGGGGGCCCATGCGTGGCGAGACCAAGGGAGCATAGCGAAGGCGCAGCGGGAGTCGCGGGCAGCTTCTCCGCGGGGCCAGGGCCGGGGCCAGGAAAGACGGTGCGAGGTGGCCTCCCGCCGGCCCTACCCCAGAGGGAGGCGTGGCCCAGGGCTGGCCCTTCCCCACGCAAAAACTTAAGGCAAGCAAACTAGAGAGCGAGCGATCCACGTGGATCCTTTCTGAAGGTCCGCGGAAAGAGCCGAAAACGTCCCACTAACTCTTCCCTTATGCGGGTGCCTGTCTCTTTAAGGCGCCTGCATTCCACCTTCTTTCCCTGCAGCGTGGAATGAATGGATGCCCTCTGGCCGCCCCTGGCTCAGTGTTATGGCACCACGGGAGTTGTAGTTTGACAAGGCCTTTAGCCTTCTCTGCCAAAGGGTGCCGGTACCTTGCCAAACTACAACTTCCAGGGTTCCATAACATTGGGGGTTCTGGGAGTGACAGTCCAGACACGTCTGGGCAAACTTGGGCCTTTCAGGTGTTTTGGACTTTAACGCTGCAGGGAAAGAGAGGGGGGGGGGGGAGGAGAGAGAGAGAGAGAAAGAAAAAATATACACAAACATATACACACAAACATATACACATATACACACAAACATCAGCACACACACATATACATAAAGACATGCACACATAAATACACATATATACATGCACATATACATAAGAACGCACACATACACATTATACACATATATACACACATACATAAAGACATGCACACATACACACATAAATATATGCACATATACATAAGAACACACACATACACAACATACACATACACACATACACACACAAACATCAGCACACACATATACATAAAGACATGCACACATACATATATCCATGCACATATACATAACAACACACAAATACACAATATACATATATACACACAAACATCAGCACACACCACACACATACACACACATACATGAAGACATGCACACATATACATGCACATAAACATAATAACACACACATACATATTATACACATATATACACACATCAGCACACACATACACACACATACACATACACACAAATATCAGCACACACATACACACACATATACATAAAGACATGCACACATACACACATATATACATGCACATATACATAAGAACACACACAAACATCAGCACACACATACACACACACACCCATGTGGGTAAAAGGGGTTAGCCACAGACTATGGCACAGCAACGCGTGCACGGGACAGCTAGTATCTTCATAAAAAAGAGACCCAAAGTGGCTAACAAAACAGAAAACAAGACAATTTTCCTGTCAGTACTTGATTTTCCTCTGCAGTTGTATTTGCTTTATGTAATTCACTCTGGTTGTAATTTGATTTATTTTTAGTCCCTGTTATTGTCATAAATTATTGTTATTATCCACTTTGAATTGTCTCATGAAAGAAAGTTGGGATATAGTAATTTAGCATGGAAAGGCAGAGCTATGTTACTGAACTATTGCTAGGGGCTACAAGTACAAGACACCACAAGGATTGAGTGATGAAGAAAGCATATGAAATGATGTTATTTATAGTCACCTTGGTCTCTACATCAGGAGAAAGGCAAGATAACAATAAAGTAAAAAAAATTGCCACATATTTCAATGGATGCAAACATCTGCATGTGCTTAATTGTTACTGATGTCAGTGGAGTTGACAAAATTCCTGTACAAATAATACAAATCAATTGAAAAGATACACAAAGAAACACATTTGTGATCTCTGTCAATGTCTTTTACTGTCTTTTACTGTTTTATTGAAATTTGAACTTTGCTGTTTTTACTGTTTTTTGTATTGAACTTTTATGCTGTAAACCGCCCCAAGCCTCTGAGAGTGGCGGTGTACAAATCCAATAAATAAACAAATAAAATTTGTAGTGAATAAATAAATAAATAAATAAAATTTGTAGCATACATATTCTATAAACTCTTATATTTTCTTCAGAAGTTAACATAATTTGTTATCTGTATGTATTAAATTTAGTATCTCAATAGTTGAATCCCAAGTGATATACAATAAAATAAAATGGATGTATTCAGCCAAAATTCTGACTCCTAAGGTTTGATCCACTTTTTAGTCATACAATCCCAGGAAATCCCTGGAACTTAAATTACTTATTGCTAATAGCATTCCCTACGTTTTCCATGGGCCTACTTGAAATCCAGCTCCACATGCAAATGTATACTTCGAAGGGATTTCACTTCCATCCTTTTGCAAGCCAGGTGTCCAGGATCTCTCAGACATGTTGAGAGAGATCATATCAAACACTGGTGGTAAAACACATGAACACATACAAATAGGTTGATTTTCTGCACCTACGCTTAGACTATAAACAAAATACAAATGCTGCAGACAGTGGAATAATTGTTCATGTTAACATGAAATATGGAGTGGCCTTTTCACTGTTTTATTCCATTCTGCTTTTCCATTTCAATTAGATGCCACTAGTTTCAGTAGAAAACCCCAATGATGTCTTTGAAGATGGTGAAAATCCTCCAAGCAGCCGGTCATCTGAAAGTGGCTTTACTGAGTTTGTCCAGTACCAAGCAGACACAGCGGATGACATTGACCGGATGTTAAGTGGAACCCCTGGCATCCCGATCCTTGGCAGTGCCTCCTCAGAGACAGAGTCAGCCTCAACTGTGGGTTCGGAGGAGACCATTGTGCACTCTGCTTCCAGGATGAACCAGGGGATAGGAACTCGAAGTGGGAAGGCAACAACAGTCCAAAAAACTGCAATGCAGTGCTGCTTGGACTACGTCCAGCAGTTTTTAACCCGATTTATCAACTTGTACATCATTCCATGCAACTCTCTGTCCCAGCCTTTGGTGACAGAGCTTCAGGAGGAACTCCCCAGAGGCAAAGGAGAGGCTGTGCAATGCACCAGAGAGTCACAAGGAGATGCAGTTAAAGGGAAAAAAATTACAAAGAAGTCCACACCAAAAGAATACCTCTCTGCCTTTATGGCTGCATGTCAGCTTTTCCTTGAATGTTCAAGTTTTCCAGTTTACATTGCAGAGGGAAACCACACCTCTGAAATACATGCTGAGCAAGCAGACATTGGTGAGTAATTGGCAGCATGTTTATTCCTTCTCTGCTATTTGAATTTTAAACACCACTTTTGGTAAAATACAGCATTGTTACTTTGCCTTTTTATTTCCTAGGCTTTCATGCAAGCACAAATCCAGATCTTCTTTGTTCCTTGCAATTTTTGGAAAGTTAGAGTGTTTCTTACTAAAAAAATGTTTTGGTTTGAGTTACTTTGGGATTTAATTAATTTGACATGAATCAGCTGTACACATTAGGCATATAGTACTGTAATGTCTACCAAAGATTACCATGATATCTGGTTAGATAATATGCATTACAGTGCTTATAGATGCTTTCTGTGAATCTCCTGAAATCCAATTGTTGTTATTTAGCTACAAAACTACTATCCTAGGTTTCGTCCATGTACAGCAAGGGTGATCATAGTGGGGCCCAAAGGCAACATCTAACCACTCAAGTCCATCAACACCCCATTACCAGTGTTAAGAGGTGCAATTTTCAAATAAGTATGCCCTTAAGCTACACAGAAAGCCCTCCACCCCACCACATGTAAAGAACATGGAAAGACATTCCGCTCATTCCCCACCCACACTCCAAAGACAATGCTACCACTTTATACCTCTATGCAGTCTCATAATGGCAATAGGAAACGATGCATGCCACTCTCTACTGCCGTTTTGAAAGCAACTGTAATGGGACATGAAGGATATTTGGGCTTACTGAGTGTAGAGGAAGGGTGTACCTATGAGGGAAATCAGTCCCTGGTTCTTATTCAGTTGCTCACACTGATGCATAGCTGTGAGATCTTAGACCTATCACAATCCCTCTAACTATCCTGATTTTGTAGAGACTATCCCAATTAATCTTTTATCACCACACTTTTTCAGCTGCTTTGAAAATGGCCCAGTTTCTATGTCTTCTTGCCATGCTTCCCTTTGGTCCTCATCTTACTTGCATTGCTGCAAATTGAGTTCAAAGCGTAAAAGAAATTTCTACTCAGTGAATTCAACAGCAGGGAAAAGACTAGAAGCTCAACAGGCTCAGGCAAAGCCAATAGCTGCAACCTCTTCGAAGTTGCGTGTTCCCTCATATTAATTTTGGTCCATTTTGAAGAAACTCCGATGGTGTTCCAAGTTTCTTCTTTGAAATGTCAGAGGGTATGCTTTCATGGGAGTAGCAGTAGGCATTGATTGCTTCCAAAGCATTATTTTCTTCTGAAGTTATTAATAAGCTGCACGGAGACCTTCTCCTTGCTCAGTTTCTGTCCTGCCATCCCAAAGGCAAGTGTCCCTCTCAATCTGAGATTCCCACATCTCAGCATAATAACTGGTATTTTGGGCTGGTGCAGAGAAAGCAGTAGCAGGTTAGACATGATCGCAACGGGCATGGCAGTGGCAGGAAGATGAGTCTCCAGTGAATTTGGGAAATAATGGTGTGAATGGTTTCACCTGTGAGGAAGAGGACGAACTTCATTTTGTTTTTATTTTATTTTATCCCCCTTCTGGCAGGGGGACCTTTTGTTATTTCACCACAGACGCAAAACAGGAAGGAAGAGGGTCAGGCTGACAGCCTGAGCAAATATGACACTAAGGAAAATATTGTTTAATTCTTTATGACTTCTCCAGCTGGATGTGATACATGGAGAGAGAGAGAGAGAGACTTTGTTTGAGATGAAACAGTAACTCAGTTTATTTGTAGTATTCTTTTGGCATGCGCGTAATGGTTACAAAGATATCAATGCTTGCTGATTACAAAACAATGTTGCAGTATGAGTTTCATCCAATCTTTTCCTTTCCTCCAAAAAGACCATTACATTACTACATAGAAACAAACTTCACATTATCTTTAACCTACCGTATTTTTCGCACTATAAGACGCAGTTTTTTGCCTCCCAAAGTGGGATGAAAAATCAGCTGCGTCTTATGGAGCGAAGATGCAGGCAGGGGGGGGAGGCGCTGGAGCAGAGGGGGGCGGCGGCGATATACTCACCCTGTCGCCGCCTCTCCTCTTCTCTGGTCCGTTGCGGCGGCGGAGGGACGCTGGTTCGCTCCCCCTCTTGCTCCTTTTCCCTCCCTCTGCCCTTTCTTCCCTCGAGGAAAGGGGGAGAAGCAGCAAGAGGAGGAATGAAGGAGCATCGCTTCACTCCTCCTCTTGCTGCTTTTCCTTCCCGCCCTTTCTTCCTCGAGGAAAGGGGGGGAGCAGCAAGAGGAGGAATGAAGGAGCATCGCTTCACTCCTCCTCTTGCTGCTTCCTTCCCCCCCTTTCTTCCCTCGAGGAAAGGGGGAGAAGCAGCAAGAGGAGGAATGAAGGAGCATCGCTCACTCCTCCTCTTGCTGCTTCTCCTTCCCCCGCCCTTTCTTCCCTCGAGGAAAGGGTGGGGGGGGGGAAAGAAGCAGCAATAGGAGGAGTGAAGCAGCATCGCACCAGAGCCCTCTGGGGTGATGCTCCTTCGTTCCTCCTCTTGCCTGCCTCTCCCCCCCCCCCCCCACCCTTTCCTCGAGGGAAGAAAGGGCTCTGATAAGACGCACCTGCTGATAAGACTTACCTAGATTTTAGAGGGGGAGCGAAAATATTTTTTTTCTATTTTCCTCCTCTAAAATCTAGGTGCGTCTTATCAGCAGGTGCGTCTTATGGTGCGAAAAATACGGTATTCCTTTGACCAATCTTCCAGCTGCTTTTTAGCTACGTCCTTCCTGATCCTAACTCACTAACCAACTCCCATAGACTGACCCCAGCTATCTCACTAACTGACTCCAGCTAACTCAGTTGGGCTTCTCTAACTGTCATCCTTGACTCCGCCCATCTTTCAGATCCTGGCACCCGCTCATTTGCATCTGGCCAATCAGGTCGCTCTCATGCAAATAGCTTCTACACTGGTGGTATTGTTCTCTGGGCACCACAAAGTGGCTGCTCACACTCCAGCCCTTTAAGGTAGGTCACTTCCCTAGCTTTGAAAGGTGAGCCAAATTCACTACACACCCATGATCGGAAACGCTCATCTACTCTCAAGGCTTGCTTATTTATTTATTTATTTGTTTATTTATTTATTAAAAGTCAAAAGAATTGGAATAGCTAATAAAACCAATGTGCAATTGATATTGAGGTGCTGTAGCAGCAAATTGGGAGTTATGGAACTCCAAGTGGCAAGTTACCTCTTACCAAAACGGCGGCATGGACGTGCGGGCGCAAGGATGAGGAATCACGCAACAACTTCACTGCTCAACATGAAATCAAAGATTTATTGATTAACACCAGCTGGTGGGGTTGCCCACAGAACGTGCTGCGATAAGGGGCAAACGGTCCCTGTCATCCTTAACACAAAGCTCTTATACCCTTCATGGCGGCATCCACAAAAGCCCACCCTCCTTCATGAACATTTCACAAACATCATTGGCTGGTGTCACAGAACATTTCATTAATCCAATAAAACATAACATTTTCATATGCATCACATCTTAATCCCCTCCTATTAGTTAGAACAATGAACATTTCTATGGTAGTCTTTCCCACAGTACATCTATCAGTGTGCTGGGACTCTTGTGCTCCCAACTTGCAACATTTGGCTTCTGCAGACTCCTTGCCAGCAACGGAGGGGGCAGAATCCCTCTGCTCATGCGCAGTTCTTATCCATTTGGCACTAAGGTAAACAAACCTCACGCCTTGTACTGTTTAGACCAATCTGAGCCTACGTTATTCACGCTAGGCACGGGTGTACTTTGGCAAATCACAGCATTGGCCAGAAGCACCAATCATAGTGTTACATTCACGGAGCCTGTGCCTGCTTGATTCTTGGCACAGAAACCCTCTTTGCTAATCTCTACACGTGTGCAGCATCACTCTCTGACTGTACTTCTGTTGGAAAAGTACCAAAACCGCTTTATTCCAGAATTTTTCTTTTTGTGGGTAACTCAGCACATGGAGTTACCTACACATAATGAAGCAGAATAGAGGAGTTATGGAACTCCAAGTACCAAGTTAACCTTACCAAAGCTGCGACGTGCGGATACTAGGATGAGGAGAACACGCGACAACTGTGAAGTAGGGTGAAAAGCAAAAGGTTTTATTCCTGGCACCAGCTGGTGGGTTT
>JARBWK010000003.1:107460252-107582787 GCA_030556195.1 Anolis apletophallus
CTTTCTCAAATCGCAGGACCCTGTGTTTGGCCAGCCAATCTCCTGGACGGATGGCCAAACCTCTGTGCATAGATTTTTAAGTTCAAAAGCTTTCAGATCTTGGGGCTTTCCTCTACTGCCAACAGACAAAACCTGTCCCAGTTATCTAACACACATTGCAAAGGGGTCTCTTTCTTCTGCTTTGATCCTGCACCACCCATCTCTCTGGCCAAAGATCAAAACCCACTTCAGTGCTTTCCCCCAACCCAGTGTGTGTTCCCTGCGTGTAAATGCTTGAAAGAAACTATACTTGCCGATTCCTGAAGACCCCGGGACTCGCCTCTCGCCTCCCGCGTCACCACTCGATTTGCGTCGGACACTCTTGGCGAACGGACCTGACGTCGCCTCCGACTCTCTCTGCGCGCTTGTGCCGGATTGCTAGCCAAACGGCTGGGCACCTAGGAAGGTGTCCCCGGACTTTACAACTGCCGGCTCTCAAGGGGCTGCTTCCCAAGCTGCCCCCCCCCCGGACTTCCCTCTGGTCTTTGGGTTCACCGGCAGTTTTAGTTGCAGCTTCTCGTGTCCACAGGCGTTGGTGTGGGACGAGCCAGGCAGCCGGTCAATGAAAAAAAGGAAAAGGTGGGGCCCCAGCCTCGGCCCTCCTGGGTCGGCTCACCTCTCCGCCTGGGAGCGAGCGCTGTCCAGCCAACCTGGACCGTGTTTTTTCCTCACCACAGACCCGTCTATTTGCCTTTTGAATCACGTCGGGGTCACCAGGAAATGAAGCAGCAAATTAGGGAGTTATGGAACTCCGAGTGGCAAGTTTACTCTTACCAAGGCCACCTGGACGTGCGGGTACAAGGATGAGGAAAACTCACGACAACCGTACTGTAGATGAAATCAAAAATGGTTTATTGCACCAGCTGGTGGGGTTTGCCACAGAACAAGCTGTTATCAGGGCAAATGGCCCCGGTCACTCTCAGTACAAAACATTTATACCCCCAATGGCGGCATCTCGGAAAAGCCCGCCCTCCTTCATGGATTTTACACAATCATAATGAGCTGGTGTTACATGGCATTTCATTAATCCAATAAAACATTTCATTTCCATTAGCATCACGTCTAAAAGTCCCACCTATGTGTTAGAACAATGGACTTTACTAAGTTAGTTCTTTCTCACAGTACATATCAGTGGCCTGGGACGTTCATGTACCCGATTTGCAACATTTCACATTCTGCCTTTCCCTGCCAGCAAAGGATGGGGCTGAATCCCTCCGTACATGCGCAGTTCTTTTCCCTTTTTGGCACTAACGTCTCCCACTAGCACATTCAGTCTGTACTGTTATCTCACGTTAGGCACGGGGTGCACATCAGCAAGTCACAGCACAGACTAGAAGCGCCAATCACAGCGTTACTTTCACGGAACAAGAGCCTGCCTCATTCTTGGCACAGAAACCCACTATCCAAAGCTCTCCACGTGTGCAGCATCACACTCTGACCTTTCTCCTCCACAGAAAGTACCAAAAACCACTTTATTTTCATTTGCCATGCGCTGTTCCTACCAATCGGCTACAATGTAAACAAACACACGTTGAGCTAGCTAGACCAATGAAGGCCAGTGTTATCAGACAAGGAGTTATGGAACTCCAAGTACCAATTTCACTTTACCAAAGGTGCTTGTACGCGCGGGTTCTAGGATGAGGGAGAACACACGACAACTGTGAAGTAGGTGAAAATCAAAAAGAAATTTATTTATGGCACCAGCTGGTGGGCCTTTGCTGCAGAACACAGCTGCAAATCGGAACAAAAGGAACCGTCACATCTCATACAAAGACATTTATAGCCCAATGGAGTCATTCCAGTCAAGCCCACCACTTCTTCATGGATAAAACAATCATAATTGGCTGGTGATTACTGTTGCTTACATGACATTTCATTAATCCAATAAACAGTGCATTTTCATTAGCATCACATCTTTTTGTCATACCTAAGAATGAGAACAATAGCCATCTATAAGTTATTTCTTTCACACAGTGCAGTTATCAATGCTGAGTCTCTCTGTTCCTGACTTGAAACATTATTTCCGGGCTCCCTGCCAGCAGCGGAGAAGGACGGACTCTTTGCCATGCGCAGTGGTGTTTCCATTCGCATTAACTTTCCCATAGCTCAAACTGTATTGCTTTCACCCATCTAGCCTAATGTTATCAGAAATTGGGCACAGGGTGTATTAGAAGCATTAAATCACAGTGTTAGTCTTTCATTGCAAGTGCCTGCCTGATTTCTTGGCACCAAAACCCACTTTTCAGAGTTAACACGTAAGTAGCATCACTCTCTGACTGTACTTTTTATGCTCGGAAAAGTACCAAACCTGCTTTAGCATCACATCTAAAAGTCCCACCTATGTGTTAGAACAATGGACTTTACTAAGTTAGTTCTTTCTCACAGTACATATCAGTGGCCTGGGACGTTCATGTACCCGATTTGCAACATTTCACATTCTGCCTTTCCCTGCCAGCAAAGGATGGGGCTGAATCCCTCCGTACATGCGCAGTTCTTTTCCCTTTTTGGCACTAACGTCTCCCAATAGCACATTCTGTACTGTTTGACCAATCTAAGCCTACGTTATCTCACGTTAGGCACGGGGTGCACATCAGCAAGTCACAGCATAGATTAGAAGCGCCAATTACAGTGTTACTTTCACGGAACAAGTGCCTGCCTGATTCTTGGCACAGAAACCCACTTTTCAAAGCTCTACACGTGTGCAGCATCACTCTCTGACCTTTCTCCTCCACAGAAAGTACCAAAAACCACTTTATTTTCATTTGCCATGCGCTGTTCCTACCAATCGGCTACAATGTAAACAAACACACGTTGAGCTAGCTAGACCAATGAAGGCCAGTGTTATCAGGAAAGGCACATGGTGTACTTTCACAAATCACAGCGTGTGCCTGACCTACCAATCAAAGTGCATTATTCTCGTAATGGCATTTAGCATGATTTTTGGCAAGCTACTCCGCTATACTAAGTACTATGCTTGTGCATCACTCTCTTCTGACTGTACTTCTGCTAAAGGCACCAATTCTGCTTTAGTTCCAGTATGAGTTTCATCCAATCTTTTCCTTTTCTCCAAAAAGACAGTTACATTACTACATAGAAACAAACTTCACATTATCTTTAACCTATTCCTTTGACCAATCTTCCAGCTGCTTTTTAGCTATGTCCTTCCTGATCCTAACTCACTAACCAACTCCCATAGACTGACCCCAGCTATCTCACTAACTGACTCCAGCTAACTCAGTTGGGCTTCTCCAACTGTCATCCTTGACTCCGCCCATCTTTCAGATCCTGGCACCCGCTCATTTGCATCTGGCCAATCAGGTCGCTCTCATGCAAATAGCTTCTACACTGGTGGTATTGTTCTCTGGGCACCACAAAATGGCTGCTCACACTCCAGCCCTTTAAGGTAGGCCACTTCCTAGCTTTGTAAGGTGAGCCAAATTCACTACACACCCATGATCGGAAACGCTCATCTACTCTCAAGGCTTGCTTATTTATTTATTTATTTATTTATTTATTAAAAGTCAAAAGAATTGGAATAGCTAATAAAACCAATGTGCAATTGATATTGAGGTGCAGGGTGTATTTCTAAAAGGTTTTATTCCATGAATTAGTCTAGCATATTTAGACTCTCTATATAGCCTTGTTCATGGGATGCTAAAAGAAAAAAGGAAATGAGTCAGTGTGTATGTGTAAGTGTCTTCAAGTCCTCTGTCAACCTGATGGCAACCCCATGAATTTCATTGGGTTTTCTTAGGTAAAGAATACTCAGACATAATTTTGCCAGTTCCTTCCTTCGAAATGCAGTCTATGGCATCTGTATTCATAATGGGTCTCCCATCCAAGTACTAACCAGGCCTGTCCCTGCTTTTGTGTAACCGAAAAGCTCCAAAAATAGGAGGCACATACTTTGTCAACTTCCCTATACAATAGTGGAGAAATTATATCCTGAAGCAGACAAACTAAATGTACATGTAACAGAATGCTCTCTATGTACCTAAGTAGCAATTAAGAAATCAGCTTACGAAGTTTTTTTTTTAAAAAAATGGCAGGTTCTTGTAGAACAATCCAATACACAAACAGAATATACCACTGAATACAGTAAATCATACACACGGCTAAACCATAGAATATAAAGGGGCAGATTTGTAAGGGTGATTACTCACGAGTCATCATCTAGTAAAAATCTCAAATTGTATTATTGTGAACAATACACGTGCTAAATAGCAAAACAATATCACATATAGTGCAATGTAGTACAATTCAATCACAATATCACAAGTCTAATATAACAGTCGTAACAATAACACAGCGAATTGAGCCCTCACAACACAATGGGCTTAAACGACGCTCTAACAGAATCTGTGTACCCCTGTAAATAGTCCAGAGTCTGATAACTCACAGGCTAGCGACTGAGTCAATGGGGGAGCCTTGGTGGGTAGAAGAGCTGGCTAGCTGTCAGATGGGCAGGTGCCTACGGCTGGAGGTAAGCTGACGACGCCAAGATGGCCGTTTCGCGTAAACCACGCTTCCTCAGGGCGCTCTGAACTTCTGACCGCTCCTCCCCAGGGTTGTAGTGGAACAATTAGGACTCAAAGTCAGGACGGGAGATTTCGCGTTTCCGCGTTCTAATACATATCGATACTGCAAGTGTCCTCCCGGGCTGGATTCCAGTATCGATAAACAGTATCCTGTTTCTTGGCAGTGGGTTGAACTGGATGGCCTACAAGGTCTCTTCCAACTCTATGGTTCTATGATTCTAAAGTGGGGAAAACAATAATAATAATAACAACTTTTTCATATGAACCTGTTTTTCTCCATTACAGATTGTGAGCAAGAGCAGCCCCCTTTGTGGCTCCAGACTCTGATGAGTGCTTGCAGGCAAGCAAACGATTTTAGCATCCAAGGTGTTACTATTTCTTTAATAATGGACTTAGTTGGATTGACTCAGTCAGTTGCAATGGTCACTGGAGAAAATATAAATGGTGTTGAAAGTGCACAGCCTCTAAGTCCAAACCAAGGAAGAGTTGCTGTTGTCATTAGACCTCCTCTCAATCAAGGAAACATCCGGTACATGGCTGAAAAAACAGATTTTTTCAAGGTACAATGATCATGTAGCTTTTGCAATATTAAAGATGTGTTACTGTTTGTAGACAGTGTTTCCTGCAGCTATATTCCATGTTCTGCTTCTGTAAGGACATAGTGTACATAGTCTAACAATAATGTTGTTGTCATGTACCTTAAAGCTGTTTCCAACTTTACTTGTGCAGTGATGCTTTTCCATTCCCTATCTTGCAAGAACTCCCTCTTGAACATTAAAAAAAACCTGTTGAACATGGCGGGACTTTTGGCGCTGAAACTAAGGGAATTGGCAGAAATAAAGTGCCTTCTCCTTTGTGTCAAATCATGAGCACCTTGGACAACTTTCCCTGCAACCCATGCCCTTTCCTACAATATCCTCAGCTGATCACTAAGGAAAATGCTACTTCAGAAAAATTAACATTATCTTTCTTTCTTTCTTTCTTTCTTTCTTTCACTGTCTGGTTTTCCTATGTGTGCACTCAAAGCATGTCGCATTAACCCTGTGGGACCAGTTAGGTGATGGAACTCCTCAACATCATCAGAAGAGTGTGGAACTTTTTTTCCAGTTACACAATCTTGTGCCATCGTCTAGCATTTGTGAGGATGTTATCAGTCAACAGTTGACCCACAGAGACAAGGTAAATCACCATTTGTACCAATTGGGTTCCTGGAGATGTATGAAATATGAGAATTAAGTTCTTCCAAGTGAGAGTATTTTAGGATCTCTTGTAATCACAGATTTTTGCAGGTAGAATACAAACCACGATGTGGTTGTAAACAATCACATTATAAAGCAGATGATATTTCTTTCTTACAGTCATGCGTTGATTAAACATCATATACACACAACAAAACAGTCTTTCCAGGGCAGTTTTTTACCATCAAGTTTTCTCCTGTTGTTCTTTTTAGTTCACCTTCCTAGATGGCATTAAATTGAGTAAATACACACACACACACACAACCCACACTTTTGTTATACTTTCAGGCCATCAGAAATAGCATCAAAATACATCCAAGCTTTTCTTATCTCCAGATGCAAGATCTTCCTAGAAGAAATCTGTAGATTTTGAAAACTTGCATGGGTTTTTGTGTCATTTTGATTGACCTAATATATTACTGGTAATTTGGGGCCCACTCAGAATTAAGCCCCTTTAAAGTTATTTCTGAGGATATATGCTTAGGATTGCATTGTAAATGTTATATCTATAGTGGAAAAATCATAATCCTTTTAGGTTTTGGTGTCATGCCATTGTCCCAACATCTTTTTAGCAAAACCTATAGGCTTTCTTCCACTAGTACAGCCTTCTTTCATTATATCTTTTATTTACATTCCTAAAATTTAGGTCATTTTTTTATTTCCAATGTAGGTCTTCTGGCTTTAAAAGGAGATTTTTATCCAGTGTTTGAGATCTTACAAGAGCTTCTGTTAAATTTATTTCCTTTTTGTAAGGGTAGTCCTTCTGATAGTGCAGAGATGGGCACACTAAAATCTACAGTCATGCCTGTGAATTTTCAGCTCATTTTTGCTTTGTATTATCTTTAAAAAATATGATATGGCTTGTTGTTATTAACGTAATCAAATTGTTTTCATAATATTACCGTGCACAATATATTGGAGAGTACAGATCCTCATAGTCTGTGCTTGGGAAACCATGTTCCATGTCTAAATTATAGCTTCATAGAAATTTGATGTAATAAACTCTATAGCAGATATGAGCAAACCCAGGGCTGGGAGCCAGATGCGGCTCCTTGGGCACTTTTCTCAGGCCCTCCTCTCTCTCACCATCCTATCCTTCCTTTCCTCTTTCCTTTCTCCTTCTCTCCCTCCCTTCTTTCCCTCTCTCTTTCTCCCTCTGTCCTTCCTTCCCTCTTCCCTTCCTCCTTCCCTTTTGTCTTCCTTCTCTCTTCCCCCTCCCTCCCTCTCTTCCTTCCCTTTTCCCTCTCCCTCCATTCCCCTTCAGCCTTTCATCCTTCCTTCTCTCCTTCCTTCTTCCATTCCTTCCTTCCATCCTTCTCTTGCTCCCTTCTTCCCTTTTCTTCCTTCTCTTTTTTCTTCCTCCTTTCCTTCCTTCCATCCTTTCGCCCTTTTGTCCTTCCCCCTCCCTCTTTCTCCCTCCCTCCATTCCCTTCCACCCTTTTGTCCTTCCTTTCACTCTTTCCTTCCCCCTTCACTTCCTTCTTTCCTTGCTTTCCACCCTTTTGTCCTTCCCTCCCTTTTGCCGTTTCTTCTCTCTTTCCTCTTTACCTCCCTTCCTTCCTTCCTTCTCTCTCTCTCCCTCTTTCTCTTTCCATCCTTCCCTTCCACCCTTTTGTCCTTCCTTCTCTCTTCCCTTCCTCCTTCCCTTTCTTCCTTCCATCACCAGGCAGCCAGTCCTCCTAGCAGGAAGTGCTAGCATGTGGCCCCCAAGTTGGAAAGTTTGCCCATCTATGGTGTTATATTATGTATGTAATTTCAGTTATGATTTTACTATGGGTTTTTTATATGGGTAATATTATCAAGGCTAGTGTTAAGTAGTAATTAAATCTAGTCTAATACTGGGCTAGGGATGATTTATGATTATGGTAAAATAAAACACAAAAATGATTATGAACCAAAACCCAGTTGCAAACAAATACATAACAGGCAAGAGTTCATAACTCTAGGTTATACATTCATATCTGCCATAAAGACTGACCTACTTCCCAGCAGAATGGACAATATGCATGGATTAAACTGCTATTTTATCTTTTAGAAAATCAGGCTGGAAGCTCATGCAAAGTTTGCCGTGCTCTGGCACCTCACCAGAGATCTCCATATTAACAAATCCTCATCATATGGCCGTTCCTTTGACAGGTTAGTTGGGAACATGTATGGATCGACACATAAAAAGGTGTACTCCTGTCCTATTTATACATAAGAACTCCAAAAGGAAGACATTACAGATTATGTTCAGTCTTGCAATGCATCATTTCCAAACGCTTCATATTTTCTTCGCCACCTTCCCCCATTCCTCTTTCATTGCTTCCCTTCTGCAACTTCCTTTCCACCCAGATATCCTCCCTAATCCCACTATAAGCATCAATTCCTTAATAAGCTTGGCTCTGAGCCGTTTACACAAGGAGAAACTGACCTCTCCAGCTGATGCCAACTGTTACAACACTTGTTGTTTTTATTGGCCTATTGTAACTGTTTGATGCATTTTAATTTGGATTTTCCTCAATTTTAGGTCCCTTTTCATAATGCTCGATAGCCTTAACAGCTTAGATGGCTCTACTTGGTCAGTTGGCCAGGCCTGGTTAAATCAAGTGCTCCAGCGTCATGACATTGCACGAGTCCTGGAGCCTTTGCTTTTGCTGCTACTTCATCCAAAAACTCAGCGCATTTCAGTTCAGAGGGTGCAAGCTGAGTGCTATTGGAACAAATCTCCCTGTTATCTCGAAGATGAAAATGAAAAGCATTTTATGCAGAAATTTAACTGTGATGGTTGTAAGTACTCTCTTTGTGTATAATATAGGTCTACTTATTTCTTCTTCAAATATGCATAACTTTGACCTGCCTCAGCATGTCAGCAACACGTAGCCACCAATTTTTGCACAAATAAGTCATATGTGTCTTTGGAAACAATGTTATTCAAAGATTGACATTCCTAGGTCCCCGGATAGCCAAATTCCTATAAAGTGGTGGATTCAAATATTTGTAAAATATGCACACCCTGCTCTCTTTTCTTTTGTTTTCACTCTTTTTCCTCATTTCTTTGGAGGTTCACGGCTTAGCCATTGTGGTGCCATAATGTTAACCTAATATGGATGCACCTAATAGTTATGGTTTGAGGCTAGGACTCCATCAAAATGAGCACTACAGCCAAAATAATTTTGAGGCTTTTAAGCAGAGCCTGGATGGCTATCTGTCGGGCATGCTTTGAATATGATTTTCCTGCTTTTTAGCAGGGGGTTGGACTGGATGGCCCACAAGGTCTCTTCCAGCTGTATAATTCTATGATTCTATTTATTTCCCACATTTGTTCCCCTGCCATTTTCCCCACTTAGAGGACTCGGGGCAGCCTTTCAACAGGGAATGATTTGATGGCAACACATATCAATCCGAAAATAAACAAGTACAGTTAAAATCCAAACAATTAAAAGATCAATTATTAAAACAACAGTTACAATCATGCAAATTCAAATTCATAATTCTGTGTGCTTTATGTTTCATACTTAGTGATTTTTTTGTTTTTGTTTTAGCATTTGGTCACATGCCAGCAACTCAAGAACAAGATGTCTCCGCCAAAAAGAACGAGAAACAGCTTGCCATGGATGAAATGGAGAACTTTAGTCTTACAGTCAATCCCTTAAGTGATAGGATCTCCCTGCTGAGTACCAGCAGTGAAACTATTCCTTTGGCTGCTTCTGATTTCGACCTTCCAGAGCATCAGATAGAAATAATGCAGAGTTCAGATTCTGGCTGTTCCCAGTCCTCTGTTGGGGATAACCTAAGCTATGAGGTGGAAGCGGAAAGCCTGACTGCCCCAGACCCTTTACAGCATTTGAGAGAAGAGTCACCAGATGAAATAGTACAGCAGGTGGTCACAGACTTGATATGCATGGTTGTCAATGGGCTTGGCGAAGATACTGAACTGGCTAAACAGTATCTGTATGCAGAAGATACTTCAGCTAAATTGAGTACTTTGGATCCCTCTGAAGAGATAACTAAAATAGAGGAGTCAAACATCCAGGACAGTCAGAGTAGTTTGCTAAGCAATGACAGCTCCCAGTTGCTCTCTGCCTCAACTGAGACAGGACTTGAAAGCATTTCAAATGAAATCTCTAGAAACAATTCCTCACCTTGCATCTCGTCAAGCCAGCAGACTCTCAGTGACGCCAATTACACATCAACCGAAGCCAGGTCCAGGCAGAGAAGCCACAGCAGCATCCAGTTCAGCTTCAAAGGGAAGTTCCCAGAGAAAGAAACTATTGTGAAAGAGTCTGGTAAGCAGCCAGGAGCAAAGCCCAAAGTCAAAATAGCTAGGAGGAAAGATGAAGAGAAGAAGAAAGCACAAGCTGAGAAGGTTAAACAAACCAGTGTATTCTTCAGTGATGGCCTTGACTTAGAAAACTGGTACAGCTGCGGAGAGGGAGAAATCTCAGAGATTGAGAGCGATGCCGGGTCTCCAGGGATGCGGAAATCACCTCATTTTAACATCCATCCTTTGTATCAGCATGTGTTGCTCTATCTTCAGGTGTATGACTCCTCAAGGACTCTGTATGCCTTTTCTGCAATTAAAGCCATCTTGAAAACGAATCCTTCTGCTTTTGTGAACGCTATCTCTACCACCAGTGTCAATAATGCCTATACCCCTCAGTTGTCCTTGCTTCAGAACCTCTTAGCCAGGCATCGCATATCTGTTATGGGCAAAGACTTCTACAGCCATATCCCAGTGGACTCAAACCACAATTTCCGGAGCTCCATGTACATAGAAATCCTGATTTCTTTGTGTTTGTACTATATGCGAAGCCACTACCCAACCCATGTGAAAGTCTCCTCACAAGACCTAATTGGCAACCGTAACATGCAGATGATGAGCATTGAGATCTTGACCCTTCTCTTTGCTGAGCTGGCAAAAGTGGTGGAAAGTTCCACCAAAGGCTTCCCCAGCTTCATTTCAGACATGCTGTCCAAATGCAAGGTACAGAAGGTGGTCCTGCACTGTTTGCTGTCCTCCATCTTCAGTGCCCAGAAGTGGCACAGTGAAAAGCTAACTGGGAAAAATATTGTGGCAATTGAGGAAGGTTTCTCGGAAGACAGCCTTATCAACTTCTCTGAAGATGAGTTTGACAACGGTAGCACCCTCCAGTCTCAGCTCTTAAAAGTCCTCCAGCGGCTCATTGTCCTGGAGCACAGGGTCATGACTGGAGCACAGGGTCTACCGGAGGAGAACGAAACAGGATTTGACTTTGTCATAACTGACTTGGAGCACATCAACCCCCAGCAGCCAATGACCTCTCTCCAGTATTTACACTCCCAGCCCATCACCTCCCAGGGCATGTTTCTTTGTGCTGTGATCAGAGCATTGCACCAGCATTGTGCCTGCAAAATGCACCCCCAGTGGATAGGCCTCATCACTTCTTCCCTTCCTTACATGGGGAAAGTGCTCCAAAGGGTGGTGGTTTCTGTCACCCTCCAGCTTTGCAGGAACCTGGATAACTTGATTCAGCAATTCAGATATGAAACAGGATTGTCTGACAATAGGTATGCATCCCTTTTTCAATTTGGCAATTTTGAAATATATATCTGTGTGTGTAGTGTGTTTCTTGCAAAATTGCAATGAACTCCATGTTGTTTTTTTAGGCCCATTTGGATGGCATCAGTTACTCCACCTGATATGATGCTTACTCTTTTAGAAGGCATTACTACTATTATTCACTACTGCTTACTTGACCCTTCTGCACAATATCATCAGGTAAGGATGCTCCATACTTGCCCATTTCTTTCTTGAAGTTTTGATGTTTGCTTGTCTCCATGAGTCTGGGATTGTGTTATTTAATGCATTATTCATTGTTTGAAGTAAAGGTACACACAGTTGATCTTGTAAAGTCTTATAGTATAGCATTGTTAGTCCATTTGGTCCTGGTGCAGTTCCCATTTTTATCTCTGAAAATGCTTTAACAAGGTCTACTATTGTTATTGGATCTTCAAGCCTCTTTCTTTGATCTCCATTAAGCCTGGGAAGATCTGGTTTTTCTAAATATTTTTCCACTACATCTTTTGGAGAATGCAATGCCTTGTAAAGAGATTTGTTTTCGTGTCAGGAGCGACTTGAGAAACTGCAAGACACTTCTGGTGTGGGAGAATTGGCTGTCTGCAAGGGCGTTTCCCAGGGGATGCCTAGATGTTTTAACATCCTGTGGGAGGCTTCTCTCATGTCCCTGCATGAGAAGCTGGAGCTGACAGACAGGAGCTCACCCCACTCCCCAGATTCAAACTGCCGACCTTTCAGTCAGCAGTCTTGCTGGTACAAGGGCTTAACCCATTACACTACTAGGGGCATTAATAATAACTATAGAAAATTGACATGATCTTATCCTAATTAGTAGCTTCTGTCTGACATGTTTGTAGTATTTTTATTGATTTTAATAAAACATCATCCTGTTGTGGATGATTTTTCCCTTCTTGGGCCTGTGGTTGTTTACAAAAAGAATTTTAAAAACTGTAAATATAAACATGTAAAACTATAGTTCCTCTTGATGCTCTTTGAATTAGCGGCTTATACTGGCTTAGTGCAGGCATTAAAACAAATTTTGAATTGACGGAGATGCAATACTTCCTGTTTTTAGAAATATATTTAAAGAAATAGAAACATTGAGGGTTCACACATACACCCCTTCCCTTCTCTCCCCCATCCCATCCGAAAACTATAGTCATCTTCATACCTGCACTACATCAGATATTGATTATCATCAGCTTTAAACCGACTTCTAACCATACTATCAAAAATGATTTAAACGTCATCATGGTTCACATTCAAACCTAGTGCTAGCTATAAACAGAATGCAGAAGCGAAGATAGATATGTATATCTGGAGAGAAACAAGATGACAGTGAAGCATTCCTTTTTGTCAGTATCACTGAGAATAATTGATTGGTTTTTCCTCTTTCACCTGAACCAGCTTCTGGTTAATGTTGATCAGAAGCACATGTTTGAAGCTCGCAGTGGCATCTTGTCTATCCTTCACATGATCATGTCATCTGTGACTCTTCTATGGAGCATCCTTCAACAGGCAGACTCTTCGGAGAGAACAGCCACTGCAGCTGCTGCAGCTGTTACTACCATTAATCTTGGATCAACCAAGGTCAGAGCTTCAGAGGCTTTGGGGAAGGGGGGGGCATTTTGTCAACCGGATTGCATGATGACTCACCAGTATCTCGAGAACCACTAGTCATTAACAGGCTATTAACGTTTTGATGGAATATTGAAATACTTAGTAAATACATTTAGCCCTCCACATTTGCAGGTTTGATTGAAATATTTTCTATAGAAATAGATGCGGGGGAATGCCGTGGATCTAGCATCTCTGGATTTCAGTAAGGCCTTCTGGCAAACAAACTAGTCAGATGTGGGCTAGGCAAAACTACGGTTAGGTGGATATGTAATTGGTTAAGCGAATGAACCCAGAGGGTGCTTCCTCTTCATCCTGGAAAGAAGTGATGAGTGGAGTGCCACAGGGTTCCATCCTGGGCCCGGTCCTGTTCAACATCTTTATTAATGACTTAGATGAAGGGTTAGAAGGCATGATCATCAAGTTTGCAGATTACACCAAATTAGGAGGAAGAGACAATACTCCACAGGACAGGAGCAGAATTCAAAATGATCATAACAGATTGGAGAGATAGGCCAAAACTAACAAAATGAAGTTCAACAGTGACAAATGCAAGATATTACACTTAGGCAGAAAAAATAAAATGCGAAGATACAGATTGGGAGACACATGGCTTGAGAGCAGTACGTGTGAAAAAGATCATGGAGAACAAGTTAAGCATGAGCCAACAATGTGATGTGGCACCCAAAAAAGCCAATGGGATCTTGGCTTGCATCAATAGGAGTATAGTGTCTAGATCAGGGAAGTCATGCCACCCCTCTCTTCTGCCTTGGTTAGACCACATCTGGAATACTGTGTCCAATTCTGGGCACTGCAATTGAAGAGAGATGTTGACAAGCTGGAATGTGTCCAGAGGTGAGTGACTAAAATGATCATGGGTCTGGAGAACAAGCCCTATGAGGAGTGGCTTAAAGAGCTGGGCATGTTTAGTCTGAAGAAGAGAAGGCTGAGAGGATACATAGCTATGTATAAATATGTTAGAGGAAGTCAAAGGGAGGAGGGAGAAATCTTGTTTTCTGCTGCCCTGGAGACTGGGACGCAGAACAATGGCTACAAACTACAAGAAAGGAGATTACATCTGAACATCAGGAAGAACTTCCTGACTGTGAGAGCTGTTCAGCAGTGGAACTCTCTGCTCTGGAGTGTGGTGGAGGCTCCTTCTTTTGAAGCTTTTAAACAGAGGCTGGATGGCCATCTGTCAGGGATGTTTTGAATGCGAATTTTCCTGTTTCTTGGCAGGGGGTTGGATTGGATGGCCTACGAGGTCTCTTCCTACTCTGATTCCATGAAGTCTCCAATTCCTCCAGTGCAACTCTATTGTCAGTTTCTGCTGAAAGTTGACCATAACCCTGCAGGAGGCCTTAGAGCAGTGGTGGTTTGTTGTAGTCCCTCCACATTTACGAGTGTCCTGCAGCCCTAATCCCAGTGAATATGGAGGACTGACTGTATTAAGAGTTGATAAGACCACATTACTGTTTACCGTTAATGTGGGAAAGCACTGCCTGGGCCTTCATGTGAATAAAATCTATAGCATTACCAGTTTGTTGTCATTCAGAATCAACCACATATAACAAGTAACTTAGTGCCACCATTGTCATTTTAATTTGCAGTCTGAGCATTCCCCTTTTCTATCATTTAGTGACCTCAAAGGTGATGGGACTGCTTTAATAGTGGTTTCTATGTTCAGGCATCATCCCTAATTATACATAATGCAAAAAATTAACTTCATTCCGATAATTTCTGGAGGTGAGGTAAGTTATTTTCTGATCATAAACCTTGATCTAATGATAGAGCTCTGAAGCCACGTCATGACTTCATGACATAACGTTTTTAAATTGTGGGTGATGTGATGTCTTCATTGAGTGAAATGACGTAAACACCAGGAAAGACAGCAGATGGCAGCTTCTTGTCATCAGATATATTCCCACCATTTCCCATCTTCTTCCACAGAACAAATGTTTTTTTTAAAAATCAACAAAACCACTTAGATACTGTACATGTTTTGAAAATAAACATGTTGTGTTACGAATTTCAGAACTTGAGGCAGCAGATTCTTGAACTGCTGGGTCCAATTTCAATGAATCATGGTGTTCACTTTATGGCAGCTATTGCATTTGTGTGGAATGAAAGGAGACAACAAAAACATGCTTCAAGAAATAAGGTATGCTACCTGATGCAACTACTGAAAAATTGTTCCACATAAGACACATCATAATTCTTTTAAATGTGCTTGGAAAACCAATATGCTTAGAAGAGCAATAATTTATCTTTATGATTTTCAGATTAGCTGTTCACATTGACTTTGTCCAGCCAAAACAAAAAATATATAGCTTGCCACAGATGCCATGCTTTCTGATGTGATATATATATATATTATATATATATATATATATATATATATATATATATGTTTATGATGAATGTTTTGCTATCAGGTTTAAAAGATGCTTGGTCGCTAAGGTGTTCAGCCTGGCAATCCAGTGTTTTGTTTTGTTTTAAATTGATCAGTTGCTTATGGTGTGATTGGCAGTTTGAGGATGTTGCCCGGAACGCCCGGATGTTTTACCATTCTCTGGGAGGCTTCTTTCATGTCCCCGCATGAGAAGCTGGAACTGACAGATGGGAGCTCACCCCATTCCCTGGATTTGAACCGCCAATGTTTCAGTCAGGAGTCCTGCCGCCACAAGGGGGCAATGCTAGATGAATAGCTGTGTTAACTAAGCTGCAGGATGCTTTGTCGGTGGAGTCCTAGGCAGACAAATGACAGAAATAACTGGAATAAGATCCTCTCCTTTTCAGAATACTCCATCAACAGGGTGAGGGGGTGCTGAACCACATTCTGGATATAAAGTTTTTACCTTCACATCCTCCATTATCAATCCTGGATGGTTGCAGCTTTTTTTTATATGGCTGGCACAGAAACATGTTTCTATTTTAGATGGAAACAACCCTATTAGAGGAACATGAATCATTTTCAGCAGAAAGCAACAGGAAGACAAATTAGGAATGCATTAAGCTCAGCCTTGCCACTGAGTGAGTGCCAAAAAAGGCACTTTTTTCTGAATCGAATTAGTAATGATGCAAGTCCTGCTATTTTGCTTGAAGTAGAACCTTAAAGGGGCATTCATCAAATGTATAATGCTTCCAGAAGAAGTACAAGTTTTCTCCAGCAGCCTTCTGCATAGTCAAACAAGAAACAAAATATTTATTCAGAAAGGCTTTGGGTTATTCTGAGTTTCTGGGGTCAACTTAGCCCTTTAGGATCTGTTTTTCACTGAGAAGTTGACATGCATTACACTCGGCCACTAGATCTTTTTTTCCCATTGGAAAACAAAAGAGGATATTTTTCAAAAAAAAGTCCCCTTGTCTAGATTAACATCAAAGGTGGAGAATGATCCCCAGATGGTCTTGAGTTTTTGACCATTATTTTTTATAGAACTACAGCTACTTTGAGCCCAATATGAGTGTCTAGCTTTCTGCTTCATTCTAAATCCTTAACCAAGAGCTTAGGAGAGTTACTTCTTGGGCCACAATTCCCAGAGTTCTTGAGGTAGGATTCTGAAAACCTCTACTCCAAAAGAATAACTTCTCCAATATCTGCCGAGCCAATCTGTGAAGTTTACTAGTTAGTAATAAAGTATGAATTCATATGTTAATGACATCTTTTGGAGATTGCTATAAACTGCTGGAAGTAATGGCTAGATAGCATGAGTGGCAAGGCAGGTCAAACTGCAACTAAGGGGGTTCCACAAGTGATTTATACTCCTGTTTGAATTAGTCAAAATCTTGCAGACACTTAGTTTTTGTGTGTGTGATTAGAAAAAGGGAGATGCAGAGAGTGCTTTTAGAATGGAAAATCGACAATACACAGAATGGATAATAATTTATTCAGTAGCTCAGAAATAACATCAGAATAGGCTGATCTGTCTGCATAAAGGAGCACCTCAACTTTTGAATTGACTTTTAGTTTTAATCTTAGACCTGTGGCTTTTGAAATTGCTCTGTGGCTACTAAGATAATTTTGTACTTGGCTGCTGAAAAATTATTTCTATTAATTGTATGTTTCTGTAATTAACAAATTACAGCCTTGAAATGATCAGGGCTTGATTGTACTAGACTTAGTGACCATGTCTGATGTCATTTTCTAGGTCATTCCTTCCGCCAGTGAAGAGCAACTTTTGCTAGTAGAGTTAGTTCGTTCCATCAGTGTTATGAGAACTGAGACTGTTATGCAGACGGTGAAAGAAGTCTTAAAACAACCACCTGCAATTGCCAAGGACAAGGTATGGAAATAGCAACATTACTGTTGTTGTTTTGTGCCTTCAAGTCATTTCTGACTTAAGGCAACCCTAAGGTGAAGCTATAATTTCTTGGCAAGGTTTGTTAAGAGGATGTTTGCCTTTGCCTTCCTTTGAGGCTAAGAAAGTGTGTCTTCTCTTAGCCTCAGGGTCACCCTATGGCCTTCCACAGCTGAGCAGGGGTTTGAAACACTGCCCAAATTACGTCAAAGGTGTTGGGCTGCTCTTGCTTTATGGGTAGATTAAGAACCAGTAACAGATAAAAACCTTATCTGAAATTAATTACTTTTTAATGAAAACAGATTGCAAATAGATTTTGACTCTGAAAGTTACCAAAACATCAATATAATCATAGTCATTGAATGCATTTTCTCCATATCCTGTAAAGGTTTATTTGGTTTCCCCCCCTATAAATCCCCTGATGCCTGTTTCTTAAAACATTATTAATAATGACAATTCTTCTGAAACATACTGAGTCTAAGCCTAGGTTCCTGTCACAGTAGATTCCCATAACTAGCTTTCCAGATTTAATTTAAGAGAATGAACTAAGGAAAGATAGCAGAAACAGATGTGGTTCCCCCTCCCCTATCTTTGCCTTGTGACTGCCAATCTGTATCTTGTCGGGATTCCTTAACATGTATAGTTTTAGTCACATTTGAGCCTCCAAGGTTTTAAGCAACAACATTGTTCAGCAGATAAATAAATATTAGCATTTCCTTTCAGAATCTCTTAAACTTAAGATTTTGAGAAATTTGTGTATTAGAGAATCAGCACTCAGATGTATAACCTGTCTAGCTCATTATTTTAGCAGACAAAATAGTCCATGTATTGATACACTTTTTTGGTAAAGCTTAGCATATCACATAGATATTGCATGATATGGGTACCTTCTTATATAGGCATGCCATTAGAATAGTATTGCTGTCCATGATCTAGTTCTATTTGTCATATAAAAGATATAATCTAGAACAGGCACGGGCAAATTTTGGCCCTCCAAGTGTTTTGAACTTCAACTCCCACAATTCCTAACAGCCTACCTAAAACCATTTGATCAGTTGTGACCAGTTGTGCAGAAAGCCGTTATGGCTGATCTAGAACCATTTGTGCAGAAAGCAGTGCTTCCCTGTGTTAACCAGATTGTACCATGTAACACAGCCATGAAGGTCAGGCAAAGGAGACTGTCCCTCGGCTGCTCTGAAGTGGTAATTCTACTGTGGCTGGTATCTCATTATCTGATCACCATGTATTAAGGAGATGAGCATTATTGCACACGAAGAGCCAAGAACTAGAAGCCCCTGACTCTTGACCTGGCTGCCTTCCCTCAAGCATGATTAAGGCCTCATTGTAGAGATGCAACACACTTAGATGGAGTCTTGTTTTTTTCTCCAAGACACTGATCTTTGTTGTTTTATGCTAGAGTTAATTCCATTCCTGGTTGGCAGCTCTGTATCCAGGCAGCTGTGTTACATGGGTTCTCTGACAACAAATAACACCTTTAACCCTAGAAGCTCACCCTCTATAGCACAGGCTATGATTAATTTTCATTGTAATGTAACACATTTTGCATTTGAAGGCTAACTTGCAAGGCTGGGGAATGGCAATTAAAAGAGTTAGCCTTTTACATGTAAGCAAAAGGCTTCTCCAATTCCCATGCTTTAACTGTTGTGCCGTGTGACTATGGCACTCCTTGAAATGGTGCATGTAACTAGAACACTCCCTAAAATTGTGTTGCCAACTAATTGTTTTTCTTTCTTGCAATATTTTGCATCAATCATTTGATTTCTGAGTTATTATTACATTTTGGATGAAAAGAACAGCTTTTCTCTTTGTAATCTTGTCTTTTTTCCAAAAATAATCTTTCTAGAAGCATCTTTCACTGGAGGTCTGCATGTTGCAGTTTTTCTTTGCATATATTCAGAGGTAAGACAGTGAAGTTATATCTTATTTTTCATCTTCTTTGGTGCCTTCAAGTGAGGGCCCTTCCACACAGCCACATAACCCAGAATATCAGGGAGAAAATCTCACAATATCAGATTTGAACTGGGTTATCTGAATCCTTACTGCCATATATTCCAGTTCAAAGCAGAAAATGTGGGATTTTATTCAGTTGTGTGGAAGCAGCCTGAGATATTTTTAAAAGGGCATGTTGGTGGAGCTGAATAGTTCTTGGAGTTGAATAGTTCTGAGAGCTGTGGTCAAAGTGGCAATAGACAGAGTTTAACCCTCATTCTATTGTTTGAAAAATTACATGCATTCAATTTTGAAAATTGGCAGCTTTTCTCTCTATGATGAGTTTATGTTTCCTCCAGAGTTTTGTGAGATACACACACACACACTGGGACATTAAATAGGGGATACTCCACTTTTATATTGTAGTGTTGTTTGATTAGCCTGCCATTATTCTGCAATAAGAAGAAATTCCCTCATGAACAACCTCTGACTGTACTCATGCCTAGCTTCCTTTCTTGTAGAATTCCTGTCTCCAACGTTGTTGACAGCTGGGCCTCACTGTTGCTTCTCCTGAAGGACTCCATACAACTTGGCCTTCCAGCTCCAGGGCAGTTCCTCATACTGGGGTGAGCCAATTGGTTTCCATGAACATGGCTTGATGTCATTTGAGACAATGTCAAAAGACTAGAAAGTGACGCTTGGAAAAATACCACTTCACACTGGACCAAGGTTTTAGACTTCTGTTCTGAGTTTGAGACCCATGTTTCTGCTAGCCCATAGGACTGTGTACAAATATCATAGAATCATAGAGCTGGAAGAGAGCACAAGGGCTGGCCAGTCTTACCTCCTTTTGCCTTACAGGAAAAGCACAATCAGAGCACTCCAAACAGACGGACATCCAGCATCTGTTTAGAAACCTCCAGAAAAGGAGACTCCACCATAGAGTCACAGAGTTGGAAAAGGCTACAAGTGCCATCCAGTCAACCCCTCGTAACCTTAAGCAACACTGGTTTAATGTTTCATTGGATTGAATGTAGCAGACAATAACACCAATATTAAGTATATTTTAAAAAATTAAATTTTCTGAACATTTCATTAAATGCATTGAGCTGAATCTAGGCTTGGTCTTCTGCATGGCAGGTGGAGACAGGGAGACGTAGAGAAAGGTTACCTCACTGGAGAAAGCGAGGAGGCTATTTTTGCTGATTCTCCTCAACACTTTCATGCTGCTTTGGGGAGTCTTTTCTTCCCCTGCAGGAGATTTTCAGGAAACTGCAGGAAGAATGGCAAAAAAACCCAAATCCCTTTGAATGATTAGATGTTGGTGCTTCACAGGTTGCAGCTGTTTTAAGACATAAATCTCTCATTTAAATTCTGCTTTTGAAAAGCAAGACCCTCAAAGTTGGGTCAACCTGCAGGGTTGCTCCCAAAATAACACGAGAGCTGCTGTTAAAATGAAATTGAAAACCAGCTTTTTAATATCCAGGGACTTGTGAGCATGACTCTCTTTGAATCTCAAATCCTTTTGGCCCAATCAGAATCTAATTCCCTATTTTATGGACAATATGTTATGAAAGTTTACTACATTTGTTTGTTCCTTGTTTTTTTTACTACAGAGTTTTGAATGAATTTATTATGAAAAACCCAAATCTGGATAATAAAAAGGATCAAAGAGACCTTCAAGTAAGAAACTAATGCTATTTGTTACTACTGTTAAAAAGTGTAGAATTTTAATCTGATTGCAGTGTGTTCCTCACCAATGCCATCCAGATTTTCTAAACTCTTGTAATAGAAACTGTCAACAGGTTTGTGGTGAAGACAACAGTAACTATTTCAAAGGTCATCCTTGTACTTTCCTAATTCATTGTTAATTTTAATGAATTGAATTCACTGGAAAGGATCACTGGAGTTTTGGTGATTTCAGGGTGATTGTTTACCCTTTGTTTCTTTGGAGTGTATTCTCGTGAATTCCATGAATTCAGGCTCGCTTAATGTATTATTCTGCACCTGACTAATTTATTGCTTTGCTGCTGTGGGCTTCTTTTGTTAGTGAAGGTAGAGTGCGAAGGAAATGTGCCACCTTCAGCCCATTGAAGGAAAAGCAGGACATAAACCTACTTTTTATTTTGGTATGCCAAAAGGCATATTATTTCCGGGTCCGTTTTCATCTGACCACTCATTTCATTTACCAGAAAGTTACCTAAAAGGGGAGGGGTATTTTCCATTTCATTTGGCAGAGATTCGGTCCATTGGCTACAATTGGAAGCTTTAAAGGCTCAATCCTCAGCCATTTTAAGGCCCCAGGTATAGACCCCATTTTCAAATGCAAGTCTGCTAAGTTTCAAAACAATTCACTGATGTCCTGATTTTTTAGAATTATTTTAAGTTTTAAACATAACATTTTTTAAAGTGAGACAAACTGCAAGAGTGGGTTCTAGGAATTGTAGTCACTGGTTGTGTCCATTCTCAGCCAATCAGAGCATGGATGCCGCCAGGCTTTTTATTGTCCTAGAGACACAAAGAGAGAAAAACTTAAACTCCCTTCATGTTCCAATATGAACTTTCAATGGCCACCCTATGCTAGTGATACTGGGCAAGCGAGTCCTAAGGGCCCTCTCTGGAGGAGAAGGTAACATTCCAATAAAAAATGGAGGAGGCTCCTTCTGCCGGAGAGAGAAAAAGACGCCACAGATCTCCCTGCCTCAGTTATTTTGTGGACTTAACTCTTTCCAAAAATATCGTCTCTCTGAATTAGTTTCACTGGTTTTTTCGTCTCTCTTTTCCCCTTTCCGTTTTTGGAAATTACATGAAAATGGCCCTCCTAAAATTACAGATCTTTTCGTTAACAGTGATTCGGGCTCAATTCTAGTGTGCTGTTTGATTCCAAGGTCTAATAACTGTCAACAGTTGGGCCCTTACGATTCGGTGTTATTTATGCAAGGTATTTCACTTTTATAGACATTTATACCACTTGCTTCTTATAAGCAGCAACCTTTTCATTTGTGTTTCTTCCATTACCTATCCAGGATGTTACTCACAAAATAGTGGATGCCATTGGAGCGATTGCTGGCTCATCCTTGGAACAGACTACTTGGCTCAGGCGAAATCTAGAGGTTAAGCCTTCCCCCAAGATAATGGTGGATGGAAACAACCTAGAGTCTGATGTTGAAGGTTTATTTTCCCTTCTTTCTCTTCTATTCATAATCTCGTCAGCTTTTAACCATGTTTTATTGTTTGTAACCATATAACAAGACTTCCCAGGCCTACATCCAACATCATACTATCAGATGCCTAGTAACAGTGGAGAACTTTATACCCCATGCGTACACAACCATCTTTGCTACTCCACTTTTGGGTCTTGAGATGTTGGGGAGGCATCATGGGGAGGTGAACCATCCCCTCTGGCTGACAAGCCCAGTGATTGAGATGTACTAAAAACTCAGCTAAGGAGTATACACTTCTGTATCCGTACCCTTAACTGGACAAGTCATGTGGATTAACAGGTTGAGATCTTGGTAGTGGCATATAAATATAGAACAATACTCAGAAGACAGGGGAATTCCAGACAAGAAACAATCAGGGCTAGTTAACACCTCCCAACAAAGGATTCCCCGAGACAGGAAGCAGTCAGGCTTTGAAGCTGCTAAGGTATTCAATGCTAATCAAGTAGACTAATTGCAATATTCACACTTGCCTCAGGCAGACAAGAGTTATTTCTCCTACCCTGAAAATTCCACAGATATATAAATAAAAACAGGGCAAGTTGCCCTTGAGTGATGGCCATTGGCTACAGCGGGCAAATCTCCACCATTGGTTCCTCCCCTCAGGCTGCCTCCCAGATTCTCTCCTTTCCTCTTCCCTCTCATTCAATACTCCCCACTCACTCTCTTGTTAAGCCCCATGACAAACAGAATTGTATGGTGTAAAAATTACATGTTCACAGAGTAGAAATAAAATTTGGGACTGAAAAAATGGTGCAGTGAAATACAGTACTGATGTAAGTGATGTTCTTGCTTATTTTTGTTACTATTATTTTTGAGCCATAATATTTCAAGCCATCCAAATTCCCTGTTACAATTTTGAGCATGTTTTAGTTTTTCTTAAACTTGTAGTAGATGAATACAAGGATATCACTTTTTCTAGTCAGTTCTGCATTAGGACAGCTAAGGGCCCCTGGTGGTGCAATGGGTTAAACACTTGTACCGGCAGGACTATTGACCGAAAGGTTGGCGGTTCAAATCCTCTGAGCGGGGTGAGCTCCCATCTATCAGCTCCAGCTTCTCATGCGGGGACATGAGAAAAGCCTCCCACAGGATGGTAAAACATCTGGGCATCCCCCTAGGCAATGTCCTTGCAGAAAACCAATTATCTCACATCAGAAGCAACTTGCAGTTTCTCAAGTTGCTCCTGACATGAAAAAAATTAAGACTTCAGTAAGCTAAAGATTTCACGTGTTCTGAAAAATTTGGCAGAATTTTACTTGAAGCTGTACATTTCAGCATTAACTTGCTTTATGGACTGCAAATTTTAGAACTAGTTTTTTTCTTTTAAAATGGCTATATAGATAGAGATATAGAATATATATGCTAATAATACCTTTTCTTCCACTTTCTCATTTACTTTTTAGATATGTTATCTCCAGCTTTGGAGACCTCGAGCATAACTCCATCAGTTTACAGTGTTCATGCTTTAACACTGCTATCAGAAGTAAGTCCCCCTCCCTTTTAAGCAGATTGTCTAAAATTCTGTGGGTTTTTGTAAAACTAATGTGTGAGGAAAATAGATAGAAAATGAAGCAACAAAAATTTCACTCCACTTCTGGAAATTGACTGGAGACATTTTTGGTGGCAAATAAATGATGTTCAGGACTCATTCCATATCTTGCTGAAGAGAGACCCTGGCATCTCTTGACTCTCACCAATATTGTGCCACCCCCAAACTCCATCCGTGAGCCCCGCCTCCTCTTCAAAGCACCGCTGCCTCTTCACTTGGATTCTCTTTCTATTTTCCACTCTCTCCCAGAGGGAAAACACAGAAGGACATTGGAGTCAGTAGCTATGCTTACTTACTCTTCTTTCTACTGACATGTTTGGAGAAGGAAAAGTACATTGGTAGCCACAGCGGTGAAAGCTCCCTTCAAGAGTGTGGATCTCAGCAGGTGCTCAGTGAAGTTTATGCTGCATCCAGTGCCATCCCTGCAGGAGAAATATTAATTAGAAATCAAATCCTTGATACTTTCATAGTTATTCTCTCATCTTGTATTACACCTCTTCCTTGGACCTCTATGGGTTTTTATGCTACTTTTTTCTTGTTACATTTAGCCTCTACTCTTTCTGTTCGTTTCTACTTGAATCCGGGGAGTGGGGTGATGAGAAATGGAGATGAGCACCAACTTCCAGAGTCAGGACTTAATGTTAGGGGAAAACCTTTACATTTTATAGTTAATTTCATCCACAGTTGTTTTGGATGGAATGACATGACAAACGAGTATTAGCCAAAACCAGAAGTTGAATTTCTCCAGCCAGTTACAAGAGGGGAGGAGAGGAGGCTTTACAAAAGCTAGGAGAAAACTAAATTTGTTTGTGTCTGTCTAAACCAGAAATGGAGAACATCTGGTCCACAGGCTTTTGTTATATCCAGTCAGTGACTGATGACAACAGAGAAGAGCCTACTTCATACATGCTTGTGTTGTGTGTGTTCAGATGTTTAATATAGGAGCTGATACAGTTCAATGTTAAAGCCAGACATTCAGTAGGCATACGATTGTTGTTTCCCACTGACAGAAGAAATAACATCTTCTGAATTGGTTGCATTACACAGTGTGGCTTTACTAAAATAACTCTTTAGAGAAATTATGGTTATCTGAAAGCCAAGCTTGTTCAGGAATGTTTATTTCTGGCATTTGAGGAATAGGACATTTAGCTGGAAATTAAGCAGTCAATCTTTAAAATATTTTTATTTTAAAATATTGTATAAAATATTTTCAATACAGTTCCGGACTAGGAAAGATTATATTTGTGAGAATTGATACTAATATTTCCTGGGTGTTTTTTTCCAAACTGTATTTCAGGTTTTGGCCCATCTTCTGGATATGGTTTTCTACAGTGATGAAAAAGAGAGGGTTATTCCGCTTCTTGTAAATATCATGCACTATGTTGTGCCTTACCTCCGCAATCACAGGTACCTCTGTAATTATATGTTCAACACACTTAATTCTATTCAGTTTTGTTGAAGTAACAGTGTTAGTATTTTCATATGGTATTCAACTTATTCATAGAAGTTTGCCAAGAAAGTGAGTGTCAGATTATTTTGTTTTGCAGTAACTGTCCCAATTAATATCAAGGACTGGTGGATATCCCATTCAGTCCTCCAGCTTTTAGTTACGGTTTACTGTGAAATTGAGCAGTGGTTCTCACAATAATGTTTTGCCATGCTTTTGCTCCCCAAGCTAGTTTTTCTACCTGCTACTGTTTTTTTTTTTTTTTTTTTTGTATTGGTGGTCTCAGTACAAAAGGCATACAGACTAATAGTCATGTTTACTGATATGCTGTTTAAATTCAAGTCTTCTGCTTGTAGGATTTTGTGGATATTGTGCCTTTCAACATATGCATTGGATTTCTTTTCTTTTTCCAGTGCCCATAATGCACCCAGTTATAGAGCCTGTGTGCAGCTACTGAGCAGTCTGAGTGGATATCAGTACACAAGGAGAGCATGGAAAAAAGAAGCTTTTGACCTGTTCATGGATCCTAGTTTCTTTCAGATGGATGCTTCCTGTGTTAACCAGTAAGTCCCTTTATTGCGTGTTGTTATCTGCCATTAAGTCAACTTCACCTTACGGCAACCCTAAGAATGAGAGACTTCCAAGTCACCTGATGTTCCCTGCTCTGGTCTTGTAGACTCAGAGTCATGGCTCAGAGTCTATCTATTGGCCTTCTTTTATTGTGTTTTTGTTTTAATGGATTGTTTTGTTTTTATGTCTTGTGGACATTCTGTCCCTTTGGGGAGATGGTGGCGGGGTATAAGAATAATGTTGTTATTATTATTATCCTACTTCCTTCTACCTTACTGAGCATTATTGTCTTTTTTAGTGTGTTATATCTTCTCACTATATGTTATGTCCAAGTTTGACCACCTCAGTTTAATCATCTTGGCCTTTAGGGAGAATTAGTTCCAGTTTATGTAGGACAGCCTTGTCCAAGCTGTTCAGATAGAGTTGATCGGACTTGTTGTACATTGTGAAGGGCAACTGGTTGAAGTATTTCCTAAGACTTAAGCAATTCTCATAATTCACAAGAGTGGATGCTCCCATTCACTCACATGTCTTTCCTCTTTGTCACTGGAAGTGCTCCTTTGACCATTAGTCCATTTAGCTTGGTGCTGCCCATTCTGATGGACACCAGGTCACTGCGGTTTCAGACAGAGATGCTGTTCTCCTTTCTATCGTAATATGTCAGAGTTTGAACCTTGGAAGTCTTGTATGCAACCGAACACATGTGCCTTCTTGCTGATGTTCTTCTCATCCTCAGCCACTGTCAAGCAAACTTGTTTCAGTTTTCACAACATTTCAATTCCTCCCCCCCCCCCCCCCGTGCCTGTACATTATTCTGTATTTGTCTCTTCCTGAGGGTTTGGATAGTGATCATGGAGGATGAGCTTGAGACCAGGGTAATCCCTTCAAAGATTCAGACCCAAACCAATTTTGTGTGTGTGTCTCTCTTCATGCTACCCCAGTCCAATCCATGGCCACATTCACATACTGAAATGTCTTACTTTTGATGTACATGGCAGAATTCTGGGGGAGATGTCACCCTGACACTGTCCAGTTTCGTTTCAGGAAAAATAAGCTACAGTGCCTTTTTTTATCACAATATAATTTCTTTTTTCCTCTCTTTTTAGCTGGAGAGCAATTATGGACAATTTAATGACACACGACAAAACGACGTTTAGAGATCTGATGAGTGAGTCCTGGTTTTTATGCACTGGGTTAAAATCCATGGGCCTTGTGTGTTTGGAAATTATCCTGATCATGTTAGCTAGTGAAATGTGAAGGATTAGTTCCTCTCATGGTTGCTTGATAGTGCAATCCACTACTGACTTGTGGTGTGATGGTAGTTTGGAGAGGAATCTTAGGCATGATAAAGTCCTTCTGTGAATTATGCAAAAACTGGGGGAAATATTATTGCTAGATCTATTTCCCATCCCCAGGATGAGATACACACCGAAATATATTTGTTAAATATAACAAAATATGTGTATGAGTTGCAAAACAGAATCTAGACTTCAAAATTCATGGCACTTTGCTCAGTGACTGGAACTATGTGGTCTTAAAAGATTTCTTAGTCTTCACTGATAGGCATTCTTCTTTCTTTAGCGCGTGTGGCTGTCGCTCAGAGCAGCTCACTCAATCTGTTTGCTAATCGGGATGTAGAGCTGGAACAGCGCGCTATGCTTCTCAGGAGGTTGGCCTTTGCCATTTTTAGTAGTGAAGTGGACCAATATCAGAAATACCTTCCAGATATACAAGGTAAATAAAAAGGTCTTTTGCTTGCTTTGGGGAAAATGGGTTGCATCACCTTGTATTCATCCAGAAGCAGAATGAACACCTGCACTTCCCTTCATCCCCTTGCAGCCATGTAGCCCCAGATCTGCACAAAAGGCTCTTGACCCCGTGAGGGCAAATAGGTGGGTTTTCGGCAGTAGCAGCAACAACAACAATAATAATAATAAACTTTATTTATATCCGACCACCATCTCCCCAAAGGGGACTCTGGCTAGCTTACAATACAATAACATAAAAAGCATAAAATAACATCGCAATAAAATGAATCAAGCATAAAATACAATAAACAGTGCAAAGTAATACAATAAAAGATTGAACACAATCACAATGCAGTGGGTGAATGGAACATGACTAACGGAGGGCTCACTGATTTTATTGGGTCTTTTCTACACATAAATATGTCTTAATCCAACCCACTGTGCTTGGAAAATGTCTATTTTCCTACTATGTACTCCCTGTTCTATGTTTAAAAATGTAAAATAGTTATGGGCAAACTTTGGCCCTCCAGGTGTTTGGGACTCCAACTCCCACAATTCCTAACAGCCCATGTCTGGTGTAAAAGCTTGCCCAAAGTTTGCCCATGCCTGGTGTAAAAGCTTGTGTGCATTCAGACCCAAATATGATTGTGTATTGTAATCATTCATTGTCTAAACATCATTCTGTCTTCATTTTGATCAAACTTCATTTGTGTGGTTGCCGCTCTCCTACTTAGTTTAGCTAGCTGGCATCCCCCACCCCACCCCCGATGTGCAAAGGGGAGTTCCTGCTAACTAAGTATGAGGGCCTCCTCTCAGTAGACTCAAATCAAGGAGAAGCTTCATGATAACCACCACTCCTCTTAATGCCCCCCCCCCCAAACCCAGCAAGGACATCCCTCTGGGCAGCTAAACCAGGAAATCCCAAATGGATGGCTCCCCATGAGGATCTGCCTCCAGAGGCAAACAAAGAATGGGCAACTTGGAAGTGCCTGAACAGACTCAGAAGTGGAGTGGGCAGATCAAAAGACAACCTCGCAAAATGGCACTATGTAAAAGAATACTCTACCTTGTGTGACTGTGGAGCAGAACAGACAATCCCACGTCTGTATGCTTGTCCACAATGTCCTGCCTCATGTACAGAGGAAGAATTTTTTGAGGCTGCAGACAATGTGGTCGTTGTTGCCTGTTTTTGGTCAAAAGATATTTAGCCACTTGTGCTCTTTCTATTTTTATATGTTTTTTACTAATTTAATGCTTTTGATAAAAAAATAAAATAAATAAACTTAGGCTTAGAGCTGACCATTCCTTGTGGGCTTTCCTGTTTCAGAAAGGCTGGTCGAAAGTCTCCGCCTGCCTCAAGTGCCCACTCTCCACTCTCAAGTGTTCCTGTTTTTCCGAGTTTTGCTCTTAAGAATGTCTCCACAGCACCTTACCTCTCTTTGGCCAACGATGATCACAGAACTGGTGAGTTACAAAATATATATGATGTACCTGACACTAACAACTGTGGACTAAATTCAGTCAGAGTCTACTAATTGAATAATTAAATAAGACATAAAGGCAGCCAGTGGTTTTTATGAGACTAACAGGGAAGAAAAAATTTATACCATAAGCTTTTCTGGACTTCAGAAACGTCTTTTCGTGGGGATGTGTTGCATTTTTCATCATTTTAAAATTATATTTTAATTTTAACTTTTTCATTAGCCATTCTTGTCATTGTGTTTGTTTTGCCAAGCCAGCTATGGTGAGCCAGCATGGGTCCCACAATGTGAGACAGGCGAGATGTATATTAAATATGTGAATGAATTGCATTGTTCATTTGAGTGCTGCTGTTATTTGGCAGAATAGTCAAGGAAATCCCCCTTTCACTGTTGTAAATATGTGATGGATGGCCTGAAAGCTGGTGTAAGGACTCACCTGCCTTAAGCAGGGCTGAGGCCTGCTTAGAAGGGGTTTGGAAATCTTGTTTTGGTTGTGCTGGCATCCATCTTGGAGAGGTGGCTGCAGCCAGCAACCATTAAGGGAAGGGAAAGCCAGAGCAAGGAAGCGTGGCCTTGCAGGCTTGTGCCTAGTTACAGTGTAGAGGCTGTGATTGGCTAGAGTATAGAGGGGGAGGAGTTGGAGCTGACAGAGTAGAAAATTCTGTCAGAATGTTTCAGTCTGGAGTCTGGAGTTTAGAGCAGGGCTGTGCAGACGCACATCTCCAGCCTCTGCTGTTTAGAGTCAGGCTGTAGATTCAACGTCTAAGCCTGAGGCAGTCTTGAGCAAGGTTTCTGGGGGAGTATCACCAGAGCCTTGGCAACAGAGACTGACAGTCTGTCCTAAGCAATTCACCACGTAGGAATAGGCTGGACTAGTGGGAGTCAAGACTGAGATCTGACCGCCCTTAGGGCCAGTAGTCATTCTAGTGGGGACGCTTGTGGAAGAGTGCCAATTTAGAACTGTTCTTGTGATAGGCAGTTGGGATACCTGTTCATCTCTGGAGATAGAGTGACAGGTATAGGGCCTCTTAGACTGTGTGGGTTACGAGTAACCCAGGGATAGCCAGACTCAGGGAACGATCTAAGTGATTAGATGTTCCAGAAGTTTAGAACAACAACCATCTAGTGGAACTATTAGTTGGGAGTTGGGAGTTGGGAGACAAGTCTCAGTACTGTCTGTGGAACTGAACGAAAGATCTCAAGAAGTAATAATAGCCTTTTATAGTCAGAAACCTCTACGCTCTAGCACATATAGTAAATCTTGCAACCATCACGCTGTCCTAAGTCTATCATTGTTGTAACCGTACGCTAGTTGCCTCTTAGTAGAACCAATACGATCTGTGCCATTGTTAGCCTCGTTCTTGTTAATAAATTCTTTTGTTTATTAACTTTTAAAAGAAGCCTCCGTCATCTTTCGGTCTCCTCAGTTTACATTCTTGGTGGTGGGTGGTTGTAAAGGCCAAACGCTACAGACACTTCATTTAATTAGAAGTAAATCCTAATGATCCATTAGGTTGGTGGCAGACTACCGGGAGTATCAATTAAATCAATTTAGGTGACCGAGATCGTCACAGCTGGCGTTTGTTTAATTGCCAATAGAAGTCTTAGCTAACCCAGCTTAAGCTTTGTTCCCTTTGTCTTTGGAAATAATTATGTTTTTTAAAAAATGACATTTTTGTCCTTTAGGTCCAAGTATTTTTATTAATGGAACAAGAACTCACCGCTGATGAAGATATCTCAAGGTATTTTTTTGCACACTCATTTGTGTCACAGGTGAAGCACAGATGAGTGATTTTCTGCTTTGTTTTACACAATCATACTACACTATGACTTTGCAGACAGCAACATAGCCTGTGCTAATAATAAACAACAATAAGAGATTTGTTTAATTTAACAAACATCTGCTTTATTTATTCAGTTCTAAGATGAACTTTTTCCCTATATAGACATCTCTAAAAATGGAGTGGGTGATAGAATTGCAGGTGTAACCTATGTATTTTGGGTGGTGGTGATACTAAAATTAGGGTGCATTTTACAAATCTATGGTGTCTTACAGTTGAAGAAATACGTAATATTGTGCCATATGTTCAGTTGAACCATTTTACAAACATTGTGACTCAAAATAAGAATAAAGTGTCAAAAATAATGTCTGCAATGAATTTCCACTGGTGGATGCCAGTACCAGATGAAAATTTAAAAACAGAAGTAGACATCACCCAATTTTGCATCTGCTGTCTTCTTGTTTCTCCTCTCTTGGCAAAAATCCCCAAATTCTGTGCAGACCTTCCCTTCCTGCTTCACTGCCTTCTTTTGGCTCCTCATTATTATTTTCTCAGAGCCCCTTTCGCTTCCTTCAGAGTTGTGTCTTGAATCCCTGCTCCCTCTCCTTTTCAACCGCTGTCCTTGTGCATGCTCACACATTTTGAGCATGGCATTTGTGTGAAAAATAAACACCTGTCAACACATTTCAAGAAGTATTTGCAAACAAAAAGGGAAGCCAAATTACATTGATATTTGGTGGATGGTATCGCATGCAGACATTTAGAGAGAAAGCTCTGGAAGGCTTTTCTGTGGTCTAGAGCAGGCATGGGCAAACTTTGGCCCTCCAGGTGTTTTGGGTTCCAATTCCCACAATTTCTAATAGCTGGTAAGCCAGGTGGGATTTCTGGGAAATGAAGTCCAAAACACTTGGAGGGCCAAAGTTTGCCCATTCCTGGTCTAAAGAGTGGGAAAGAACCCTTCAAATGAATGGGGAAGTTCTGTGATTAGTTTTTGGTTTTTGGTTTTTTGTTCTGGGCAGCAAGTGTGCATCATCTCCCTTAATTTTGTGACGTTCCGGATTTAAGGAAGGGATTGTTTTGAAATCCAAAGATTGAGAACATTGTTTATTGGCTTTCTTGTCATTCAGTTTATTTTTCCCTCCCTTTATTGGCAGAAACATACATTTTTGTATCATGGTAATGTTCTGACATGCTGTCTTCCAGCTATCATGTGTGCTTAACTTGTAAACACTATACGAGTCAGGACTGGATCTGTACCTTGCTCACTTTGCGTCTTTATATCTTTATTTATCAACATGGGACTAAGAATAATCTATTCACTTCATTCAAATTGTAGAACTTCAGGCCCATCTGTGGCTGGCCTAGAAACCACATACACTGGAGGCAACGGATTCTCCACATCCTACAACAGCCAGAGATGGTTAAACCTTTACTTGTCTGCCTGTAAATTTCTGGATTTAGCCCTGGCATTACCCTCTGAAAATCTGCCACAGTTTCAGATGTAAGTAAATTGGTCTAGACAGAAACCACAGTGTGCTACAAATAAATCTGTTCGGGAGAGTATTGTGCTGATAATAATCCTTGTTTCTTTGGGAGTTCAAGATAGATGCTCCTTACTCTGTTTTAATTGTACAAATGTGTCTTTGTGCTTCAATAAACTGGGAAAGCTGTAGTTGTTGAATTGTGGAGCTGTTGCTGAACTATAATTCCCATTGGTCCCATCTAATCAATAGGAAGGCATTATGGGAATAGAATTTCATCAGTTCTATGTTATATAGATATAGTAATACAATGTAGATGAGCAGGGTAGAGACTCCTTCTTTGGAGGCTTTTAAGGAAAGGCTGGATGGCCATCTGTCGGGGATTCTTTGAATGTGATTTTCTTGCTTCTTTGTAGGGGATTGGACTGGACAACCCACAAGTCTCTCCCAACTCTATGATTCTATGGCTCTACAGAAAGCAATACCTCATGTTTCCTGTTCCTGGTGACAATTGGGAAGAAACAGATTTGCATAGGGGTCAAAAGGGGGCAGTTTTTCAGTGCATCTTTTTAGATGTCTCTGTTCATTGTTAGGAATAAGGAACCTATAGACCACTTAACTCAGTCAGCCCTCCATGTCCATCCATAGATTTTTATGGGAGACCCAACCCCCAGAAAATACAAAGGGCCCACTCTATTATTTAATAAAAGGTACAGTCAGAGCCCCAGGTGACACAGTGCATTAAACCCTTGTTCCAGTAGGACTACTGACCAACAGATCAGTGGTTTGAATCCAGGGAGAGCGGGTTGAGCTCCCTCTGTCAGCTCCAGCTCCCTACGCGGGGACATGAGGGAAGCCCCTCACAAATATGGTAAAAAAACATCAAAACACCCGGGCATCCGTTGGGCAATATTCTTCAGATGGCCAGTTCTCTTACACCAGAAACGACTTGCAGTTTCTTGAGTCACTCCTGACACAAAAAATAAGAAGGGGGGAGAGATCTGGAAAAAGTGGAAAGGCAACTGTTGCTTTAAAAAAAATACTACTTAAAAGCGATAATTGTGAACCAGCTTGCTGAAATGGTATTCTGTATTACAGATGAGTTACAGATATGTTTTTTCTTCTTTATGTGTTCAGTATATGTATTGGAGATATTTAAGGCATGCCTTGATATGTATGCCTGCATATAAACATGTGCAGTCAAGCAGAAAAGGTGTCCCAATGGTGAATTTGCCTCATTTTCTTCCACAGGTATCGATGGGCCTTCATTCCAGAAGCTTCTGATGATTCAGGATTGGAAGTACGGAGGCAAGGCACGCATCAAAGGGAATTCAAACCATATGTGGTGCGATTAGCAAAATTACTTCGAAAAAGGGCAAAGGTAGTTGAATTTTTGTCTCTCAGGATTCTCTCTACTGTTGAAATGCCTATAGAAAACTGGGTTTCCAGTATCCAGTAAGTGGATGTGTGTGTGTTCTTTCCACCAACAACATGACTGAATATTAGCCAAGTTAAAGTTTAGTGATTCTAATAAGTCTGGCAGAGGGGGAAGCAAAGGAATGGATTCATCCCACAACTTACTTTGTGAATACATATTTGCAGAAGGAAATAACTTATATATATAAGGAAGCCAACTGGAAAGGATGGTATACAAATCGAAATAATAAATAAATAATAAATATCTGCCTATGGATTTAGGTTATGCTTATTATTACAAATGAGCAGCCTCCTACTGAAGAGAAACATATGTGGGCAAATTGTCAGTGAGCTTAGATGGCATCTCATTAGTCAGAGCAATGCATTTGCACACTCCTTTGAACTGAATATGATAGTGTATGCAGAATCCCACTTGCACTGCCTTCAGTTGGGGATGATTATGCCAAAAAAAATTACTCAGCATGTATAGGGCAATTTATTCCTTCATATGCCACTAACAAGATGTTGGCCTCAGTCAACACTCTTCAATCAACTTTTTCAGCACTGAACAATGCACTTGGGACATCTGTTTATGTGCATTTCATTCAGTTGGAACAGGCTGCAAAGGGAAAATTTCAGTTAAGGTTACATGTCAAGATCTACATTGTTTTGAAATAAGACATTATAGTGAACCAGCTGTTCTGTTGTATCAACTCCATATTTGCACTGTCTCAAAAATAAACAGAGTTTTAAAATCATAGTTGGACAGATTTGGACAAATTAGGGCTAGACTGAAAACAAAACAAAAAATCAATTACTGTGTTTCTTTATTTGGCGCTAGTCAATGACTAGCAGGAATTGGATGGATACTTTGGTAACCAGAATTAACTGTGTGTCAATCCAACAGTGTCTACTGGTGAAATGTAATCTTCTGGTGTCTTGATCTTTGCCCTTGTATTTACAGAAAAATCCTGAAGAAGACAGCTCAGGGAAAACCTTAAACTGGGAACCAGGCCACTTGCTCCTGACTCTCTGTGCCATCCGAACCATTGAGCAGCTCCTGCCATTCTTTAATGTCCTAAGCCAAGTCTTCAACAGCAAAGTCACCAGCAGAAGCATCGGCCATTCGGGGAGCCCCATGCTTTACCCCAACTCTTTCCCCACCAAGGACATGAAAATGGAGAACCAAAAGACATTCTCCAGCAAAGCGAGGCAGAAAATTGAAGAGATGGTGGAGAAGGACTTTCTGGAAGGGGTCATCAAGACATGAGGCTCTCAAGTGGCAAAAAGTTATCTTCTGTACAATGTTTATCTTCAAATGAAACCACTCCATCCTTCCAGAGTGTATAGTTTCTTTTTCATACTTTGTATGTAATGTATACTTCAGGATGTATTTAATTTAAATACCTGTAAATAAGTTCTGGATGTGGCCTGAATCAAATTTAAATATCATCGGCTCATATTGATTATGGTGCCTCTAATATTTATGGTACTTTTTTGGTTTTTGTCATTTTGAAGTCTGTCTTTAAAAATCTACAATACAAGTTGCACATTTTTTCTAGTTGTGTCTGTACTTAACATTTAGGATCTTATACAACAATGGCCAGAAGAAACTGGTTAGAAATTTGGTCAGAAAAAAATTGTTGGCATGGCTACTAATGCATGTGAAATTTCAAGCAGGTATCTAAAACAAGGTATCACACATACAATCATGACACCATTGCTATTATTGCCAATGCCTCCTGAAAGAAACTTAAATTAGCACATCATTTTTCAAAGTCTTGCTTTCCGGTGCTGCAAAACTCCTGATTCTGAAGCTGCCTGGTTTTTAATGTGAGCTTTAGAAGATCGGACTGAGAGATGTTTCACATTAAGTATCTTGATCTCTATCTCTCATTTCAACCCCATGGACTCACTTTTTAGCTGCTGCAGCACTTAGTGACTTGTGGAGGTGTCTGAAGCATACTTCTATAATCATGCAGAATAAATACATCCACTGAGACCTCTGAGTGGTTTTCATCAGGTGATGCCATTGGTCTACATATGGTTATAGGAACACAGCACCTAAATGCTGAGTTGAGCTGAGCTTTGGATGTTGTACAGCAGGCCTCAACCACCTGTGGCCCTCCATACATTTGGGCCTCCAACTCCCAGAGGGACCAGCCAGCATGTTCATTGACCTGGAATTCTGGGAACTGAAGTTGCAAACACCTGGAGGACGCCAGCCAACTATCGCCCGGTCTCAAACCTCCCGTTCCTCAGCAAATTGATCGAACGTGCGGCAGCGACTCAACTCCAAAAATTTCTTGAGGATTCGGATGGCCTGGACCCTTTTCAATCAGGTTTCCGTCCCGGACACGGGACCGAGACCATTCTGGTGGCCATCTCGGATGACATCCGCCGTCAATTAGACAAGGGAGGTTCAGTAGTTCTGGTGCTGCTCGATCTCACCGCTGCCTTTGATACGGTGGACCACGATCTGCTGATTCAACAACTAGCTGCCACGGGAATTCAAGGATCAGCCATAACTTGGCTCAACTCGTTCTTACAAGGATGCAGTCAACGAGTAGAATGGCTAGGCCAAACATCTGAAAAATCTCTCCTTGAGTGTGGAGTACCCCAAGGCACCATATTATTACCTATGCTGTTCAATATCTATGTCCGGCCTCTCGCTGGACTAGTCCGGAGCTTTGGGCTGGAATGTTACCAGTATGCCGACGACACTCAGCTCCTCCTAAAGTTGGAACCTGGAGCAACCTCGGCACCTGACAACTTTGCCCAGTGCCTGGGAGCAGTGACGAGATGGCTGCGGGCCCACAAACTGAAGGTAAATCCAGCAAAGACTGAAATTCTATGGCCAGGCCGCCCATCAGAACTAGTCAATCCGCTGCCACCCTTCGAAGGGGAACTGCTGACTCCATCTTCCACTGTGAAGAGCCTCGGTGTCATCCTGGACTCTAAAATGACGATGGAGGCCCAGATCGCCTCCACAAGCAAAAGGGCCTTCTTCCACCTACATCAAGCGAGGCAACTGGCGCCCTATCTACCAACGGAGGCGCTGGCCACGGTGATTCATGCCACGGTTACATCAAGGCTGGACTATTGCAACACTTTATACGTGGGTCTACCTCGGTCAGTAACTCGCAAGCTCCAGATTGTAGAGAATGCTGCCGCCAGGTTCCTCACGAAAACACCTATGAGGTGTCACATAACGCCATCCTTACAGCATTTACACTGGCTGCCGGTCGAGTACAGAGTCCTTTATAAGGCCCTGACCCTGACACTTAAGGCCTTGCGGGGCCAGGGTCCTACATACCTAAAAGACCGTCTGATACCATCTATCCATCCGAGAGCACCACGGCCAGCCTACGAGAACCTTCTCTGTGTCCCGGGTCTGAGAGAGGCTCATTTGGAGTCCACGAGACAGAGATCTTTTTCCATTGTGGCCCCTGTCCTGTGGAACTCTCTGCCGCCAGACCAAAGAGCCATCTTCGACCTGCCTTCATTTCTGGCGGCACTTAAGACATGGCTATTTAGAAGAGCATATGCATAAGTGACAATCAGTGACCTGGAACCTGTCTATTCCCATATTTTAACATTTTAATATTTTAGTATTGTAGATTCCTAGCTGTGTAAGTCGCCCGGAGCACATTTGTGGAGGGCGACTCATAAATAATAAAATTAGTTAGTTAGTTAGATTGTGCTAGCGTGTTGTAAAGGGAGGAAGAGATCACATGCTGTTTTAAGAAAGGGTGAATATAGATTTCAGTATGTCACCAATCAGATGCTGGCCATATTTCCCAACACAACATTTTACACCCCTTTCCCACTACAAATGTCAAATTCAAAACTCATGGGGCGAATTCGGCCCACCACGTTAATTTATGTGGCCTTCCAGATGCTGGACAACAACTCTTATATTCTGCATCATTAGGCATGACTAGAGCTGATGGGAGTTGTGATAGAGTAACATCTGAAAGGCTGCAGTTTGTTTAGTCAGGAGAGTGGAGTTTGAATTTAAATACAAGGCTTAATATATGAGGTCTGATTCTAAAATATCCTTTAACCTTTCCCCAACCTCAGGATCACAAGTGCTGCTAGTTTGTGATTCCCATTATCCCCAGATACAATCAAAAGTGATGGGAGTTATTGTCCAATAACATCTAGAGACCCAAACTGGGTAAAAACTAAAGAACATCAAGCACTATGCAAAAATAATATAGATGGCCCTTCATTTCCATGTATTATCTGTGAATGGATTCAATAGCCCTTTGAAGGCAACCCTAAGGATGATGTGGCTCTTGATGAAAATGCGCTTGATAGCAGTGTTCTACAACGTAACATCCAGCTCTGCTCTCAACATTTCAGAGCTACTGTCTGGAGAAAACAGAAGGAAAAACTAAGGGGGGCAGACCAAGGGTAAGATGGATGGATGGTATCCTTGAAGTGACTGGCTTGACTCTGAAGGTACTGGGGGTGGCCACAGCCGACAGGGAGCTCGGGCGTGGGCTGGTCCATGAGGTCATGAGTCGGAAGTGACTGAACGAATAAACTGTCTTTCACCCTAGACACTCACAACATTCTGTTAGCACTGTTGATGTTTTAGTATCTGTCACAATAGCCGATTTGCTTAGTGATAGAGATATATAAGTTTTGGTATTTGTTGGCCACAACAAATCCAAATTGAAGAGATATGAACAAAATAATTTGAGTGCAACACTGTTGTGCAATGGCATCCTTGTAATGTAAGAAAGTTATGTGGAACACATGTGAGCAGACATGGAAAGCAACACAACTTCCCATTCTGAGTTATTGCAAGTGGGAGAAACCAAACAAGTGTCTTTGAAACATCGTTATAATTCTGCATAGGACCTGAAGTACACAGAGGAAGTAGCTATGAAAATGAGAGCCGGCTTCTTAAGGAAGCCAATAATTGCTTGATTCCCTTGGATAAATTGTATGGACAGTGATGATCAGCCTTAAGCATCCTTTCATCTTAAGTATATTTAGAGCTGGACATAACAGTGACCCAATGTTGTGAAACTAACAGTAACGTGCTTTTAATATTGCTTCATTTTTATTAATCAAAATTTAATCTCAACTCTCAGCTAGGAAGGATTTAACAGAAACAAAAGGAAATCGTAATTTTAAAAGTCAGTTTAACATTTGGCTTGATGATCGGCACTTCACGAAGCTGCAGTCTTTGGTGGTTCTCCAACACCCCCAGCTAAATGGTAGACGACCAGGCTGACTTCATGGGCAAGGTTATCTGTATGCTCCTAGAAAGGAGGACAGGAAAAGTCTGGAATCAGTGAAAACCAATGTTTCTTGCCATGCAAGAAAATTCTACAAAACACACACACACATACATGGTGCAAAGAATCCTTTTGTCAGTTCATATCCAGAAAATTGGATAAAAGCCTACAGTGGATTTCATTTTAACATAAGCCTTACTTCACTATTTAAAAAGTGTTCTCCAATGTAATGCCATTCTGTTTGCTTCTAGGACAAAACATGTCAAAACCTCCTAAGGAGGTTTCCTCCAAGCACAGTTTCAAAAAGCAATACTTCTCTCCTGAGTACAATAAGTAAGGAGAAAACTCCCATTCCCTACAAAGCAATACTGGTATATACATCAGTCCCTTTGCAGCGGCAACCTCTTTTTAACAGACCTATATACTGAAATGCAAAAAAACCCTATTGAAATAATTGTTGGAATATGTCCTAAGTGGGAATTAGAACAGGTCCATTTCATAACACACAGATCCATTATTATTATTATTAACTTTATTTATACCCCGCCACCACCTCCCCAAGGGGACTTGGGGCGGCTTACATGAGGCCATAATAACAACATAATAGCAAATATTTACAACAATACAGTAAAAATACTTACACACAAGCAATAAGAGACAGTTTAAAACCATTCTGGGTGGGCCAAATGTGAAATATTAAAATTTTAAAATAAATAACACTGGATGTGAACAGAGGTGGAGGTAGAACCCAGTAGTGGGTTCCTGCTATGTACAAGAGCCAGCAAAGTGCCAGATGCATGTTGTATTCTGATGCACATGGGGTACTCTTGCTGGTGTCCCAATATTCATTTTCATAGTCAACTATAATAATATTTATTTGCTCTATTTATATTCCGTCTTTTCTCTATCCCGAGGGGCACTCAAGGTGGCTTACATATGGCAATTATTCAATATCTTAAAAACACACACAAACATTAATCTTAAATTAAAATTCATATGTTTTAAACATTTAAAACATTGTATTCAATACTAAAATCACCCCAACCAGAAATCGTAGTCCAAAGCCGTTCCATCGTCATTGCACAAATTCCAAATTTGTTATTGCACTGCACTGTTTTCCAAAATCCTGATCCCAGAGCCAGGTTTTTGCTTTCCTTCTGAAGGCTAGGAAGGAGGGGGCTGACCTAATGTCACTGGGGATGGAGTTCCATTGATGGGCCACCACTGAGAAGGACCTGTCCCTCATCCCCACCAGTTGCGCTTGCGAGGAAGGTGGAACTGAGAGCAGGGCATCCTCAGACAATGTTCATCATCACCATCGTCATTATTTATATACCATCCTATCTCCCCAAAGGGACTCGCCAACTAACACAGTTTCTTCGTGCTCTGCTGCTTAGCTAGACAATATGTTGCCCTCAAAATCAGAGAGAAGAGAAATTGTAAAACACTGACAAGAGATTTTTATTTCTCTTTTAGCATATTTTATCTCTCTTCAGTTCCTGAGATATTGGGTTTGGGGGGCTTTTGATGAGCAGAACAAAACATCTATCGCTTTTTTGTATTCTTTTTCTTAAAAAAATTATTTGGATCGTACAAGTAGGGTTTAACATAACCACATTCTTTGCGAGAGAATTTTTAAAAATAACAGAATAACAAAGGTGACATATACATTATATGTCCAATTTAGTTAAGAAAGGAGGAAAAAACTTCCATATATTTTCACCCTCTTTTGGTGTCACCTATTATTTACATCTTATTAGTACTGTTCTCGTCCTCTACTTGTATCCATCACTTTTCAACTGCTTTCCCCCTCCCGTTCACCCCTCCCTCTGGGAACAGTCATACACTTCCTTTATCATTCATTCTGTTTGTTGGATCTTAAGGATAGTCTGGTTCAATTCCTTATATTTTCTGTCACCCTTTACCTTGGCTATCAGTTCTTCTCATTTCTGGCATTCTATTAAGGACATATACATATATACATATAAAGAGGGGTTTAGGATTTTCTCCCCGCCATATTTGCCAAATCTCCACCCCAAAATTATTATGAATTCCTCCCCCTTCCACTTCATAGTGCCCTTCCACAGCCCTATATCCCAGAATATCAGGACAGAAAATCCCACATTATCTGAGTGTAAACTAAGATAACCCAAATCAAAGCAGATAGTGTGGGATTTTCTGCCTTTTCTGAGATATAGGGATGTGTGGAAGGGCTCATAGAGAGAGAGAAGGATCTCGAAAATATCTCTCCTTAGCAAGATGTGAAACAATGACAACCGTGACAAGATCTGATGAGGTTGTCAAGAGATGTCTACACTACTGCAATCCTTGTGTATCTGGCTATGGTGATGTAGCCAAATGTTACTGTAATTCTTCCTGCTCCCTCCCTGGCAAGGAATGGCAATTTGCGGGCAATTCAGTAAGTCAGGAGGGTGGTGTACTGAGCCGCTTAGTGTATGGAGAACTATGATCAAAAAACTAGATCTAGTGTATTTATGATGAAGCTCCTTATTCAGCTTCATGTTTGTTACAGCCAATTAGCATAAGGCTAATGAATCAATAGAATTATTCATCAGGGTGTAGATAAAATCTATTGTATCAACAGGTCTCATCTAGTCAAAATGAACAGGATTGTGGCCATTGACTGTGTAAATGCCCTATAGCACTGAATGTCAATGGAGCATGAGAGGACGACCAATACAAACCTGCAGCCAGAGCCTTATGCTTGGCCAAACGTCCTAAATTGCAGAGATCTTCCCTGTATAAATTGTGTACGACATAGAAAGGTGACACACACCGCTTATAAGGTGGCTGAAAGATAAAGTATAATGAAGAAGTCTAAATCCTTCCAACACACACCGTGAGGCTGTGAATTACTTGTGAACTGACCTGCGTATCTGCCTCAGCATAGACTCTGATGACATCTTCTGTCCCAGACGGGCGAACAAAGGCTCGAGCCTTTGGATACTTCTTGACAAGGTTATCAATTTCCTCTTGCAGGCCTGGGGGTGTCACTGCTCGCCTTTCCGCATCTGTCGTGTCGATAACTCGTCTGTCTGCAACCTACAGATCCAAGCAAAATAAAGCCATAGAATCTGACTTGTTCAAGCTCTAACTTGGATCCAGGCTGAAAACCTATTACTCTTGAAGATCACAACAGGATTAAATTATGAATCTCTCTACTGAGCTAACTCCATGGCAATGAGATGTTCCCTTTCTCCCAGCCAGAGTATTTTGTGCAGCAAAGTCACTGAATATCCTTTTCAAGAACTATGCCCATCCATCATAATATTGAGGAGCCTCCGGTGGCACAATGGGTTAAACCCTTGTGCCAGCAGAACTGCTAACCAAAAGGTCAGGGGTTCGAATCTGGAGAGCGGGGTGAGCTCCCATCAGTCAGCTCGAGTTTCTCATGCAGGGACATGAGAGAAGCCTCCCACAGGATGGTAAAACATCCAGGCATCCCCTGGGCAACACCCTTGCAGGTGGCCAATTCTCTCATACCAGAAGCAGTTTCTCAAGTCACTCCTGACACGAAAAAAAAATCATAGTATGCCCAGGGATCCATTCACTTCTTGGCAACAGAAGGCAACCACATGCTCTGGCATCTCAATAACTCTGCAGCCAATATGGCATTGCATCAACATGCAAACAAGAGAGCCGCCATGTCAGTGGGTCACATGAGACATTTCTCTCTGGATGTCTACTTCTCATTTACCTTAACTTTGAGTTGCCTGTTAGGAAGATCTGTGTACATGGCATCCCATTGTGGAACTGTGAGGTTCTTCAAAGCCAAAATGGCTTCAATCAGCAGCATGTCGGAAATGGCATCACCAACCGTCTAGGAGATACAAAGGTGAGGAAGTGAGAAGCAATCCTAGAAGGTGGAGGTAAACTCAAGATCTAATAATAGTGCATATTCCTAAATTTGGGGGTTTTAAATGTTATTGCTGCAAGTATTCAGCCTGCAGACCTACTGCTGTGGGAATTTTGGTTCTAAAATATCAAAAAGCCTAGATTTGTAAAATAATAATAAGAATAGGGACAGTTCCACAGCCATGAGAAGCCATAACTTTTCGTAGTAACAATATGGCTCAAATACTTCATTTTCTCATCTCTCTTCTGCTTCTTCAGCATTTAATCTTAACACCCAGCTATGATGTGTCTTGACGGTGTTTCACTGAAACAAGACTAATTTTTTATGCCACAATCTGGATCTGACTTGTTTCCAATAAATCACAAAGTTTGTCAAGCATGAACAAAAACCAAGAACAGAGCATTTCCCATAATTTTCCCTTCACATCACATCAAAGGATAACAGAAATGGGCTGGATCTGGGCCAGCTCGATACGAAAACAGAAATCTGTTTAGGGTACTTATTTGAGTGTAGCAGTCATCATTTCAATGCTTCCTTCCCAAATTATATTAATTTTGACGTCCATTAATTAAGTGAAGCCAAAATGTACTGCCCAGTGGGAAATTGACTCAAGAGAAGCAGTTTTGGCTACACAACAACATGGCATCATTTCCGGTGGACAGAAATATCTCCAAGAGTGCAGTCCAAGCTATTTGGTTGCTATTTCTTTGCTGCAACGCCCCAAAGGAGTTGGAAGTGTCAAGGAAGGTGTGATATCCTAAGGACAAACAGGAAACATCTGGGTGCAAACCTTTCAAGATTTAGCTCAGGAAAGTTCTCAACTGGCAAAACACACACACAAATGCCCCAGACCTCTCTTTGCAACACAAAAAGTCGTTTCCATATAAAAGCACTTTTAAGCATGTGCAAACATCTTCCCACAATTCATCAAAAACTCCTCCGCATCTGTTGGAAGACCATGTTCTGGCAAAAGGAAAACAGCAGTCTCATCTCGTGTCTCAATTTGTGAGATTGTTGTTTCCAATATAATGGCTTTCCCCTGTGGTCTTGATTCTTCCAATTTATTCACCAAGACAAAAAGGATTATCAAATAACCAAATCCAGGTTTCATTATTCTTCTAAAGCAGTGGTTCTCAACCTGTGGGTCCCCAGGTGTTTTGGCCTACAACTCCCAGATATCCCACCCAGTTTACCAGCTACTAGAATTTCTGGAAGTTGAAGGCCAAAACACCTGGTGACCCACAGGTTGAGAACTGCTATAAGTCTTGAGTTAGGGAAGCCAATTTTGATCACAATAAAAATCTATCCAAAAAACGCGAAGATTTTGGTTTGTTTTTAATACCATAGCTCCTTTTGTTCACTCAGCTGTCCATCATGGAAAGTCCCGCTCTGACACACCACTGACTTTGCCTTCCCGTGTTTTGCTACTTTGAGATTCCTACAGCTGACTCTAAAAAATTGTTCTCCTTGGAGGAACAGGACAGAGCTTTCTACTGCAGACTCTTCACAATAGATTGGCAAAGGAAAGTTAGCTGAAAAGTGGCACCAGTGGGGTTTTACTGAGGTCAAAAGACATAGCCAACAGTTTTACAAAACCGTGACTTAACATAAGACTCTCCCCCATTGCTGTACTCTCTGTCCAAAAAAATATCCAAAGTTTCAGAACAAAACTAAAAGGAAGCTACATATTCACAACCCTTACATAGTCCTGAGTGGGTCCCCAGGTGTTTTGGCCTACAACTCCCAGAAATCCCAGCCACTTTACCAGCTGTTAGTATTTTTTCTGGGAGTTGAAGGCCAAAACATCTGGGGATCCACAGGTTGAGAACCACTGCCCTAGGGCATTGCGGGGATCGTGAAAGTCTCCTAAACCCAAGTTCTGGTAAGCAATTATTGGGACTGATGTGGGTCCCATCCATCCTTCCACCGGGAATTGTGTGCATGAGGGGGATCTGCAACAGGAGCGCTTCGCACTTCCTGTCGCACTGGAGGTTGTTCATTAAAAGGGAGGGGAAAGTCAGGAAGCTGTTGTTTGATCAACAGGAGAAAGGACCTCTGTCGATCCAAGAAGCTGCTTATCAATAAGGGAGGTTTGAGGACTCTGAACAGGTTTCGTTGTGTAGCATCAAAAATGGGATTAGATCTCATACACCTCAAAGATGAGATGATGCCAATTTATTAGTCACCTGAGAAGTACAGTCTATTATAGGTTATATCTGGATGCAGATCTCATTCAAATGAGAGGGCTTTCTCCTTGCCCACAATCCAATTTAACAATCTAATCTGGAAAGAATCTCAGCCCTCCCCTGCAAGTCGGAAAGGCAGATGATGGGAAGCAGTTCTACCAAAACTCACCTTAGTTATACATAGAGCAATCCCACTTTATTATTATTATTATTAGCTACACAACAGATTTAGTATGCAGCAAACAAGATCACTATGCTGGCTTTTGTATTAGATCACTTCCCAGGTGTCTAGGACTGTGATGTATCGGCAAATAATGTGTGCAGATCCGAGTAGGGTGGCCTTTTGCAGCTGACAGATGTAATTTTGTCAGCACCAATTGTTTTTAAGTGCAGGCCAAGGTCTTTAGAAACTGCACCCAGTTCCGATCACCACTGGGACCACCTTTACTGGCTTGTACCAGTCTCTGCAGCTCGATCCTCATATCGTGTCAGCTTTTCCAGTTGCTTCTTGTCAATTCTGCTGTCACCTGGGATTTATTATTATTATTATTATTATTATTATTATTTAGTTATACATAGAGCAATCCCGCTGAACTAAAGGGGACTTAAGTTACACAGCATCATTTGTCCAGTATTGAGAGTGGAAATCATGTAATCTTTCAGAAGTTGCTGATCTGCAGCTTTAAATGTGTGATCATACACCTCAATTCCTACCTGATTTATCAAGTCTATTGTGTTTTCAAGTATCTTTGCAGCTTCCCTTTTTAGGTTGTCTTTCTCCTCTTTTGCCTGATATCGTATCTTCTCTTCTGCAGCTTTACTAAACAATACCTAGAAAGGAAAAACCAATGCATCTGGTGACTCTAAGAGGCAAAATATATCAGCTGCCTCAAAAGGATGTGCTCCATGGATAGGCCCCCACTAGCATGCTGCTGGATGTATACCAAAGTGAGCATCACTCAACTTAATCTTCTTTGTTTTATACTTGGATTTTCCAGTTTGTGAATGGAAGGCGGAGAGATATCAAGCACAATTATTGTGAATACATGTTTATTCCCACTTTTGCAAACCTCCCTGGAATCCTTCCAATGAAGGGTAGTGAAGACCTATTTCAAAACACACACTTACTGTGCCGTGACCATTTGCTTCAAAATAAACTCCAATGTCAAACTCCTGAGCTTTGTGATGTAAGTGTTTCACTCCAGTTTTGCCACAGTGCACAGGCACCTAGGACAGGAAGACCACACAAGACAGTCTAAGGCAGTGTTTCCCAACCATCCGAATGCCGCAACCCCTTAATACAGTTCCTTATGTTGTGGTGACCCCCAACCATAAAATTAATGCCACTGCTACTTCATAACTGTAATTTTGCTACCGTTATGAATCCTAATGTAAATATCTGATATGCAGGGTGTATTTTCATTCACTGGACCAAATTTGGCACAAATACCCAATACACCCAAATTTGAATACTGGTGGGATCTGGGAGAGATTTTGGAGTTGTAGTTACTGGGATTTATAGTTCACTTACAATCAAAGAGCATTCTGAACTCCACAAACAATGGCATTGAACCAAACTTGGCACACAGAACTCCCATGACCCCATGACCGACAGAAAATACTGGTAAAAGGGTCCAGCGATTGGTGGGCATTGACATCTTGAGTTTTGCCATATGATTTTGTTTAGTTCACCTAATCCAGAGAGCACAATGGACTCAAACAATGATGGATCTAGACCAAACTTGACATGGATACTCAATCCACCAATGATAGGATTGGGCCAAACTTCCCACACAGAACCCCCATGACCAAGAGAAAATACTGTGTTTTCTTTGGCAACCCCTCGTGATCCCCTCCAGGATCCTGACCCTCAGGTTGAGAAACCCTGGTCTAAGGGCAGGGAGGTCTATTGCTGCTGCTGTTATGTTTATTTATACCCCACTTTTTATTTCCACAAGGAGACTCAAAGTGGCTTACATTTAAAGCATTTCAAGACTATTCAAAATAGACAAATATTAAATCAAAATGTAATATCATTGGTATTATTAAAAATCATTTAAAATTCATAACACATATTCAAAACTAAAAACCACAGCACCCCTGACTTGATCCTAAAAACATTCTTTAAAAGAATGCCTGAATAGGCTTACAGTTGTGTCTCTGAGCCCAACATCAATAAAAAGAGCTAGGAACCCAGGAACAGCAGTCAGTTCTAACTACAATCCTCCGTCCACATCTTCAGTTTTGAATTTTGCAGATTTGATTATTCACAGATGTGTTCTCTCCTGGACTCTCTAGGTCCTCCAGGGCGACTCTATGTCTACCAGGTGTTAGGGGTTGTGGCTGTTGAAGTCCAAAATACCTGGCGGGGCGAAGCTTTCCCATGCCTGCTCTATGGTCAATTTCCAGCAGAAGTCATGGTGAAAGATCTGGAAATTCCTAGAGAGATGCTCTCTCAGGTAAAAGGGGAGGAGGCAGCAATCTTTTCATTTGCACTTTCTCACTTTCATAGGAGTCCTCTGACCTTAACCCCAGCAAATATGGAGGAAATATTGTATATCTTGTAGGCCAGTGGTTTTCAACCTGTGGGACCCTAGATGTTTTGACCTTCAACTCCCAGAAATCCTAATAGCTGGTAAACTGGATGGGATTTCTGCAAGTTGGAACACCTGGGGGCACACAGGTCTCTGAGAACCGCTGATGTAAGGTGAGGACAAAGAAGCACAACTTAAAGCAATGTGATTCAATTAAAAATTCTAGAATAATAGCCAACGAGAACAACAGAAAGGTGTCCATTGTTCTTGGTGAGAGGAACAAGCAAGAAACCCCCTGAAGACTAGAATCAATGCTTGAAACTGTTCCTTTTTGGGACAACAACTCCCAGAATCCCCCAGTCTACCATGTATATGAAAACTGGAGACTTCTGAAGGTTGACATTCAAAAGCAATCTGTTCCAAACTCCGACTAGAAAGAAGTGTGTTTTATGTGGCAGTCAGAAGAATGGCACTGGACAGTTCCTCTGTATCACCCGGCCAAAACAACTCTCCTTAGTACTATAGAAGCAGCATGGCACAGAGATCTATTGGGGATGTTGACTGTCTGAGACACTCCCTTTCCTAAGTGCCAACACAGATACAAGCTCTCCAATGCCAAAGAGACTAGATATCTCCAGTAAAGCTTGGTCATAGAATGTGTGACCACAGCACAGTAGCTCAAAAACAAGATGACACTCAAGGTTGGTCATTCGAGGCGGAAAAAGTATCAATGGAATCCTATGTTCCGGCTATGAGGGCCAGAATTCATCATGATTTCGATAATTAATTATCATGGGTGGAAAAGAGTATATCCCCCCTCCCCCCGTCATACTCCAACTAGTTTGTCTCTGCAGTATGTATGTTGTGTCCTAGCAATTTTGGACAGCTCTAAATGAAAAGATTTCAGTTGGTTTTAACCGACACCTCCGCACAAAGGCACGTAACATGGCACCATGCAGCAGTTAAATAACTTCATACCTTCATGGTTTCTTCCAAATAATGCGTCGAGCTCCCGTTGGCATAGGCTGTTTGTATTACTGCAAATGTTACTGTTTGTCCAGCCTGGAGGGAACAAATAAATGCAATTTTCACAATCTGACCTCCACATCCATATGAAGTCAGATGCCCTGCTTTGGATCTTTATATATTCCAGTTTACAAATACCTCACTTTTTGCAAGTGTGCTGCATTCAACTCTGAGGCCCCTTCTATACTGCCATATATTTATTTATTTACTGTATTTATATTCTACCCTTGTCACCCTGAAGGGGGGAACCCCCTGGTGGCGCAATGGGTTAAACCCTTGTGCCGGCAGGACTGATGATCGACAGGTCAGAGGTTCAAATCTATGGAGAGTGTGGATAAGCTCCCGCTGTCAGCTCCAGCTCTTCATGCAGGGAAATGAGAGAACACTCTCACAAGGATGGTAAAAAACATCAAAACATCCGGGCGTCCCCTGGGCAACGTCCTTACAGACGGCCAATTCTCCCACACCAGAAGTGACTTGTACGAAAACACCCGAAGGGGACTCAGGGTGGATCACAGAACACATATACAGCAAACATTCAATGCTGTTATACACTGACAGGACAGACACAGTACATAGACATATCTAGCTTTTCCCTACTTTCGGTGTCTTGGAGGTTGTGCTCGATTCCAGCCACAGGGGGTGCTCTCGCTTAATCCACCATGCCGAAGAGCCCTGTTCAGAGGATTCCTACTTTTTGATCAAATAGCCAGCATTTTTTTCTTGGTATTTCCTTATGGTACCATTAAAATACCTCCCTGAATTAAGTGGTACCTATTTATCTACTCACAGCTGTTTTCGATTTGCTAGGTGGGCAGTGACCTGGGCTGAAGGTCAGGTGCTCACCTCTGACCTGGGCTTTGAACTGCCAACCTTTCGATTGGAAAGAATTATTGCAGCTGGTGGTTAACCTGCTGTGATAAATATACAATCTGGATTATCTGATTTGAACTTGATTATATGGCAGATTCAAATAATCCAGTTCAAATCAGATGATGTGGATCATCTGCTTTGATAATCTGGATTGTATGGCAGTATAGATGGGACCTGAGATCATTCACATATTGAGATAATGTACATTAGAAAGTTGAAAACATGGTATTTGTATTTGCATCCAGTGAGGGAATACCTATTGGGGGTTGAGAAGAGCGGGGTAGAAATGATGTAAATAAATAAATAAATATTGCATCAATTGCCTTCAACTGGCATCGTCTTAGGACTGGCTTTGCCCTGTTGCCGTGATGATCCACAAAGCTTGAAGATTACTTTCTCTTTTTTCACAACTATTTAATTATAATTTGCCTTCAAAAACATTTGAGTTTTAGTACTTGCTTTGCTTTCTTTCTCTTCTGATATTCTGTAAATGAATCATAGCTGTACAATAATTCTAATAATCTAAGTAAAGCCAAAGAAAAACAAGTATGTAATTAATTACAGACCCAACCAAGTTCAGATCTGTGCCTTTTAACGTTAATCTGTCAAAGATGTGATAAACTCTCCATCTTAACCCATTAACTATACTTTTTTAACTTTGGGGAAAATCCATACGTCTTTCAAAAGACAATTATTATATCCATTCACCAGGGAATGTAAGGAATACATAGAAAGACTCTCCACTTAATGTGGTACCTTTATCTCCTATCTTTGTCTTTCGGGCTGCAAAGGTCAACAGCAGGCTACACTTAAAAGTCGAGCACCCACCTCGACCCGGCAGGCCTCGAACTCATGACCTACTGGTCAGAGAGATCTTATGCAGCTGACACTTAGCCAGCTGCGGCACATTCCCGATTACACCAACAAAATACACTGCCAATAGTCCAATCAACATTCCAGTCAATGTTTAACCACACAGCAACTCCCCAATCCTAAAGAAATCCAGTTACCTTGACCAGAAGTTCTTTAAGGAAAGTGCTGATTAGAGTTGCGATTTTGTCTCCATCAAGCAGGTGAAAACGGCCAGCAGCATCAATATAATAGTAAACGATTCGGTCAGCATCGCCATCAAAGGAGCAGCATCTCTCACCAGCCTTCATTTCGAGTCCTAAAACAAACAAAATCAAAACATATATGCAGGCAGAACTACATCCTTTTTTTTGTTTAAATGTTTTTATTGCAGGTTTTACTACATACAGTAAAATAAAGATAGGTCAAAGTGGGGAGAGAGTAGGAGTAGGGAAGAGTAAGACAGAATGGGGTAGAGGTAGGGGGAGAAAGGGGCTAAGGACCAAGGTAGGGGTTAGGGTGTGGGCAGGGGGGGGGGGAAGACAGGGGGTGGGGCAATGAAAGAAAATTGAAATAGAGGAAACTAAGGGCAGGCAGATCTACATCTTAAATAGAATGGGACACATTGCTAGAAATAAATTGTCAGTATTAACCAGGTTCCACATGGTGCAAATAATTAATTTTAATTTTCCCACGACTATATTCTAAAGTCTTTATCATGCAGATAGAATGCTAATTAAGCAAAGAGTAAGTCTATGGCCAAAATGAATGGGACAAAAACCCCAAATTGGGCCAAAAGTCACTCCTCGACATTCACACAACTTTCAGGGGCTTACTAGAAGAACTGGGAAGCAAACCAATAAAACCAAAAACCACTCTCTGTCCCAATGACCCAAGGTATTATTGCCTTCTAAGACTGGATATGTTGGAGAGTGGAAAGAATAGCCTTTTGAATTAGTTATGCCATAGTGTGGTATCCCTCAAATTATCACTAGGAAAACTTAATTTCTGCTTGAAGGAATAATTCAAGATAATTAAAGGTAAAGGTTTCCCCTGACATTAAGTCTAGTCATGTCTGACTCTGGCGGGTGGTGCTCATCTCCATTTCTAAGCCAGAGAGCCAGTGTTCTCAATAGACACCTCCAAGGTCATGTGGTCAGCATGACCGCATGGAGCACCATTACCTTTTCTCAGAAGCAGTACCTATTGATCTAATTACATTAGCATTTTCAAACTGATAGGTTGGCAGAAGATGGGGTGAGGAGCAGGAGCTCAGCCTGCTCCCCGGATTCAAACCACCAACCTTTCCGGTCAGCAAGTTCAGCAGCTCAGAGGTTTAACCTGCTTCACCACCAGAGGGCCTCAATAAGATAATCCCCTTCTAATTGCATACCTACAGGAGGCTTCTGATGAACTTTGACAAAATCAGCTCCGCAAAGATGATTGAGTCTCCCTTTAGCCCCATCGTTGTCTATGTGCATCACAAGGCTCCCAGGGAGGTAGTATTGTATTTCTTTGAGCTTCAGAGCCCCAATGCCGTTGGCACAGTCAATCTTCAGGCACATGTGCCCATCCCTGTGGCTTGTAGCCTATGGGTATTTTTTTTTAAAAAAAAGCAAAATAAGGTCCTTCAGAGAGCAATTTGAAAGGTTCCACCATTTGTTCATAAGCAATACATGTGTTCCAAAGCAGAGGAAAAAAGAAAGCTCACGTGGAGAAAAATGAAAAAGAGGGATATGCTAAACTGATTTTAAAAAAATCAAAAACCAGAAGTTGCAATATGACCAATGTATTTCAGCATTGATGTTTTGGAAAATGGGAATCTTCACAACCATTTGGGTAATGGGAATTCATAACCATTTTGGAAAACCACTGGTCAAATGACGTTTTGGAAATATATATACCGTAGCAGAGTTCAGAAGGGTTCCTTTAGTTGCCCAAAAAAAGTCTACTCTCCCTTTGCCATTAAATCATTCTATCAAGAGACAAAGTTAACAGTCTTCTTTAAAAGTAAGAGAGGCGGTTTACTCACAAAACTTCATGTATACAGCATACAGGCACTTTGCTTATGAATCCAGTTACAGTAGGATTTTAAGTCATATCTCTGTACAGGTAACACAGGGCATCTTTCTTGGAAACAATAGTCCATAGTCCGAAGCATTTCCCTGTTCTGAGAGTCTAACAGAGTCTCTGTCTAGTTTCTAAAAGCACACTGTTCCTGCATTGAAGTCTAAACTGTACTCATTGCGTCTGATGTAAATACAGAGACTTCTAAAAGCATACAGATGGCTTGTACTCTAAGAGTCGAATGCCTTCTACTCTCTCTAAAATGGAATCAGAGTCCTGAAAATGTCCAGTTCTGATCACATGGTCTGCAGCCTCTCCACAACACAGAGGTTAAGTAAAGTTGCTAATAATAATAATAATAATAATAATAATAATAATCTTTATTTATACCCTGCTATCATCTCCCAGAGGGACTCAGGACAGCTCACAAAGCACTCAAACACACAAAATACAAAAATAGCAAACCAATATACACATCTACAATATTTATTTATTTATTTGGATTTATCCATCGCTACTCCCATCCGGCTCGGGGCGACTTACACATAGTAAAATATGGTTAAAACCGCATGTATAAAATACATTAAAAGATACATTAAAAATCCTAAAACAATACAACAATCCGAACACACATAATAGCAGGTGTCAGAGAGCCTGCAGTTTCCAATAGCAGAGGGCCTGCAATTTAAAGGCCAAACGCCTGTTGGAATAACAAAGTCTTGCAGGCCAGTAAGAAATGAGAATTAAATACATAACAAATAACTAGTGGAGGCTTGAGAAGGTTACTATTTACAACCTGATGTCTCTCTTGGAAACTGCACACTTTTCCTATCACCCAAGAACCTTCAAAAGTGAACGCTGTCTTTTGAAGAAATCTTACAAAAAGGCTGACACACTGTTCAGTGTTCATGAGAACACAGACTGGATTTATAATTGCATAACTATTTCAATTCATATTAGTTGTAGTTTTACAAGGTTTTTAGCCTTTCCCTACCAAAAAGGGCTGCTATCTTATCAAACTACAACTCCCACGATATCACGGCATTGGGCAATGCTATGATGTCGAACTGTGATAATTCTACAGTGCAGATGCACTGTAGGATGTGCATTTCTCACTGTAGAGGCCCCACAATTCATTCAGAGAGTCCTTCCACACAGCCCAGAATAACAAGGCAGAAAATCCCACATTATCGGAGTGTGGACTCAGATAACCCAGTTCAAAGCAGATATTCTCTGATATAGAGCTGTGTGGAAGGGCCCATAGCGTCAGAACTTCCAGAAAATACATGAAAATCCGAAACCCACAAACCAACATTTTTATTAGGCCACTCCACAGCATAACATACACCGTGCAAGTTTTCGAAGCTTCACTGGGTTCTTCACCAAGCAAAGATGTTAAAAATCATACAAGAGAAGAAAGGGGACAACCTCCGAGGATGCCTGCCATAGATGCAGGCAAAACGTCAGGGGGGAATGCTTCTGGAACATGGCCATACAGCCCAAAAAAATTACAACAACCCAAAGGTGACAATGTTGGAATCACAGGCCTGTATTTTGTCTCAGGGCCCTTCCACACAGCCATATATCCCAGAATATCAAGACAGATAATCCACAATATCTGCTTTGAATTTGGTTATCCGAGTCCACACTGCCATATAATCCAGTTCAATGTGAATTTTATACAGCTGTGTGGAAGGGGCCTCAGATGTTACTCTGTTCTCAAGAAAGATGGTATTGAGGGATCTCTTTTCTGCTTCGATAAAGTTATAACTACTTTGTGGGTTTTGAACTGAATTATAATTTGCTGCATGGCCAACACAGCTACATCTGAATATATGTCCAGACCTTTCAGGAGAGTTGCAACACAAAGAAGATTGCCGATGTTTCTTCATGGGAGGTTACTATGCAAAGAGGCACTCCTTTAACAATTTGTGAGTAAACAATCCTAAAAACACGAACCAGGACTTGTGTAAGCAAAGGAACCCTCTCACCTGTTTTGTAAGCTCCACAAAAGCCTTAGAGAGTTTTTGATAGTATCCTTCCACTGTTGCAGTCCCATAGTTTCCATGAGTATTCCGACAGCAAACTATGTAGTGGAGCTGAGGTGTAGTTACTAAGCCGTAGTCTGGTTTAAAAAATATCACACTGGTCAAGAAAAGATCAAACTCCATTTCAGAAACAGATTTTGGAGCTCTAAAGATAGTAAGAAAAATTTCACAAAAATATATGCTTTCATAAAAACAGTAATGCTACCTTACACTTAGACCTCATAGTTTTGGTTCTCTGGGTGTTTTGGACTTCAGTTCCCAGAATTTCCAACCACTGGACATTGGTTCATTTAGTCTAGTATTATTGGAGTGAGACTCATGGGATGGGATTGCAATCCTATGGACTGGAGCAGGATTACAATCCCATCAGCACTGGCTAGATAGTCAATGGTAAATTATGCTGGGAACTACTGTCAATCAAAATATGGAGGGCTGCATGATTCCTATCCTTGATTTACACTGTTTTGCCAGAAACCCTAAAGAGACGCAACCAGGCAATGTGGGGGAACCATTATTTTTCATGGAAATCACTACTGACTGAGATGTCATGAGTTCAAAGCCAGCCCGGGTCAGAGTAAGCTCCCAACCATTGATAGTCTAGCTTGTTGGCAACCTATACAGCCCGAAAGACAACTGTATCTGTCAAGTAGGAAATTTATGCAGGGACTAATTTAACCATTGCTAGAAGGTCTACTCCTTCTTTTACGACACCATAAAACCTTCCAGCAGTGTGCGTAAGAATAAGGAAGCACTTCCATCAAGGACTCAGTGTCACAAGTGGACGGTGAAGCGACAGCTCCCACTATGGCTGGAATCGAGCATATCGTCATGAAGCCAGAATGTTAACCTGCCCCTGCGTGTCTGTCTATAGATGTTGTATGTCTATGGCATTGAATGTTTGCCTGAGTCCCCTGTTGGGTGAGAAGGGTGAATATATGTAAAAGTATGCATTGGAGCTATGAATCCTTATGAAAGACAGCTGGTTGCTCTGGAGACTAGGACTCGGAGCAATGGGTTCAAATTACAGATAAGGATATTCCACCTAAATGTTAGGAAAAATTTTCTGACTGTGAAAGCTGTTCAGCAGTGAAACTCATTGCCTCGGAGTCTGGTGGAAGTTCCTTCCTTGGAGGCTTTTAAACAGAGGCTGGATGGCCATCTGTCGGAGGTTTCTTTGATTGTGCTCTTCCTGCATGGCAGGCGGCTGGAGTACATAGCCCATGTGGTCTCTTACAACTCTATTATTCTATGATCCCACCTCACTGAATTTCAGTCAAGAGCTATATTGTCACCCCCCCCCCAAAAAAAACATTTGATGGGGTTACATGTTAGATGACTACCGTTTGTTTGAGTCTGAGTTGATGTTTTAATATGCACATGTGTTTTATTTTACTGTGCTCACTTTTATGTTTTGTTTTTCAGAACTTTGTGCCATCTGTAAGCTGCCCAGAGTCCCTTCAAGGAGATGGTGGCGGGATTTAAGAATAAAGCTATTTTCGGGTTGCTGTGAGTTATTCGGGCTGTATGGCCATGTTTCAGAAGCATTCTCTCCTAACATTTTGCCTACTTCTATGGCAGGCAACCTCACAACCTCTAAGGATGTCTGCCATAGGTGTGGGTGAAACGTAAGGAGAGAATATTTCTGGAACATGGCTATACAGCCCAGAAAACTCACAGAAACCCAGTGATTCTGGCCATGAAAGCCTTCAACAACACAAAGTTATTATAATTATTACACCCCTGTCAAAGTGAAAAATGGCAAATAAAAACTCCCTGCAACTTTTTATTTACTTGAGAACACATCTCTTCAGGAATTTCTAGGTCTTTCAGCACAACTCTATGATCAACTGATGCTGGAAGCTGGTCACAGAACTGCACTGGAAGATCAAGAGATCTAGAGAGAGCATTTTAATCAAATGTGAATGTGAAGGGCCAAATGTAGAATAAAATATTACTGATGTTTGGAAGAACAAACAATATGGAAAGTGCATAGGGCATACCATGGTATCGACCTCCAAGGACGGACACACCATCAATTACTGACTGTGAAAGCTTCTTGCTGCTAGATCTGGATGCAACCATAGAAATAAAGAGATAATGGTTGAAATGTGATACAAACTCAAGCTCACTCCAATTAATTACCAGCAACCGAATACCGACAGATGATAACATCATATATGGCATAATTCTTAACCTGAAGATGTAAGCTCAATGAAATCTTCTCTGGAGGAAGAACAATCATAGTTTAGGAAAATACTGGGCAACTAACTACTATGAACAAATGAAGCCATATACCTAATCTAAAATAAATGAAAGCCTTCTCTATCAAAGCTTTAAAAGTTCAATCTGTGCTACATGATATTATGAAATTATGCATGTAATATGATTATATCAGACCTTCTCACCACCAATGGTTAATGCAAGATTCCCAAGTTGTCTTGCTACCTGACCATCAAACAGCTGCCTCATAAATCCCACACTAAACCAAGACTAAGGCCTCTTCCACACGGCTGTATAAAATTCACATTGAACTGCATTATATGGCAGTGTGGACTCAGATAACCCAGTTCAAAGCAGATATTGCAGATTATCTGCCTTGATATTCTGGGTTATATGGCTGTGTGGAATTATCTAAGTCATATACAGAACAGGCAAAGGGGCTATTCACTCTTCTGAAGAAATCAATCAGAGACAACACATGAGCTATTGCAGATGAGGAAGCAAATTTCTTTTCTGTTGCTTAAGGGAAGAAATTTTCCCAAGCTCTCAAAACTTGGCTCTTCGTCAAAGCTTTTAAACTGTGATTTATTGTTGATATGCTGTTTTATTGCTGTGTAAGTCGCTCGGAGCACTCCAGTGGAGAGCGACTCATCAAATAATAAATTGAAATGAAATGAAATTGATGGGATCAGTTAACTAACTGGTTCCATTTACAACAGTGCTTCCCAAACTTTGGACCTCCAGGTGTTTTGGACTTTAGGTCTCACAGTTCCTAACAGCTGCTAAATTGGCTGGGATTTCTGGAAGTTGAAATCCAAAACACCTGGAAAACCAAAGGTTGAGAACCACTATTTACAAGAAAAAGAAATTTAGGACAAATATCAGGAAGAACTTTGTTATGGCACAAGAACGGTTCCAACAGTGCAATCCACTTCCTTCAAAGGCGATGGATTCCCCTTTGTTAGACCAGAGCTTTCCCAAGTTTTCCATGTTAGTAAAGCTTTCCCCTTGACATTAAGTCTAGTTGTGTCTGACTCTGGGGAGTGGTGCTCATCTCCATTTCTAAGCCGAAGACCTGCCATTGTCCATAGACGCCTCCAAGGACATTACCTTCTCGCAGAAGCAGAACCTCTTGATCTACTCATATTTACATGTTTTCGAAATGCTAGGTTGGCAGAAGCTGGGCCTAACAGAGTGAGCTCACCCCACGCTCTGGATTCAAACCACCAACCTTTTTGTGAGCAAGTTCAGCAGCTCAGTGGTTTAACCCACTGCACCACCAAGGGGACCTTTTCCATCTTGGTTGCACACTTTTCAGACATGCATCATTTTGCAATACAGTAATTCGGTTTTACTAGCAAACCAAAGATACGGACACATACATATAAATTGTACTAACTAAATGCATGGGGACACAACAGATCTCATGAAAGCCTTTCATTCATATTTTTTAAAAATATATGTTTTGTGAAATAATGTTTTCAAGACTTTTGTAATTTCTCATTACACTTGCATGACATACCTACACGCTGTAGCTGGCACTAGTGTGTCACAACATACTGTTTGGAAAGCTCTGGTTTAGAGGCTAAATAGTAGGCCTGGTTGATCCATGGTTCTAAATGCTTCAAAACTACTTACAAAACAAATTTCTGGTGGTGAACATTTCAGAACTCTATCAAAATTTCATTATTATTTCATTATTGGCGATTTTAAAAACAGAACCAGTTAGGAACTGTCATTTAGAACGAAATTTTGAAAGTTTTGTTAGAGTTCAGAAATGTTAACTACCAGAACTTTTGTTTTGTAAGTACTTTTGAAGCATTTAGAACCATGGATCAACCAGGCCTACTAAATAGCCACCTAGGAAGAGCAGTAGTAGTATCACGCGCCCTACAACTTGAATATACATATAATAAATAATACTAAACTTTATTTATACAGACCTTGGAATAAACTTTCTCAATGATTATCCAGTGGAAGCTCTTACAAAGTGGATCTTCCATGGAAATGGCATGCGTGAATGGGTCCATTCAAAAGAGTTTGGAAACTGTTACTTCTTTTGAACTATAATTCCCAGTATCATTTCAGATAGGGTAAGATTTTTGAAGTTGTGGCCTTAAAAAGTAACCCTTGCAAATTCTGGTGTTGTCAGTTGCTTCCCAAGAGGAATGTAGCTTTACCTGGTATCTCTGCCGATAACCACAAAGGCGCTGTGCTGAAGGTCTACTCCTTCTTTTTGACATATGTCCGTCAGCACTGCTTGCAACTCCTTCTCCTCTGCATTGGCCAAGCGAGTGGCATGCACCTCCCATGCGGCGGCCAACATTTCCCCCAAAGGGTCAATCAGCTTTACGCCATTGTCTTCCTTTAAACAAGACAAAAAAGCACCATGAAAGGACTGGGAGTGTTCCTCAAGTAATAGAGGGAAGTTTTTCTGTAAAGACTTGAGTATGAAAGAAAAAGCTAGAAGGTGAATGTTGTGGAGCCCACAGAAACCATACTTCAAAGTTTTCTTAAAGTTGGTGGAAAAATAAAATATAGTTTGGGAGTGGACTTCTTCGCCTCACAGTAGCTATTCTTACACCTACACAGTGTTGACTGGGTTGAGCCAGAACATCAAGGCAAGAAATCCCACAATATCTGTTTTGAACTGTGTTATTTGAGTCCACACTGCCATATATTCCAGTTCAAAGCAGATATTGTGCGATTTCCTGCCTTTATATTCTGGGTTATATGGCTGTGTGGAAGAGCCCTAAGTAAACAGCAGGGTTTGGTGCCAAAATTAAGGGTTTTGCTTTGACTTGTGGACAAGTTAAGGGCAGGCATGTAGCCGGGGGGGGGGGAGCTGGAGGGGCTCAGCCCTCCCCCCCCCCCTCAAAATTCTCAGGGTGGTCTACGAGAAGGCCTTACTGGTACATTATTTAAACTGTTATGTGTATTCATATCATGACCTGATCACTATGCTCAATATATCCCATATGCATGGGGGTATTAGGATAATGAAACAAAAGGTTTGCTTGTGTCGACTCATCCCCCCGAATCAAAATCCTGGCTATGGCCCTGGTTAAGGGCAAAAGCCAGGGCCATGTAGCAAATAAAAATTCCCCTCCTCTTAAAATGCACACAGGGAACATGTTTAAGAGTTGAGAAATAGAGGATCTACTTATTTAATGGGTTACAATGGAGGAGGGAAGAAATGCTGGTCTTAGCATTGTACATCTATGCAAATACAGGGAAAGGGGCATAAATGAAAAAAAGAATGAGAATACAGATTGGTGGCAACCACTTTAAATAAGAACTTCCTGCACACAGCTGAATAAAATCCCACATTATCTGCTTTGAATTGGGATATATGGCAGTGTGGACTCAGATATTCCAATTCAAAGCAGATATTGTGGGGTTTTCTGCTTTGATATTCTGGGTGATATGGCTGTGTGGAAGGACCCTCAGTCTCTGCTTTTCGAAGGACTTGTCTGACTGATACAGTGGGTTTCTATCAGATGCACAAATCTAGATCTGTGCAAATAATAGTTCAGCAATAGTGTTCTCACATGGGGTACAACTAAACTGTAGAGATAATGCAGTTTTGACTCCGCCTTAACTGCCATGGCTTAAAGCTATGGAGTTGTAGTTTTAGAAGTGTTGTGGCCCTCTTTGCCAAACAGTGCTGGTGCCAAACTACAATGCCCAGGATTCCATAACTTTAAGCCATGGCCGCTAAAGTGGTGTCCAGCTGCATTCATTCTATGGCAGTGGTTCTCAACCTGTGGGTCCCCAGATGTTTTGGCCTCCAACTTCTAGACCCCTAGGGGGTCCGCTCTTAAATGGGTGGCCTCCTTTCTCCAAGATCGGGGATAACGGGTAGAGAGGAGAGGGATGGTCTTGGAAAGGGTCCCCCTTAATTGTGGGGTTCCCCCAAGGGGCTATCTTCTCCCCTCTATTATTTAACATCTATATGCGTCCACTTGCCCAGCTGGTGCATAGTTTCAGTCTGGAGTGCCATCTGTACGCTGATGACACCCAGCTGGTGCTGAGGATGGAAGGCCGGCCGGACTCTGTACCCGATTATTTCCATCAGTGCCTGGAAGCCGTGACTGGGTGGCTACGGGCAGCAGGTTGAAGATGGAGGTCCTGTTGCTGGGTCGTCCCGGGGGGGTGAGCTCCGGCTGCCAATTATGGACAGTGAGGTGGTTAGTCCATCGCCGCTGGTTAAAAGCTTGGGGGTCCAACTGGACCCTCTGCTGACGATGGAGGCTCAGGTCTCCACCGTGAGCAGAGCAGCGTTTTTCCATCTGCGCCAGGCAAGGCGGCTGGAGCCCTACCTTTCCAGTGACGACCTAGCCACGGTAATCCAGGCCACTGTCATCTTGAGACTGGACTACTGTAACACCCTTTACATTGGCCTTCCTTTGTCGGTAATCCAGAAACTGACGATGGTGCAAAACGCTGCGGCTCGACTGCTGGCTGGAGTGACACTAACATGCCACATCACACCAGTCCTTCAGCATCTGCACTGGCTTTCCATTGAGTACCGGATTGCCTTCAAAGTGGTGTCAACCTTTAAGGCCTTGCATGGTCTGGGGCCAGTGTATCTGAAGGACCATCTCTCCCTGCACATTCCCCAGAGACCACTATGGTCCATGGACCAAAACCTATTGGAGGTTCCATCACTCAAGATTTGCCGATTGTCATCGACTCGGTAGCGCACTTTTTCTGTAGTAGCGCCTACCCTGTGGAACGCCCTCCTGGCAGAGGCACGAGCAATAACGAAGTTACAGGCCTTCAGGAGGGCCTGTAAGACCACCCTGTTCTGCCAGGCGTTTAATCTCTAAGGTTGTGCTTTCCATTCTGGTCCTAATCTGTTTTTATTCTGTTTTAAACTACGTTGTGTTGTGTATTCATTATTGTGAACCACCCTGAGCCTTTTTGGGAAGGGTGGTATATAAATCTAAAAAATAAATAAATAAATAAATAAATAGAAATCTTAAGACCTGGTAAACTGGCTGGGATTTCTGGCAGTTGTGCACCGAAACACTCAGGGACCCACAGGTTGAGAACCACTGTTCTATGGTGTAGACCAGACTTGGGCAATCTTTGGCCCTGCAGGTGTTTTGGACTTCACCTCGCACAATTCCTAACAGCAGGTAAGCTCACTTATTTCTCGGCGTTGAAGTCCAAAACACCTGGAGGGCCAAAGATTGCCCAAGTGGATGCCTATCTACTTCCTGCTATTCTTCCCCCTTTCTCCTTTACCAGAAATGCTAATTTCTCTTACTTCAGGGTTGTGGGAGGCGGTAACCATGATGCCAATGGTGGACTTGGTCTGCTTGGACCTCAGCACCGCCAGCAAGCCCATGCAGAACATGGTGTGGTCGAGATCTTCCGCCTTGGTCCGGAAGCCGGCAGTCCCGTACTGGAGGGACACCCTCGGAGGCTTGGCGTGGAGCCTTGAGTAGTTTGCAACTGCCTCGAAGTCCATTTCTGTAAGAAAGAAAACAAAGTTATGCTACTGTTGTGGGAATGTATGGTACTAATATTGTGATATGCTAGTTTGAAAACTTGCAAATGTGAGTAGATCAATAGGTACCACTCCAGTGGGAAAGTAACAGTGCTCCATGCAGTCATGCCAGCCACATGACCTTGGAGGTGTCTATGGACAATGCCGGCTCTTCAGTTTAGAAATGGAGATGAACACCAACCCCTAGAGTCAGTATAATATACTGAGGACCCAGCAGTGCCCGGGTTATTTGAGGAAGGCATTGTATGCCAAGGTTGGTTCCTATTAGATGTCTATGTGGCTTGCAGTGGTCTCAAAAACTTAGTGAAGATACTGCGAGTCCCGGGGGCCTAGTCAGGAAAATCTAGTTGAGGGAGCCTAACAATATCCTATGTGCTGGGGCCTAGTCAGGAAAATCAAGTTAAGGAAGCCTTGCTGTCACTTTTGGGCCTGGTTTGTGATTTATAGGGGCTACAGTGTTGTTTTGGAAGTGAATGAGGTGAAGGTACTGTAAATCCCATAATTCGTGGGCTATCCTGCCCTAAACCACACCAGGTTAGGAATTGGGTCATTGGGCCTGTTTGCCAATTTTTGTCCTGATCCGTCACTGCTGTGGGCCGCAGTGTGTGACTGACTGAGGTTTTTCCTTTTTCCTCTGAGTCACCTTGGAATGTTGGATTGTGGATAGCCATTCGGAGTCAGTTATGCAAATATGATTTCAGTTGCAGCCAATCCCCTCTGTCTGGGGCCGTTTGGGCGTGGTATGTGATTTATAGGGGCTGCAGTGTTGTTTGGGAAGTGTATGAGGTGAATGTACCGCAAATCCCATCATTCGTGGCCCATCCTGCCCTAAACCACACCAGGTTGTGAAGTGGGCCATTGGTTCCGTGTTTGTCAAATTTGGTCGTGATCCGTCATTGCTGTGGGCCGCAGTTGGTGACTGCCTGAGGCATTTCCTTTTCCCTCTGAGTCACCTTGGAATGGTGGAATGTGGTTGGCCAATCGGAGTACGTTATGCAAATACCATTTCAGTGGCAACCAATCCCCTCTGTCTGGGGCCGTAGAATGTTGGAGTTATGAGGCTGGTCAATCAGAGCCCGTTATGCAAATAATCCCACAGTGGCAGCCAATCGAAACGCTGGCACATATTCCTCCCTCCGCTCGGTCGCTTGGCCGCACCACCGCCCGCAAACACTGACTTTTATTATATGTAATAGATAATAGATTTGCATATAACTTGCAAACTACTCTAAGTCCCCTTTAGTTGTTACATCGTGCAACCCATTATTAGAATTAGCCATTATAAAATCACTAGCACCCCTTGGCAGAGAAGGCGAAAGACCTTGTAAAACTACAAATCCCTCAGTTGCCTTGCATTGAGGCAAGGCAGTTAAAAGTGGTATCAAACTGCACTAACTGTAGAGTGTGTAGAAGCAACCCTTAAAAAGCACACTTTGCTTTCTCATAAGATCCTTGTATCCTACCTCGGAGGAACTGGTAGGAAAATCACGGAGGAATAAATGCTGCGAGTATTTAACTGTGAGCAAACTCACCTTGGTGGATGTGGCTGCTGCTAAGAAGAAGAAACCTCCCAAGCGCCCTTCCGGGATCAGAGGCGCGGGCTCAAGACGCCTTCGCGTCTGGGCCAATCGGAGCGCGGAGAAGCCGGGGAGGCGTGGTCATGGAACGCAGCTGCACCAATCAGAGAGTGCGGATTGGACCGAAGGCGTGGCTGTTGCCCAGGCGTTCCACATCGGCACGCTCGCTCATGGACTCTTGGGTGCGGCAGCTGCATCCGTTTAGTTAGTAGCTCAGCTCCTTTGTGTGCAGACGTGGGTCTTCCTTTGAGGCTGAGAGTGGGCCTTTGCCCAAGGTCACCCATGGTTTCTGGAGTCATGGGACGGCGTCTGCACTGGGGAACGAATGCGTCTTGATTGCACTTCTAGCTGCCAAGGCTCCATCCTGCATGGGATCTTGAGTTCTGTGGCTTGGTGAGGCACCAGCCCTTGGCAAAGAAGGGTGGCAAGACCTTGGGAAACAACCACATCTCCTGAGAAGGCTGCAAACCATGGCAGATAAAGATATCGATGTAGAATAGATACCCCCATCACACTAGAGCTGGGCGAAGTTGGGCCTTTCAGGTGTTTTGGACTTCAACTCCCACCATTCCTCACAGCCTCAGGCCCCTTCCTTTCAGGTGTTTTGGACTTCAACTCCCACCATTCCTCACAGCCTCAGGCCCCTTCCTTTCAGGTGTTTTGGACTTCAACTCCCACCATTCCTCACAGCCTCCGGCCCCTTCCTTTCAGGTGTTTTGGACTTCAACTCCCACCATTCCTCACAGCCTCAGGCCCCTTCCTTTCAGGTGTTTTGGACTTCAACTCCCACCATTCCTCACAGCCTCAGGCCCCTTCCTTTCAGGTGTTTTGGACTTCAACTCCCACCATTCCTCACAGCCTCAGGCCCCTTCCTTTCAGGTGTTTTGGACTTCAACTCCCACCATTCCTCACAGCCTCAGGCCCCTTCCTTTCAGGTGTTTTGGACTTCAACTCCCACCATTCCTCACAGCCTCAGGCCCCTTCCTTTCAGGTGTTTTGGACTTCAACTCCCACCATTCCTCACAGCCTCAGGCCCCTTCCTTTCAGGTGTTTTGGACTTCAACTCCCACCATTCCTCACAGCCTCAGGCCCCTTCCTTTCAGGTGTTTTGGACTTCAACTCCCACCATTCCTCACAGCCTCAGGCCCCTTCCTTTCAGGTGTTTTGGACTTCAACTCCCACCATTCCTCACAGCCTCAGGCCCCTTCCTTTCAGGTGTTTTGGACTTCAACTCCCACCATTCCTCACAGCCTCAGGCCCCTTCCTTTCAGGTGTTTTGGACTTCAACTCCCACCATTCCTCACAGCCTCAGGCCCCTTCCTTTCAGGTGTTTTGGACTTCAACTCCCACCATTCCTCACAGCCTCAGGCCCCTTCCTTTCAGGTGTTTTGGACTTCAACTCCCACCATTCCTCACAGCCTCAGGCCCCTTCCTTTCAGGTGTTTTGGACTTCAACTCCCACCATTCCTCACAGCCTCAGGCCCCTTCCTTTCAGGTGTTTTGGACTTCAACTCCCACCATTCCTCACAGCCTCAGGCCCCTTCCTTTCAGGTGTTTTGGACTTCAACTCCCACCATTCCTCACAGCCTCAGGCCCCTTCCTTTCAGGTGTTTTGGACTTCAACTCCCACCATTCCTCACAGCCTCCAAAGGAAGGGGCCTGAGGCTGTGAGGAATGGTGGGAGTTGAAGTCCAAAACACCTGAAAGGCCCAACTTTGCCCAGGCCTGCACTAGAGAATGAATCCACTTTGCAGTTTAATGAGGTCTTTAAGAGCCTCACTAAACTACAAACCCCAGAATTCTGCAGGAGGCAGAAACTGGATTTGAACTGGATCCATGCTCTAGTGCAGAGGCATGGGCAAACTTGGTCCCTTAGTTTAGGTGTTTTGGACTTCAACTCCCCCCATTCCTGGCCTCAAGCCCTTTCCCATAAGGGGAAAAGGAAAGGGCCTGAGGCCAGGCATGCTGGGAGTTGAAGTCTAAAAACACCTCCTAAAGGGACCAAGTTTACCCATGCCTGCTTGAGTGTGATGAGTCAGTAGGACTGTTGTGTGTACACAAATATCTACATGCAGGCAAAGGAGATATACAGACACATATAGGTGCATCTACACTGTAGCACTAATGCAGTTTGGAATCACGGCTTGAACATAATCACAGGGTTTTCTCTCTCCAACCAGCACACCGCGTAGTGCGCATGCGTCACCAAATCAGCTGTCCTGGAAGGTAGCGTGTGACACGTCAGCGGGAGGGGCGGGGGCCAGCGTTTGCAGTGGGCGTGGCTTTGAGAAGCAGGAGAGGCGCGCGCGGCGGGTCTCGTGCGAGGTATGTGCCCCGATAGATCTCCACCTCCAATGAGAGCGCGTTCCACAAAAGGAAAACAAACCATATGTGTCAGTGAGGCTCGCGACAGGGTTTCCACTAGAGTTGATTGGTTGAAGCGCAGAAGCGCCCCTCCCCTCTTTGAGCTCCTCTGAGAACCCAAAGTGAAATCAAAGAAAAAAAGGTGTATCATTCTCTGTCTGTCTGTCTGTGTCTCTCCAGTCCAAATTTGTCAATAACTACACAGTATATTTTGGATTCTTAACGAGGCATGTCATGTTCTTTTTCTTCCTTTTCTCTGCAGGGGGGCTTCCCATCTGTAGCAATGTCCAGTGCCATAAAAGAAAGTATCCAGCTTCAGGTAACAGAACTAGAAATGCTTTTTTCCATGTTTCCTCATAAAGGAGAAATCGCTCTTCGTGATGAACATATTTTCAGTAACGTTCGGAAATATTTGAACAATACAGAAGATCACAATCCCCCACGCGTTATTGAATATTCAGTTTCCGTTACTATTGACGCACCAAAGGTGAGACCAACTGTCTTCCATATATTTGACTATATAATTGACTATAGTGCATTTAATACAAGGGTGGGCAAAGTACATCTTGTGGGCTGTAATAGGTTTTTGTAGTTCACAAAAGTCAAAGTGATCCACAATTGAGGAAAGAAATCTGATCTGGCTACGGTCATCCACGCTCTGGTCACATCCTGAATAGATTACTGCAACACACTCTACGTGGGGCTGCCTTTGAAGACAGTTTGGAAATTGCAACTAGTCCAGTGGGCGGCAGCCAGATTACTAACTGGAGCTACACACAGGGAGCATACCACCCCCGTTGTGTCAGCTCCACTGGCTGCCTGTCCACTTCCGAGCTCAATTCAAAGTGCTGGTTTTGACCTTTAAAGCTCTATACGGTTCTGGCCCAGCTTACTTGTCCGAACGTATCTGCCGCTACGTCCCACTTCGCAATTTAAGATCATCCGGGGAGGCCCTGCTCTCACTCCCGCCAACTTCTCAAATGCGGTTGGTGGGGACAAGAGATAGGGCCTTCTCGGTGGTGGCTCCCCGTCTGGAATGTGCTTCCAAGTGACATACCCCATCCCTCCTGGCATTCAGGAAAAAAGTAAAATCGTGGCTGTGGGACCAGGCTTTTGCACATTAGCACAATGCAGCACTTTGGATTGGAATTGTAATGACAAGTTGATGGATATGGCTCAATACTTACGTTGTGGACGGAACACTGTTTTTAACTTAAGTGAATGTGTATTATGTGTTAATGTTAACTGTATTCTAATGCTGAATTTTTAATGTTTATGGTTTTATATTGTATTTATATTCACCCTTCTCACCCCGCCGGGGACTCAGGGCGGATTACAATGCACATAACCATGGCAAACATTCAATGCCGTTTAGACATACAACATATATAGAGAGGCAATTTAACATTCCAGCCTTCTGTCTTCATGACAGTATGCTCGATTCCGGCCACAGGGGGAGTTGCCGCTTCACCACCCACTTGGGACATCGACTCCTTGTTCTTACGCACACTGCTGGAAGGTTTTATGATGTTGTAAATTAGATAAATTAGCCTCCTCGCATAAAGCGGTACCTACATTTCCTACTTGGCAGCTGCAACGGCCTTTCAGGCTGCATAGGTCAACAGCAAGCTAGACTATTAATGGTTGGAGCTCACTCTGACCTGTGCTGGCGTCAAACACATCACCTCTCGGTCAGTAGTGATTTAATGCAGCTGGCTACTAACTAGCTGTGCCATAGTCCGGTCATTCAGTGATTTGAACCAAAACATGATGTTGCCTCTCCAGAGCAGATTCCGGTCTCAGTCATCCATACCTCATGGTTAGATTACTCTAATGCAGGCATGGGCAAACTTTGGCCCTCCAGGTGTTTTTGACTTCCACAATTCCTAACAGCCAGTAGGGCTGAAGTTTGCCCATGCCTGCTTTAATGCTCTAAACTGTGGTTATCTAGATCTATATATCTATATTCCTGATAAAAGTAAATGTATTTGGCTGGGTCTCCCACTTCCATAGATAACTATGACCTCACTAATGAAGAGCCACCAAAGGCCCTCCCTCCCTTGACACTCCAGGTCATAGTAAGCAAAGACGTTTTTGGTTGCTGTAAGCTTTTCGGGGCAGCATGGTCATGTTGCAGAAGCATTTCTTTCCTGATGTTTCGCCTACATCTATGGCAGGCATTCTCCGAGGTTGTGAAGTCTATTGGAACCTAGGCAGGCAAGGTTTATATATTTGTGGAATGTCCAGGGTGAGAGAAAGAACCCTTGTCTGTCTGAGGCAAATGTAAATGTAGTAATTAATCACCTTGATTAGCATTGAATAGCCTTGCAGCTTCAAAGCTTGGCTGCTTCCTGCCTGGGGGAATCCCAGGAGATAATGCTTCTGGAGCATGGCCATACAGCTCGGAAGACTCACAACAAGGTAGGTATGTAGTTTTAATTCTGAGTGGTCAGATATCATTCTTTTAATTAGAACCCAAATAATCACACATCAAAGCCAGAAACAATTCAGCAGAAGTAGAAGTGACCAACTGTACCCATGTACCTATCTCCTTCTTTATTATTATAGTTAGGAGAGTCAGGGACAGCTCACAAAACTGCCTAGTTACCAAACAAAAATAACACTCTGAATTGTAATATGTATCTTATCTATTTGTAGGTAAAGGTGAATTTGCAGGTTACTTTACCTCATGACTATCCCCATGTGGCACCACAGCTTTTTGCAAGATCAGATGCACTGGACAGGCAGCAACAATTTCAGCTCAATCAGGATCTCACTTCTTACATTGCTTCCTTAGATCCAGGAGAACTTTGCATATACACGGCAGTTCAGTGGTTGCAAGACAACAGCATTTCGTATATACAAAACAGCAAACTCTACTCTAAAAGAGTTCCAGATGCAAAACCAGTTAAATCATTATTTAACCGGATGTGGATTTACAGCCACCACATATATAGACAAGAACTAAGGAAAAAGATATTTGACTGTGCCAAGAAATTAAGCTTGACTGGTTTCTGTCTAACTGGGAAGCCTGGGATCATTTGTGTGGAGGGTATCAAAGAAAACTGTGAAGAGTTTTGGCATGATGTTAGGTATCCCAACTGGAAACACATTTCCTGCAAACATGTTGAAAGTGGGGAGGCCAAGGCAAATGTGGACGATCTACGACTCTTCCAAACTTTTGAAGATTTGCAATTTCAAGCCCATGGTGATTATGGACTGAGGAATGACTATCACATGGACCTGGGTCAGTTCCTAGAGTTTCTGAAGGCACATCAGAGTGAGCATGTGTTTCAGATTTTGTTTGGTGTTGAAGGCAAATGTTCAGAAAATTGACAAACAAAACTGTTACTATTTTTTCTATTAATAAAAATTAAAAGCAACTCTCTGCCATGGTTAAACATGGGTATAGTTAATGTGACAAATGAACAGAATCTCTGAACAATTTGTACATTTTAGTTTTGTTTGAAATATAACCTCAAAATGTATCTGATGGGAAACTGATGATGTACATTTAAGCACACAGCTTCCTTCCAGTTGTGTTCTTACGAGTCTGAAATGTAAATCATTCCCAGCAATATTGCATAAACACAGACTTCCATCAAGCCATAGGTTTTGAAACAAATACTTTAACGATCTGTGGGAATGGGACATATGGCGGTAGGCGCAGGCCAATAGAGAGAATCCGCCAGAGTCACAAATGGACTCTGGCCCATTCTGACCTCGCCCTATCCCAAAGTACACTGCTGGCAGACTACCAGCTTCCTCCCCTTCTACTCTGGTATTGGTGAATGCCCGGTCCATTAGGAACAAGACTGCCACCATCCAAGACTTTGTTTCCGAGCCAACACCTGATTTATTTTGTGTGACCGAGACCTGGCTCCAGGATGGTGATGAGATCTACCTCCATGAGTCGGTCCCCCCTGGTTATGTCGTCACTCACCAGAGCAGAACTGGGAGGCGGGGGAGGGGTGGGGTAGCTATGTTCTCCCGTGATTTGTTATCTCTCAGGTCGGTACCTGCGCTGAATGCCCCAAAGGTTGAATCCGTTGGCCTTGTGTGGGACTCCCAGGAGAGTATAGCCTTTCTCTTAGTGTACCGAGCGCCTAGCGCACCAGCGGAAAGCCTATCCCTGCTGCTGGAGACCGTGTCGGAGTGGGCGTTGAGGTTCCCTAGGCTCATTGTCCTGGGGACTTCAACGTCCATGCTGACACGGCCTCCTTTCACCTGCAGCAGTAGACCTAGTGTCGACCATGGCAACACTAGACTCTCCTCTGTGATTCCGGACCCACACACCAGACGGGTCACACCCTGGATCTAGTCTTCTGTGCAGGCGTCCAAGTGAACCTAGCCTCTATTATAGAGGTACCATGGTCGGATCACTGTGCCCTGAGAATCCGGATAGAACTGGCTCCCCCGGCCTGCAAGGGCGCCAAACAAATTTGGGTTCGCCCAAAGAGACTTGTGAAACCTTCTAGGTTCCTGAATGCTCTAAGGGATCTGGAGTCTGTCAGTGCCTCCATCGATGAGTTGGTGGACGCCTGGAACATCAAACTGTCCAAAGCTCTCGATGAGGTCGCCCCTAGACGCCCTCTCCGCCTCCGTAGGAATCGGGCGCCTTGGTTCACTGAGGAGTTACGTTCGATGAGCGGGAGAAGAGACGGCTAGAGAGCGTGTGGAGGAAACTCCATGACGGAGGTTCGAAATCAACTTATAAGCTTTTCAAAGATGCTTATGAGAAAGCCATCAAGGAAGCAAAGAAATCGTACTACGCTACCTTGATTGCGTCTGCGAGCTCACGCCCAGCACAATTGTTCAAGATAATTAGGTCTCTGACAATGGTCCCTACCATCCCAAACGGTGATAATCAGGCCCTCACTGCCGAGGCTTTTCAGAGCTATTTTGCAGACAAGATCTCGGCCCTCCGCCGGATCTTCCAGCCACGATTGATACAGTTAGTGAACTTGAGACTCCGTGGCCTCTTGCCGGGCCCACCTTCGACCGGGGAGTATTTCCAGAGGGTTTTAAAAAGGCGGTGGTCTCTCCATTGTTGAAGAAGCCGGGATTAGATCCAACGGTCCCCTCCAACTACCGCCCGGTTTCGAATTTATCGTTCCTGGGCAAGGTAATTGAGAAGGCGGCAATGGAGCAGTTGCAGTCCTTCCTAGATGACACAGCTTGGCTAGACCCCTTCCAGTCCGGCTTCCGTCCGGGGCATGGGACGGAGACGGTCCTGGTCTCCATCTCGGATGAGTTGCGCTGCCAGCTGGATCAGGGTGGATCGGCGCTGCTCGTGTTATTGGACCGTACAGCGGCGTTTGATACAGTTGATTATGATCTATTGACTCACCGCCTTGCCAGGGCCGGAGTTAGGGGGACAGCCCTTAATTGGGTGACCTCCTTCCTCCGGAACCGGCTACAACGAGTGAGGAGGGGCAAGGATGTCTCCGGGGTTCCCGCTTCTTTGCGGGGTTCCTCAGGGGCTATTCTCTCCCCTCTTATTTAACATCTATATGCGACCACTTGCCCAGCTGGTGCGTAGTTTTGGGCTGGTGTGCCATCAGTACGCTGATGACACCCAGCTTATCTTGAAGATGGAGGGCAGCCTCGAATCCATACCCGATAATTTCCATCGTTGCCTTGAGGCCGTCACTGGATGGCTGCGAGCCAGTAGGTTGAAGGTGAATCCGGCAAAGACGGAGATCCTGTGGCTGGGTCCTCCGGGCTGTAGGGATGTTCAGCTTCCAACCCTGGATGGCGTGACATTATGTTCGACGCCCTCTGTTAAGAGCTTAGGAGTAACCTTGGACCCCCTGTTGTCGATGGAGGCCCACGTCTCCAGCGTCAGCAGGGTAGCATTTTTCCATCTTCGCCAGGCGAGGAAGCTCGGCGCGACTTAGCCACAGTGATCCAAGCCACGGTCATCTCGAGGCTGGACTACTGTAACGCTCTTTACATTGGCCTTCCTCTGTCGGTAATCCGGAGACTCAAGCTGGTGCAGAACGCTGCAGCGCGACTCCTGGCAGGGGTCCCGATTGGCCACCACATCACGCCAATCCTGCGCGAACTGCACTGGCTCCCAATTGAATGCCGGATTGCCTTCAAAGTGTTAGTCCTGACTTTTAAGGCCTTACATGGTCTGGGGCCAGTGTACCTGCGGGACCGCCTTGTCCCATATCATCCCACCAGATCACTGCGCTCCGAAGAGCTAAACCTCCTGGTCATCCCAAATGTGAGGACCTACCATCTGTCCGCAACCCGCCACCGGGCTTTCTCTGTTGCAGCCCCTACCATGTGGAACGCACTGCCCGCCGGCATCCGTGCCACCCAGGGCCTCCTCCCGTTCAGGAGAGCAGTTAAGACATTGCGGTTCCAGCAAGCCTTCGGAGTTAGCTAAACTTTAGCTCGCACCGCCTAGCTGTCAGCCCACTGCGACTCCATTTGTTGTTTCAACTGTTCTAATTGTAATTCCATCTTAATGGTATTACTGTGAGTTATTATGAGTTATCTGACAATTGTATTTTACGAACTGTTGTAAGTCGCCCCGAGCCGTTGGGGGGGGGGGGGCGACAGACAAATGTGAAATAATAAATAAATAAATAAATTATATTTGCTCTAAACCAGTGGTTCTCAACCTGGGGGTCCCCAGATGTTTTGGCCCTATAACTCCCAGAAGCCGCAGCCAGTTTACTAGCTGTTAGGAATTCTGGGAGTTGAAGGCCAAAACATCTGGGGACCCCCAGGTTGAGAACCACTGCTCTAAACAGTACACGCTGCCTATATTAATGAAGATGAATGAGCATGTCTTTTGGAGCATTGTTATATTAGAAATATAAAAAAGGGTTTTCTGCTAGGTCTTGCAGTATTGAAACCTCTTACTACGGTAGTAGTGTTCAGATTTTTTTGTGGGTCAACCACCAACATGTATGTATTTGTGCACAGGCGATAAAAACTGAGAATTTAGGATAGTGGCTCTGGGTTAAAAACAAATAACTGTTTGGATGGAAATAGTGCAGAAAAAGGCATGTGCTTGGAAATCTTGAAAATGACCAAGTGCTGGGAATTATTTATATAAAAGGTGATATGGGAGAAATGCTGTAAAGGAACTTTTCTTCTTCACATTAATTACATTAAGTCATCCATGAAAATTGATGGAGTGAGACTGAAAAAGGACTTTTCACTATGATTAATCCATGTATGGGTTTATTGGATGTCCTGATAAATTTGTGAACATCCGGCAGCTCCTCCATGATGGCAACAGTCTTGGACAGCAGCAGCTCCCCAAGTGATCAATTTAAAATGGGATCAGGTGTCAAACAGGGATGCATTATTGCCCCAGCCTTATTTTCTATCTTCATAGCTATGATTCTACACCTTGTTGATGGGAAGATTCCCACCAGTATGGAAATCATGTATCAGACCGATGGCTTGCCATCTATAACCTCAGCAGGCTGAAAGCCAAAAATAAGGTCACAACAATCTGTGTTATAGAACTCCAATGTGCTGATGACAAGAGTTTGTGTTCATTCAGCCATTGTAAACACCTTTGCAGAATCATATGAAAAGCTTGGCCTCTTGCAGAATATAGAAAAAACCAAAGTGCTCTACCAGCAGGCACCAACCAATCCCTCTGCAATGCCACACATAAAGCTTAATGGTGTAATGCTAGAAAATGTTAACCACTTGTGCTACCTAGATAACCACCTCTCCACAAAAGTTGACATAGACACCAAAATACACCATTTGAGCTCTGTGAGTGCAGGTTTTCAAAGGAAGAAGACATGTTTGAGGATCAGGACATTCATAGATATACCAATATGTTTGTTTATAAAGCTATTGTCCTCCCAACTCCACTGTACGCCTGCAAAACATGGGCCATCTACAAACATCACTCTCGGTCTCTGAAACGATTCCATCAGTGTTGCCTTTGAAAAATCCTGCAAATCTTTGAGAAGACAAGCAGACAAACATTAGCATTTTGAAAGAAGCAAAGACTACTAGCATTGAAGCAATGATTCTCCGCCATCAACATCGCTGGACAGGCCACATTGTGTGAATGCCCGATCACCGTCTCCCAAAGCAGTTACTATACTCCCAACTCAAAAATGGGAAACATAATGTCGGTGGACAGGAAAAGAGATTTAAAGATGGGCTTAAAGCTAACCTTAAAAACTGTGACATAAACAATAAGAACTGGGAAGCCCTGGTCCTCGAGCGTTCTAACGGGACATCAGCTGTTACCAACAGTGCTGTGGATTTTGAAGAGGGACGAATGGAGGGAGAAATGTGACAAGACGAAGGGACATCAAGCAAATCCTTGTCCTGATGTATGTCATCACTGCGAAAGAACATGCGGATCCCAGAGTTACTTACAAACCCACCACCGAGTCTCGACCCTTGGAAGACAATCATACTTGGCCATGAGGGACTGCTATTATACAGTTCGTATTTATATATCATTAAAAGGAAACTAGCTAAATTCATGAAAGGTAACAACTCTTTCAGTAGTTGTTGGCAAAAATGTAATCTGCTTGGAGACAAAGATGCTCTATGGCAGAGCTGGGAAATGACTTCTCGCTGGTTCCAAAAACGATCCACATCCCCTTTCCATCACATCTTCTGGTTTTGCAACTTTTCTTTTTTCTTTTCTAAAGGATTGAAGTATCTCTTCTAAAGTGTAGTTAATGGCAAGAAGAAATTTAAACTAAAATAGGCTGGTATGTGTAGTCTGATCCTTTCCCCCATTGGTCCTAGCCACCACTGTACACACAGTTTGCAACATTCTCTCTTAGTTGGAATTCAGTGCTCAATTAACCACTTTTGCTGTACAGACTCTCCTGAAAATTTCAGCAGGCCACTGTTGGAAAAAGGTTCATGAACTATACTGTTTTCTCTAACAAGGCTTTTCAATTATATGGTAACATTAATGAACAAAGGAAAACCTTTGCATCCAAACAATATGAATATTTCAGCATAAGTGCATCCATTTTCTGTATTATTCAGAAAGAAGTGATTGCTTTATGATGACCTGCTAAAGTTATAAAACAAAAGGTGGCAGCATCAAATACTTCCATCCCAGTTTCTTTTGTCAGAATGTCTCCTCATGAAAAACATGAGACAATTTTCACAGTTGCACTTGATACAAGAATACAAACTGCTTTTTGTTCTGACATCAATGAATAAAAAATGTAAAATAGGTTTTTCACATTTCAAATTGTCATGTTGATATATTGCTTTATCACTCAGTTGCAATATTGATCTTCTGAGCTCATTACTTTAAAAAAACTAGCACATATCCATAATTTCATACAGATGTCAAGGTAGACAAAAAGTATATTTGTGCATTCCTCTGTTAGTATAATGAACCTTGAAGAGTCCCTTTATTTATTTTTTTAAAATCAGTATACAAATTATGCTCTACTGCTTAACTGCATTCTCAATTTGCTTATAGATTAGCTTAACAAACTAATAAAATCTGAAATTTGTAAAGTTCTATGGCTTTCAAAAGTATCCAGAGCCCTTTAAAAGGAAGCAAATATAACCTGAGTTCTGATAAACTTGTGCTATGCTTCAGCAAATGAGGAAAACTAGCGTCTGAGTGCTTTCAGTGTTGCTGCAGTGCTATTTTTTCTCTTTACATTTTCCAGTCTGTATTTTCATGGCTTCCTTGGGCCAGCTGTAAGTGTCTGTCAGAATGCTTTCGTAGTCAGTGCTATACATCTGGGAGCGAATGAATGCTTCCTTGTTTTCTGGCTCAGGGTAGAAAGTAGCTATGCGGTTGATGTAGGCTTGCTCCACAATCTAGGAGAACAAGACAATTCCTGCATTGTTAGAATATTGTATCAATCTGAAATGCTTTATAATGAGGGCATCACAAAATTTAGTATTGGTTGCTCAGTTCTGCTCAGATGGATACCAAGAACGCGGTCTGTCATTTTTTATTTTTTTTAAATAGCTAGATTTATAGAGATCACTACAATTTTACCATGTATTCATAATTTTATTCTTGTCCTATTGTCTGTAGAATCCAGTGACTTAATACAGAATTACTTGTAATACTGAGCTTAGGACATTACATTTAGACTCTGGCTCAACAATAAAGCTGAACTCAGATCTCAAAATATGTCAATTACCTTGAATATGCTTTAAAATTCAGACTGAAATCTGAAGTGGATTAATTCCTCACTGATACTGGAGTCAGCAATAACAAAATGCTGTGCATGCTTACTTGGAGTAGACCTATCTTTTCTACCCCCATGTCTCCCACATGTCCATACATCCTAAAGGTGAAGTAACAACTGCAGGCATGAAGGAAGGAGCAATCAGTGACTTTAAAAATTAACATTTATTTGAAACTAGCTTGGGGACCCGGCGGTGCCCGGGTCATTTGAGAAGTGCAGCAGAATGTAGAGTGGGTCATGGGGGCTCTGTGTGTCAAGTTTGGTCTTGATCCATCATTGTTGGGAGTTGCAGTGGTATCATGAAATTACTGAAGGTAGTGGAAGTTCCATCATCTCTGGTCCACCCTCCCCCAAAGTGTAGTAGGATGTAGATTGGGTCATGGGGGCTCTGTGTGCTAAGTTTGGTCTGTATTGGTGAATGGATGAGAGCTGCATTGTTTTTAGGAAGTGAGTGAAGGTACTTCAAGTCCCATCATCCATGGTCCGTCTCACGCAAAACAGCACCAGGATGTAGAGTGGGTCATGAGGGCTCTGTGTGCCAGGTTTGGTGTTGATCAGTCATTGGATTAGGTTTGTAGCAGGCTTGGAAAGTGAGGGAAGGTACTGCAAGTCCCATCATCCATGTTCTGCCCCCCTCCAAACTTCAGTAGGATGTAGAGTGGGTCACTGGGGCTCTGTGTGCCAAGTGTGGTCTTTCTCGGTGTTTGTTAGGGGCCGCAGTTGTCTGTGGGAACAGAGGGGTGTGAAAGTACTACAAATCCCATCATCCATTGTCAGTCCTCCCCCGAACCTCCCCAGGATGTGAAGGCAGTCATGGGGGTTATGTGTGCCAAGTGTGGTTTCGATCAGTAATTGGATGAGGGTCGCAGCAGACTTGGGAAGTGAGTAGAGGTACATCAAGTCCCATCATCCATGGTCCACCCTCCTCCGATCTGCACCAGGATGTAGAGTGGGTCATGAGGGCTCTGTGTAGCAGGTTTGGTGTTGATCAGTCATTGGATTAGGTTTGTAGCAGTCTTGGAAAGTGAGGGAAGGTGCTGCAAGTCCCATCATCCATGGTCTGCCCCCCTCCAAAGTTCAGTAGTATGTAGAGTGGGTCACTGGGGCTCTGTGTGCCAAGTGTGGTCTTTATCAGTGTTTGTTGGGGGCCACAATGGTCTGTGGGAACAGAGGGGTGTGAAAGTACTACAAATCCCATCATCCATTGTCAGTCCTCCCCCAAACCTCACCAGGACGTGAAGGCAGTCATAGGGATTATGTATGCCAAGTTTGGTCTCGATCAGTGATTGGATGATAGTTGCAGCGGACTTGGGAAGTGAGTAGAGGTACTTCAAGTCCCATCATCCATGGTCCACCCTCCTCCAAACTGCACCAGGACGTAGAGTGGGTCATGGGGGCTGTGTGTGCTAAGTGTGGTCTGTATTGGTCCTTTTTGGTGGCCTCAGTGGTCTGTGGGAACTGAAGTGTTTGAAAGTACTACAAATCCCATATTCCGTGGGTCATGTCCCCCGAACTGCACCAGGACGTAAAGGGGGTTAGGGGGGTTATGTGTACCAAGTTTGGTGCAGGTCCATCACCCGTGCTGGTCGCTGTGGCCTGTGAAAGTGGCTGCCACATATCCGCCCTTCTGCCCTTCTGCCCTCCCGCCCTTCCGCCCTCCGCACACATACATACATACAAACATTCCGCTTTATAAAGGTATACAGATAAATATTTTAAGTTACATCCAGTATTATGAGGCCTCCCTTCACTAGGTCAGATGATTCCCTGTTGGATAACGGGCTAAGTATTTACATTACACCAATCTCAAATAATTGCATTGGATCCCTATTTGATACTAGGCTCTATAAGGAGCCACTTGTGGAGCAATGGCTTAAACTCTTGTGCTAGCAGGACTGCAGACCAAAAGGCCAGCAGTTCAAATCTGGGAAGCAGGGTAAGGAGCCACTAGAGGAGCAATGGGTTAAACCCTTGTGCCAGCAGGACTGCTGATCGAAAGGTCAGCGGTTCAATCTGGGGACCAGGGAAACTCCCATTTGTCAGCCCCAGCTTCTCATGCAGGGATGTGAGCAAAGCCCCCCACAGGATGGTAAAACATCCGGCAATCCCCTGGGCAACGTCCTTGCAGATGGCCAATTCTCTCACACCAGAAGTGACTTGCAGTTTCTCAAGTTGCTCCTGATGCACACACAAAAAACTCAACTTGGGCTCTATTCAAGGTTCTCAGTGATTATCATCTTTTTCCAAACGCCCATATGGTTTGGTTCCCCAACACTTGCAGTAATCACTCCTCTATTATCATCTCACCCATGAGCTGCAATTTTCATAATCTACCCTTCTAGAGACGTCTCGGCAGTCCCAACTAAGGGGAACCCAGTGAATTAAGTGTTGAATGTTGAACAGTGTGAATCTTACCAATTCAATCAGTTAACTCTACTTGAGAGTAACAATGCTATTCAAGCTATGACCAACACCAACCTTGTTTAGACATTGTATGTTTACATTTTAAATTGATGCTTATGTAGTTATCTGCTGCATGATGAGTTTTTGGCCACTTAATGTATTACTTTATTTTTTAAATAATCCATTGTTTACAATATATGCATTGACTTATGGATGAAGGATAATTTAAACATGTTAAACATATAAGGTAAAGGTTTCCCCTTGACATTAGGTCTAGCCGTGTCTGACTCTGGGGGGTGGTGTTCATCTCCATTTCTAAGTCGAAGAGCTGAAGTGTTGTCCTTAAACGCCTCCAAGGTCATGTAGCCGGCATGACTGCATGGAGCACCACTACCTTCCTGCCAAAGTGGTACCTATTAATGTACTCACATTTGTGTGTTTTCGAACTGCTAGGTTGGCAGAGGCTGGGACTAACAGTTGGAGCTCACCCCACTCCCTGGATTCAAACCACCAACCTTTCGGTCAGCAAGTTTAACAGCTCAGCAGTTTAACCTGCTGCACCACCAGGGGCTCCATTTTAAACATATATATATAGTTAAAATATTTGGTTGAGATACTGAATGATATTAAAAACATACCTTTGACTGATAACAAAATCCAGTTAATTGCACTGACTACATCTAACTTTTTGAAAACTATAAACTTTTTGTTTACTATAATCATACTGAGAGGTATTACACATACAGAATGCCGATTTTCACAGTGAGAAGGCTGCATAAATGTGTTTTGACATCTACATTACGTATTATCAGCATGAATGGAGAAGTAATATGACAATGTTTTCTACACACAGCTGGAAGCAATTACTCTATCAGCCTAAGAGAATTGATTCATTAATAGACGCTTACTGGGGACAAAGAGTGATCTTTACATGAGATCATCTATGTCTCAGTAATAAATGTAAGAATTGGCAGCTTCCTGGAAGATGAAAACAATGCCTAATGTGTAATGGTTTGTATTTTAATCTTATGTTTATGTACTTTAAAGTCATATATTGTATTTTAATCTATGTTGTACCATGCCTTGAGCTGTGAGGAGAAATAAAATAGTTGTTGAGAGAGAGAAAAAATGACTACCCAACTGGACAAGAAAGCAGAGATCCCTTGTCTTTTTTAAATATTGTAGTAAATTAAATTTGGCTCAGGCAAACAGCAATGACCTAGGAAAGAGAAATGAACTGTTTCCTGCTACCATTTGTTTTCAAATAAAAAGTTATCAAATTCAATTTTTCCATTTTACCGTGTTAAACTGGGTTTGGGAAGAATCATATTCAGTTCTCTAAGGAGCATGGAGCTCACTACATGGTCAGTTACTACCTTTTGATATAACCTGTTTCATAGTGGTTTTTTTGTGTGGATAATAAGGCATAATGAATGCAACCTTGAGATCCTTGGAAAGCCACAGCTTTTTAAAGACAAAATCCTTTGCTAAAATCCCAAAAAAAAACATGTGTTCACTTCCAGACAATTTTATGAAAAAAGTCAGCAGAATGGATGATGCAGAGAAACAATTCAATCACACACTGCTGTTGATTTGCAATGAATCCTATTACACAGCTATCATTCAATGCAATGTCCTGCCCATAAAATTAAATGACAAAAGATGCCATCAAACTGTAATGCCTTCTGGACAAAACTAACTAACCCTTTTATTAATCAGAAGGTACAGAATTAACTTACTTTTACAGCAATTTTCAAGGAGACATCCTGAATGAATGCTAAAGGTGGATACAAACGGCCCTCTTCTACATTTTCCTTTGAAACCTGTTGACATATAACCTGGGAACCAAACAAAAGATGGTTTTAGCCTTGCATGTTGCAAACAACTTTATTTGAAAATCCTCTGACATGGTAATAACACAGTAAAATCTATTTGTGTAACTACTCTCCTATAACAAGAGTAGATACAAAACCAAGACACTACCTTTCTATAGTAGTGGGGTTGTGTACTCCTGAGAGGCAAGATGCTATGCTGATGGAAGTATAGGTTGCTTACCTGTAACCGTGTTTCTTCGAGTGTAAGTCTGTGAAATTCGCACAACTGGGTTTACTTCCGCGCCTGCGCATTAATCTCGGACATACTAGCTAAAAATAATGAAATTTGCATAGACCCCGCCCCTGCCTGCCCTATACAGCCCCCTGGTAGAGCTACCTATTCAGTTCCTTGCTGCCGACAGCAGCAGAAAACCAAGGCATGATAATCAGAGGGGAGGACGGGCGGGTTCTGTGCGAATTTCACAGACTTACACTCGAAGAAACACGGTTACAGGTAAGCAACCTATACTTCTTCGTGTAGTCTGTGAAATGCGCACAACTGGGTGAGTTAACAAGCTTACGTACCTGGAGGTGGGTCATGCCACACAGGAGAACAAAACAGCTCTGCCAAAGGCAGCATTCTTCTTCGCAAGGACGTCTAGCTTGTAGTGGGCCACAAACGTAGAAGGAGTCACCCAGGTGGCAGCCTTACAAATCTGATCAACAGGTACACCCCGCAAAAATGCTTGGAATGTAGAAACTGCCCTAGTAGAATGGGCTTTAACACCAACAGGTAATTCTTTTTTGGCTAACTGGTAGGCCAACCGGATTGCCAAGACTACCCATGAGGCCAAACGTTGGGAGGTAAGAGGTAAGCCCAAGGAGTCTTTCCTATATTTAAGGAAAAATCTGGTGGATTTTCTATAGGGGGCTGTTCTATGTAAATAAAAGGATAGAGCTCTTTTAACGTCAAGGGAGTGAAGAGCAATTTCCAAAGGGGAGGAGGGGTTGGGAAAGAATGCTGGAAGGGTAATGTCTTGAGACATGTGAAACTGGGAAACAACTTTTGGGAGAAAGGTGACATCCGTGCGAAGGACAACTTTGTCCTCATGAAAACGGATGAAGGGGGGATCAGAGCAGAGGGCTGTGATTTCGCTAGCCCTTCTGGCTGAAGTAATGGCCACAAGGAAGGCTGTCTTCCAGGATAAGTGGAAAATATGGGAAGTTGACATGGGCTCGAAGGGCGGCTTGGAAAGTTGGGATAAAACCAATTCGAGGCTCCAGGATGGGGGGGGGGGATGGGGAGATAGGAGGATGAGCCTTCCTATATCCTTGAAGAAATGTAGCCACTAACGGGTCTTGGAAGAGGGAAGGGGCTCCAAACTTTTTTCTGTAGTGAGACAGAGCTGCAACATAGCATTTTATAGAGGAAAGAGTAAAAGGTCCACCAGGAAATCCAAAACAGCAGAAGTAGGCGCCGACTGTGGCAAATGGCCCAGTGGCTGTATAATTTTTTGGAATTTAGTCCACTTGTAAGCGTAAGCTTTTTTAGTGGAAACTTTTTGGGCAGCCTGCATTATGAGGCGGACGGGTTCAGAAAGGTGGGAGATGGTTTGATCCTCCACGCTGTGAGGTGGAGAGAGAGAAGGTCCGGGTGTAGGACGAGGCCCTGTTGGAGGGAGAGTAAGTCCGGAGCGAGAGGAAGGCGAAGGAAGACCCCCTTGGATGTCCGGAGGAGAGGGGTGAACCATGGTTGGTGAGGCCACCACGGGGCTATGAGGATGCAGTCCGAATTGTCTGCAATCAGTTTGGTGACTACTCTGGAGAGCAGGGGAAGGGGAGGGAAGGCGTAGACAAGGCCTGGTGACCACTGGTAGAGGAAGGCGTCTCCTAAGCAACCTGGGGATGCAAGAGGGTGGAGTCTCGTGCAAAATGTTTTGCACTGAGTGTTGAGGTGTGATGCAAATAGGTCTATCTGAGGAGACCCCCAGCGTCTGACTAGTTTTAGAAACTGCTGGGGATTGAGTTGCCACTCGTGTGTCGTGGAAGGAGACCTGCTCAGGGAGTCCGCTAGGGTGTTGTCTTGACCTGGAAGATGAATTGCTATGAGGAAGGTGTTGTGTTGAATACACCACTCCCAGATTCGAAGTGAGATTGGGAGTAGGGTGGAGGAGCGGGTGGCCTCCCTGTTTGTTGATGTAATATTTGACCGAGGTGTTGTCCGTGAGGACCTGAATGTTGTGGTTGGAGACTAAGGCTACAAAGGACTTGAGGGCCTTTTCCACCGCTATGAGTTCTAGGGCATTGATGTGGAGTCGTTTCTCCTGGCGAGACCAGCGTCCACTGATGGTGAGGCTCTGGAGGTGAGCGCCCCAGCCCGTGGAGGAGGCATCTGTCATCAGCAACAGTGACGGCTGAGGAGGGGTGAAGGGGAGGCCCGAACACACATTGGATCTGCTTGTCCACCATGAGAGGGAATGGAGGACGGAGGCAGGGGGGTGGAGGTCCATGGTCTGGTTGTCTAGACCGGGTTGAAATACGGTGAGGAACCAGGATTGAAGTGGCCGGAGGCAGAGGCGGGCAAACGGAGTAACGTTTGTGGTGGAGGCCATGTGACCAAGGATTGATTGGATAGACCATGCAGAGCAGTGGCGAAGGGACTGGACGCTGCGGATAGAGTGACGGAGGTTGAGGAAATGATCCTCCAGGAGGTAAGCCCTCTGGGATGTGGAGTCCAACACTGCGCCTATGAATTGGACAGTTTGAGAGGATAGAAGGTGTGACTTTTCCCAGTTGACTATCAGACCCAGATTCTGTAAAAGAGACAAAGTAAAATTGATGTCAGCGGATAATTGGTTATATGACAAAGAGCAGAAAAGCCAGTCATCCAGGTAAGGGAACACAGTGATGCCCTGCTGGCGTAGGTGGGAGGCGACCACCGCCATACACTTCGTAAAAGTCCTTGGGGCTGTGGAGAGGCCAAATGGAAGGACATTAAAGGAGTAGGGGGAGTCGTCAACCATGAAGGTAAGGTACTTCCTGTGGGAGTGTCTAATAGAAATGTGAAAATAGGCATCCTTAAGGTCAATGGTAGCCATCCATGCTCCCTTCGGAATGAAAGGGAGGATGGAGGGGAGAGTGACCATCCTAAATTTGCGTGGTTTAATGAAACGATTGATTTGTCGGAGGTCCAGTATGAGGCGGAGGCCACCATCCCTCTTGTCTACTAGGAAATGTCTGGAAAAAAGCAACATTGAACTAGGTGGGATGGAGTATGAGATATGGCTCCTTTAGAAAGGAGGGAGTGAATCTCTTCCAGCAAGGCAGGGGATGCCTGGGTAGAAAGGGGCTTCCCTGGAGGTGGTAGGGATTCAAATTCTATGGCATAACCCCGGTGAACAATGCCCAGAACCAACTTATGGATCACCAGGCTGGGAGGAAAGGCTGAAGCCTATCGAGATATGAGCTAGAAACGGCGCCCCTTATTACCTGAGGTTTTGGGTCCTCGATATTGACCCCTGAATGGTGAGCCTGGGCGCTTGAATCCTGAAGAGGGGAACTGTGGCCATTGTCCTCCTCTAGAGGGAAAGGAGTTGTAGTACCCCCGAAAGGATTGGGGGTAATGGTAGTATGGGCGCCACCTTTGTCTGTAAGGTTGGTAGGATTGGTATGGCTGTTGACCATATTTATTGAGTGTTTGCTTCATCTTATGTGAGTGCTCCAATTGGGAGTCTGTCTCAGGATTAAACAGGCCTGCTTCATCCATAGGTAAATTCTCTATGAGTGAGCGTTGATTGGGAGACAAGGCTGCGGATCTTAACCAGGCATGCCTTCTAAGAGCAACCAATCCAGCAATAAGTTTGCCTGCGGAGTCTGCACCATGCTTAGCCAAGTCTTTTTGAGAATTTGCCAAGGTAAGAGCCTCCTGGTGGAAGGCCTTAGCCATGGGTTGGTCAGTCGCAGGATGGAGGTCCAAATATGGGCCTATTTTGTTCCACAAATATGACTGATAGACACTCATATATACTCCATAATGAGCCATTCTGCCGAAAAGACACGCTGAAGCATAAAATTTTCTTGCCATGGCGTCAAGCTTTTTCCCTTCTTTGTCAGAAGGGGCAGCCTGGTTGTTTTGGATTGGCTTAGGTTGAGCGTCTGTCACTATAGAGTTCACCTTAGGGAGTTTAGCCAGCCATGGCGTAGCAGAAAGGTCAATACGATAGAGGTTCTCAGCCCTTTTGGAGGTGCTTGGGACAGTTGCCGGGGTAACTCCTGTAACCTTAAGAAGTTTAATAAGATAGGGAATGGTAGGAAGCATAATAGATTGCTGTGGCTGTTGTTCAGCTGATGTGAAGTAAGGATATTGTACTACATCATCAGATTGAGGGGGCTGGATATTGAGGGATCTGGCTAGCCTGATTAGAAGTGCAGAAAAGTTCTTAAAATCCTCTAGTTGTTGAGGATCAGCCTCAGGATCAGGTGGGGGGGGCACCGGGGTAGCATCAGAGGACGATTGGAGTTCAATGTTATCATCTGGAGAAGGGTGGGGAATGGAGAGGAGAGGCAGGAGTGGGATGCGGGGCCTGAGGAGGAGGTGGGGGGGAGCAGCCACGGATGCCGAGGGATAGGGATAAGGGGGCCATGGAGGCCGATACGGATCCGGGGAGGATAGATAGGGATCCGGAGGATAAAAGGAGGGATAGTAAGGAAAGGGGGGGTAGGGCAGAGGGTAGTCATCAAGTGTCTGTATCCATGATCTTGGAAGCGGTCGCGGTGTTGGGGAGCCTCCTTGAGGGGGCTGCGCGACCGCGGGCGCTCCTGGAGCAGCAACGAGCGCTGCTCTAACTGGCGCCTGGGTGACCTTGCCGATCGCGAGGCGCGCGCCTCTGTAGGGAGAGGCGCTTCGGTCTCCGGGGAGGGCGAGCGAGGGGAGAGCGCCTGGGCGAGAGGTGGGGAAGGCAGGGAGTCAGGGAAGCCTTCCTTGGTAACGGGAGCGAGGAGGTGGCTGGGGAGAACCTGGGGGGGATTTTCCACCCCAAGAAAATCTTCATCAGCTTGAATGAGCTGCAAGGGCTCGGCTGGAAGAACAGGCATGCAAGGACTTGAGGGCTGGGAACCAACAAGGAGCCTTGGTTGTTTTTGAGCCTGACTCTCTTTAGATTTAGATTTCGATCGAAGAGAGTGTTTAGCGGTTTTTTGCTTTTTTCGCGGTGGCTCAGTGACGTCATCAGTGGCCAGAGCGCGAGGCATATCCTCCTCCGAGGGGTGAGCGGAGTGCTCGGTAATGGAGGGGAGGGGAGTTTGGAGAGATCTAGCCTCTTCAGAGGCTAAAGCCTGCTTGTAAAGCGAGGCTTTGAGTCTGAAATCTCTGCTTTTCTGGGCTCTAGCAGAGAAAGACTTGCATATTTTACAGGCTTGGGGAATGTGAGCTTCCCCAAGACAGAGGAGGCACTTAGAATGCTTATCCTCTTCGGGGAGAGATGCTCCACAAGCAGAGCATTTTTTAAAAGAGAGAGAGGTCATCTTATCTGTCTTCAGGGCTGAAGAGAAGAATAGTCAAGGCAATCCGTGGTCTTATGCAAAATCGAAAGGAAGGAGCAGTATGTGCTGAGATGCTTCGCTGGCGAGCGGAAAAAGGAACGGAATAGGTAGCTCTACCAGGGGGCTGTATAGGGCGGGCGGGGGCGGGGCCTATGCAAATTTCATTATTTTTAGCTAGTATGTCCGAGATTAATGCGCAGGCGCGGAAGTAAACCCAGTTGTGCGCATTTCACAGACTACACGAAGAAGAAGCAGTGCTGCTGGCAAGGTCTCTCATATCAGACAGATTTTTGCTGAGGAGCCAGACTAAATGTGGCAAACAGCTACTAGTGGCAGCATTAGTGACACGACAAGAGGTTTCTCAGAGACAATGCCAGTGAAACCAAAGCAGACATCTACATAGAACAAGGCATGGTAAACCTCCTTTGAATACCTTTTTTTGTACATTTTCATTTTTTTTTCCTTTTGGGGAATTTTTTTGTGAACAGTTCACAAAATTTTCTTTATGTTCAAAATACAAGCTATCTGGTGCATTTATTACACAAACCTCCTGCATTATCATTTTGGGAATGTGGAAATCCTGAAATAAGGGGGGGAAAGCTGCAAGGGATACTGTTTTGGAGGGATATCCTGGCGTATTTTTACACCCTTTATTATTAAGGATCCAAAACTGGGGTATATTGTACATCCTTACACTCTGGCAGCTCAAATAAGAAGAAAAGATTTTTATTACACTGTGGCCAAATTCCTACACTACACAGTATAGTGATAGTAGTTCCACATGCAGAGATCTGCTACAATTGGGCATGCCATCCCCCAGTCCTAAACTGACTGTAGCCCACGCTGCCCCCAGTCATCCTGAAGCTCAGGAGTCCCCAAACTAAGGTCCACAGGCTAGATTGTTCTTCCAATTTATTTTTTTGCACTACAAAAAGATATGTGCCACATACATAAGTATTTGTTCGTGTTTTTTATTTTTAAAAACCTATAGTCCACCCCCTCCCCAAACACTCTGAGAGACCATGAATTGGCCCTCAACTTACAAAATTTGAGGACCCCTGCTGTAGGTGATAGAGAGCTACTCCATATGCCAGTTCCAGAATGATCATCTCTTAGATTCATTGGGCTCCTTCTGAGGTCATCTCAGGGCCCTTCCACACAGCCCCATATCCCACAATATCAAGGCAGGAAAAACCCACAATATCTGCTTTGAACTGGGTTATCTGAGTCCACACTCAAATAATGTGGGATTTTCTGCCTTGATACTATGATATATGGCTGTGTGGAAGGGTCCTCAGATAATGTGATCTTTCGATGTCTGTATATGATCATAAGGGCCATCATCCAATGGTTTTCCAATTCACATTCTCTCCACCAGCCACAGAAAGGCCATGGGAGGCTTCAGTGGCCCACTGGTAACTTTAGAGGTGGTAGTAGGGGTTGCTCTGAGGGATGGAAAACAATGACAACATTCAAAATTATATATGTATGTATGTGCATATGCATGCAAAAGGTGGACATATTGCATACACCAAAAACATGATTACAGAGAACATGTGTTAACAGCAACAACATGTGTTAACTCACAGTAACATAGGTTGCTGTGGGTTTTCCGGGCTGTTTGAGCATACTCCAGAAAGCATTCTCTCCTGACATTTCGCCCACATCTATGGCAGGCATCCTCAGAGGTTGTGAAGGTTCTTGTATTATCACTCAATAATTGTTTTGTGAATGGCCACTTCTAAGATGATCAGTATCACTTTTTACACTCACTATTTACAGTTCCCCCTCTAAAACCCCATGCTGGGCATGAGACAGCGAAGAAAAGTGTTTTAAGGGAAAATCAAAGCAATAAAATTTTGTTAGTCATGCAGAAGCCATAAGATTTTTTGACTTTGCTACAACACTTTAATGTGTTTACCTCTTTAAAAAGCATTTCCTCTATACATAATTGGAACCTGCCTTGGAACCATGCATACTTGGAACCTGCTTTTCAACACATAACTGAAAGCTACCTCAAAATCTGAGACAGACAGAAAGCAATGCTCATGAAATGTTTTGAACCCCCAATTCTATTAATAAGAACTGTTTAGTAGTGGCTAGGGTTGAACTTATCTGTTTGGATAGTACTCTGAGCAAATACATCAGAGACAGCAAGCAACACACCATGCTGGACACTGACACTGCTTCAGTAAATTATTAACAGCAGCAAAAATAAAATGGAGGAAGGGGGGAAAGCCTCACATAGCAATTTTAGAATCTCCTTGAAAACAGCAATTGGAGTATTTTCCCCTTCCTACTAAGGATTATTTAAAAGGAAGCTCTCATCCATGTTATTTCTGTTCTATATCTAAGTCTTTGGAGAAAACACTGACACCTGTAATGGAGAAGCTACCTTGATTTTGGTGCAACTTGTGATGGATACATTACTTATGACTATATGAAATGCCAGGAACAGGGTAGGAAGAGAACAACGGTAGAATGGCATCATATATTAAAAAGGTAAGTGCTGGAATCTAACAATAATTATACTGTGGTGGATTTAACTAATAGTTTATGTGATCCTGATTTCTATTAACTGTTGATTTATCTGTTCCCTGTATACAATCTTTGAGATATTTTGTACTTTTGAGGCCAGGTCCATCACAAAGCAATAGTATTTTTGCTCAAATAAAACATTATATAGAAGGAGCAGAGTTACTTCTTTCTGAAGCTAAATATAGGAAAGACTTCATGTCATATTCTTTTATTTTAACACAGGGAAGTGTTATAACCGCTGGCAGTCATGCCATCTCAATTTCTGTGCTTCTGTAATAGGGAAGCCACAAGAGGGTGCTAAAGTAGTTTAGAAAAGAAGGTAAGTTCTTCCCATGTGATCATTTTTTCCTATAGCAGAGCAGTAGCTATTTCTTTTCCCAGGGTGTTGCCACCGTCTGCCTTCAATTCGTGACTTGTGGCAACCCCAAGCCATCCATCACAGTTTTATGGGGGCAGGATTTGTTCAGAGGGGGTCTGCCATTGCCTTCTCTGAGATAGTGTGGTTTGCCCAAGGTCACTCAATGGCTAAACAGGGATTCAAATTCTAGTATCCAGTGTCACAGCCTGGCACCCAAAACACTATGCCACACTCTGCCTCTTTTCAGGGATATATTAGTATTATTTATTTTATTTATTTTCGGGATTTTACCCCGCTCTTCTCAACCCCCAAGGGGGTACTCAGAGCGGCTTACAGTACGGCACAATTCGATGCCCACATAATAACAATATAAAACCCCAAAACCCTTCAACAATTAAAATACATTAAAAATACATTAAAATACAACTACATTAGCACCATACACATTCACTCTGGATTAAAACAATGTTCAGTCCATAAAAACATTGGCCATAATCAATTTGTGGTATGTAAAGCAACCACATTGCCCGCTTGCCGCCTATGGTTCCCCCCAGGTTTTTTACCCCGTCCCCCCAGCCTTTGCTGAGGGTTGTGCTCTTAATATGTTTTAATCTGTTGTGATGTGTAATATGTTTTTAACTGCTTAATTGTTTTATTTCTCGGTGTTTTTGCTTCTTTGTAAACCGCTCTGAGCTCCGGAGTGAGCGGTATACTAAATCGAAGTTAATAAATAATAATAATAAATAAATAAATAAAGTATGGTTTACTTTTGCACACTGCTGAGAAAAGAGTCAAACTAATTTAAGCTTTTATGATGATCTCCTTATGCATTAGGCATGGCAATATCACTTGCTAGTAAAATTAAAATTCAATACAAGGGTCCTGTGGGAGGGCAAAACAATAATATTTGAACTGTAAAAATGTATTCATCGCCTTTGTTCACATTCTAATCTGCCTACTAAATCCCCAAAACTTCAAAGCTGAAGCTTGATAAGCTATATAGTAAGAAACTAAAAACAGACAGGTTGATGTACGGACTTCATTATCACACACAGTCTCTGAAAATCCACCCCTTTCTGTTTCCAAAGCTGCCTGCCTTGCGGATTGTTGTTCTACTGTCCAAGGAAAAGCAGCACATAAAATATTTTTATTGATCTATGGACCTTAGCAAAGTTTTAAAAGAAGATAAATGCGGGGACATGAGAGAAGCCTCTCACAAGGATGGTAAAACAGCAAAACACCCGGGTGTCTCTTGGGCAACGTCCTTGCAGATGGCTAATTCTCTCACATCAAAAGTGACTTGCAGTTTCTCAAGTTGATCCTGACACAAAAAACAAACACACAAACATATCCAATAGTTTTGTTTGTTTTTTTTTAAATAGATTTTTATTGCACATTTTATTGTTTACAGACACAGGTTATGGGAAGTGGGGGGTGGGGGTAGGGGAGGGGATACCGGGTTACCAGGTTTGGGGGGAGGGGTGGGTAGGGGGATAAAAGCGGCTTCCCACGAGTATTCCAAGGTGTCCATGAGTATATATAGGGTACCTATTGTTGAGGACGAGAAGAAAGTGATGGTATCTAAAAAGCTTTGTATAGGTTATATTCCGTCATATAACCTTCTCTTACGGGTCATTCAAGTCTATGGTGAAGTTGTGCTTTTTATTTTGCAAGTAGCTTTTAAAGTTTGTCCAGTCTGTCCTGTTTCTCTTGTTAGCCAGATTCTGGGCAATGGAATCCATTTGAATCAGGTCCAAAGCTTTTATTAACCATTCTTCCAGGTCGGGGGTCGTTTCTTTCTTCCAGTGTCTGGCTAGTACTATTCGGCTGCAGGTACTGAGATGGAAAAAGATTTTCTCTTGGTTCTTATTTAATGAGGGGTTGGATATTCCCAGTAGGTAATATTGTGGATCCATTTTGAAATTAATTTTAAATATCTTTTGCATCTCCTTGTGGATCATTTTCCAGTACCCTGTTACTTTCTTACATTCCCACCATTGGTGGAAGTCGTCCCAGTTCTTTCTTACACTTCCAGCATATATTTGAGTTGTTTTTGTTGAATTTCGCTATTCTCGATGGGTGCAGATGCCATCTGAACTGCATCTTAAGCCAGTTTTCTGTGACATCTGTAATGGGGGAGTATTTTAGCTTCTCTGTCCATATTTCTTCCCACTGTCTTAGGAGTATTGTGTGTTTTAGGTCTTGGGCCCATTTTGTATGACAATTCTTTATTTGCTCGTCTGCCGTTTCCCAGTGCAGTAATTGTTTATAACAAATGCTTATGTTTTTCCTATTTATTTTTATTATCTTCTCCCACATGCCCTCCTCCATAAAACCAATTTTTTTGTCTTTTTTATATTGTTGAAACGCCTGGTGGTATTGTAGCCATGTCAGAGTATATCCCTCATCTAGTAATTCTTCTCTAGTTTTTAGTTCCCAGTTCTTTTTTACCTTTTTCAGCATTTGCTTGTATGTTAGCCAGTGCTTGACAGCTAGTTCTCTCTTGTGGAGTGCTTCCATCGGAGATAGCCAGAGAGGAGTGGATCTAAAAAAGTGTGGTTTGTACTTCTCCCAGGTCTTAATTAAAGTGGCCCTTAGATAGTGATGGCTAAAGTTTCTTTCAATTTTTCTCCTCTCATACCAGAGGTACGAGTGCCATCCGGCCCGGAGGTCGTGGCCTTCTAACGCTAATAGGTTTTGGTTATCAAGCTTGATCCACTCTTTAATGGCCACCAGGTTACACGCCTCGTAGTAGAGTTTGAGGTTAGGTAACCCTAGACCTCCTCTTTTCTGGTCATCCGTCATTGATTTTAAATCTATTCTTGGTTTTCGATTTTTCCATATGAACTTTTTTATGTCTATGTTCCACTTTTTGAAGAGGTGCTCGTTTCTTAACACCGGTAGGTTTTGAAATAAATATAAGAGTCTCGGTAGCACTGCCATTTTGATTGTGGCCACCCTTCCCAGAAGTGACAGGTTTTGATATTTCCATTTTTCCAAATCTTGTTGTATTTTTTTCCATAGATGTTCATAATTATTTTTGAGCAGTTGGATGTTACTCGATGTAATGTATATTCCTAAGTATTTGACTTTTTTTTCTATTTTTAGTCCTGATATAGTCTGGAGTGTTTCTTTTTCCTTTTCGTCTATGTGTTTTGTTAGGATTTTGGATTTTGATTTGTTTAATTTAAAGCCCGCGACTGCTCCGAAGTCCTCGAATTTGTTTAGCCATTTGCCAATATTGGGGAGAGGGTCCTCTATTATACATACAATATCATCAGCATAAACTCTACACTTATATTTATGTGCTAGCACCTGGGTGCCTTTGAGGTCTTTGTCTTGATTTATCTCCCTTACCAGGGTTTCTATTGCTAGGGATGAATAAGAGTGGTGATAGGGGACACCCTGCCGGACTCCTCTATTGATTTGGATTTTCTTTTGGTTTACCTGTCCATTAATTATTAGTGTGGCTGCCTGATTTCGGTATAGTGCTTCTATTGTGTTTCTGAAATGGTATCCCATATCTAATTCTTTTGTAAGTATTTTTAGAAAATCCCAATTAATCTTGTCGAACGCCTATTCTGCGTCGACAAACATTAAAGCCAGTATCTTGTCGTTATGTTTTTCATAATATTCGAGCACATTAATTATGGTTCTTGTGTTTATTTTTATATGTCTGTCTGGCAGGAATCCAGTTTGCTCTATCGATATCCAGTCCTTTAAAAAGGATTTTAGCCTCTCTGCTATGATGGTCGTGAATATTTTATAGTCTGTGTTAAGTAACGAGATTGGCCTGTAGTTTTGTGGGTTCTGTTTGTCTGTGCTCTCTTTGTGGATTATAGTGATGTTTGCTTGCTCCCACGTCTGGGGGGGTTTGTTTGTGTTCTCTTACCCCATTGAAGATATCAGTCAATAGTGGTGTTATTTCTTTTATGTATGTCTTGTAGAATAAAGCTGTGAAACCGTCCGGTCCAGGAGCCTTATTGTTTTTTAATGAGTTAATACTTCTTATTGTTTCTGCTGTAGTTATTTCCAATAGTTTTTAAGAAGCTTAGTGTCTTGAAAATATATTTGAAATTCTAATGGAATTATATCTGGAAAAAATTCACTACAGTATATTTAGTCCCAAGTATAACTTATGAGCTCACAATTCTCTCCCATATTGGTTCTGTTTGATAAGTGTGGAAAAAATGTGTATACTTCCTAAAATATTGTATTTGTTTCAAACACTGCCATTAGATATTTCACAACAAACATTTCAAAAATGGGATCGAGATATTAGAAAGTGGATATTTGGGGGGAAGAGACCAAGAATAAGTAATAAGGAATTATATATGCCAAACAAAGAAATAGGATGGGGGATACCAAAATTACAAGAATATTATGAAGCTTTTCAATTGAAGACAATTTTAGAACTAGAAGAAGAAAATCAAGCAAAATGGATAAGAATAGAAAATGAAGTAAACAAAAGTCAAGGTGAATATGGAATTTTCACACAAAAATTGAAAGAGGTGATAGGGAAAACAATAGGCCCGAGGAAAATAGCTTTAAAAATATGGGAGAAATGGAAAAAGAAATGGATGCCATTTTTCTCAAAGGAAGCCCCGATAGGGAGTCTGAGAAACAAAGAGGATAAGAGCGTCATCAAGAAACTGGAACAGTGGGGATATTGTAAAATAAAAGACTTATATAACGAAAAGAACGTACTAATGGAATGGAGTCAGTTGAAAAACTTAGGAGGAGAAAGATTTTGGCTAACATTGAGAGGCATTTGGGAACAAATAAAAAGGAAGATAGCACTTTCGGGTGAAAATATAATAGATAGGATATTAAAAGAAAGATCCAGTGGAAGGTAAAAAGGGTTAGGCAAAATATATGGAAGAATACTGGAAGATAAGGAATTTATGTATAAAAGGATGGAAAATAGGTGGGAAAAGGAAGGAGGCCTAGGGAAAGAAAGAATAGATAGGATAAGGAATGGAATAAATAAAATAAAAATAGAAAAATATAGGGAACTAGAGCAGAAAGTAATAACAAAATGGTACAGGACACCAATCCAATTGGCACATATGATCCAGGGTCTAAATCCGAAATGTTGGCACTGTGGGAGTAGAGAAGCCTGGTACTCACATCTCTGGTGGGAGTGTAAGGAGATACAAAGGTTCTGGAATCAAATTTTTAAGAAGATCGAACTATATACAAAAATAAAAAATGATTTAAATATGGATATTCTCTTAAAAGGGATATGCGGGGATAGTAAAATCAAAGCGCAAGAACAAAAATTAGTTATTATGATGTTTAGAGCGGCACATGCCGTGATTGCCTGGGGGTGGAAAGAAAAAAAGAAATGGACCCTTGAAAAATGGTATGAATATGTGTGGGAACAAGTTTAGTTGGAAATTATGGACATTATAAGAAATGAAAAACTATGGACAGAAAAGCAGAAGAAAATCAAAGAAATATGGTTACCCTTCAAAAACTGGATACAGGAAGCTAAACCAGAAGATGAACATTGGGGGAAAAAACTGGACAGAATGCAACGATGGCTCAAATAAATGAAGGACTAACTTGTCAACGGGGAGGGGGAGGGTCAGGGGGAAGAAAATGTATTGTAACTAAAGCAATGTAAAGTAAGAGTAAATGTATTATAACAATACAATAAAAAAAATCTTTAAAAAAAAAAGATAAGTGTGGAAAAAATGCCACTTGTAAGCACAGTGAAATTGCATACACTTGTCTTACTTGAGTGTACCATGACCCAGGTTTATCATCCCAAACTCAAAGCTGAACTTGACTTTGCTTGGCATGAAAATAGGAACACCTGAAAACAAATCTTCCAGTTCTTACAAGTTCTTCCTGTTTCTTTTATCAGATTTGACTAGAAAAGATGAAAACTAGACTCACTGTCCAACTTCTCTTTACACTGCAATGCCATAGCACAAAGCTGCCCTTTCCCCCTCTGATCACAACTCAGGGGGAATTTCAACATATGAGTAACTTTAGTTTGTTATAATATTTCATAGGAAGGGGCCGGCAAAACAATCTCTGAGTATTCATTGCCTTTTTAAAAATAACATGATATGCATGGGGTTCCATAAGTAGATAAATCACTTTAAATCACATATGCACAATAAATTATCTATGGGCTGATTCAAAATGGGCCGAGCAGCCCTGAACCTCAGATCCTCTTGCTGAGAGGGCAACGGGATGATTTAAAGGACAGTCCTGAGAATGAGAGGAGTGGCATATAATCCGGTTGAGGAAAGTTTCCCAGACAGAAATATCTTCAGGGCATCCCAAAGGTGGTGCATCAAAAATCTACTCCATTTTACAACCCCAGAAGGAAGAACTAGCATAGTTAATTAATTTTCTCCCCACTCTGAATTACCTCCAGGGAGAATATAAAAATGAACTGGTCTGGCAAGCACGGGACCACCATCACACCCTTTCTGATCTGGTCAGTAAACTTTGGCCATGCTTGGTTAGGATCAGGCAGTAGATCAGGTGTGAGCAATTGCCGTCCCTCCAGGGGTTTTGGACGTCAACTCCCAGAAATCCTAGCCAGTTTACCAGCTGTTAGGATTTCTGGGATTTGAAGTTCAAAACACCTGGAGGGCCAGCAATTGCCCACGCCTGCAGTAGATCCACTGCCTCACTCCACCCTTACCCCATTTAGTCTCACTGAACCCTCTGCATGTTCAGTTTCAAGCAATAGGTGCTCAATCTGGGCAACTCTGATGTAAGGGATTGTAAGCTATGATTCTGGAGAAGGCTATAGCTGTCAGAACTCTAAAATCCATTTTTTCTTCTTTCAAAATTGGAATAAGAGCTGCTTTGCTGGATAAATTCAAAGTATTGATAAAGTCCACAATTCTGTTTTTCATATTGGGCAGGTAGCCTGATGCTTTTGGAAAACGTACAAGCTGGATATGATGCAAAAGTGATTTCCTTTTTGTCTGTGCCATTCTGATGCCTCAAAAGAGTGAGATTTGGGCTGATATCCACTGATATAACGACTTTCTATGAATGTATCAAACCCTTTTCTGTATGGTTTGGAAAAATGAATTTCCTGAATTAATGATGTGTTGTGTGAGTAGTAAAGTACTTCCTTTGGAGATAAGACATAACCAGTCAAATCCATTCAAGATGTGAACATGCTTTTGTTTCTGTGACACTCAGCTTCTTAAGCATGATTGAAACCAGACTCAAGTGCTCAAATGGCTGTAGTATGACTATAATGAATGAAACTTGAAAGCAGGTACACTAGTGGTGCAATCTTATACATATCTACTCAAAGGAAGCCCTATTAAGTAACAGCATAAATGGATAACTCCCAGTAAATGTGTATAAGATCATAGCCTTAATGATGTACCATACTTTGTTAAAAACCTAGGTGGCAAAATCTGCACTTTGTTAGCCTTTGATTTGTTTGTCTTAGAAGTTATTGCATAGTGCCTCTCGCTTTCTTATTTAATTTAACAACTAAAATTGTCTGTAAAATAAACCAGCTGCTGCTGTCTTCCTCTCAAATTGGACATCTGAGACAACTTCACAGTCCAGTGCCTGCCCCACCTTTCACTTTGGAAGTTTCCAAAGCACTTTACAAATTATACATAAATTGCTTCACAAAACCAAATGGCTTTTAAAATAGACATGGCAACCTAGGACACAGAAAGCAGACTGCCATACCCGACTGAAATTACAGAGGAAGGTTTTAGCGAAGAGGATAAAATTAACTAAGTTCTTGAGCAATGGGTCACTGCCCATCATTGTTGGTCAAAATCCTGACAAGTGCCTGGACCTTGATTTACACATACAGAAAGTGTGAAGGGTTGCCTGAGGAAAGTTTGAATGCCCATTTTAGCTGAGGGTGGGGGCATATATATTTCCACAGGATGTATATGTTTCATCTGGGGACCGTTCTTTTTTATTCTTTTTTTTACTTACTTAAAAAAAAATTGGAGAAAGCTGCATGGTACAATTTTACTTTTTTACCCAATGATCCTGATTATTTCAGATCAAGAAGTCCCCAATGGCAAACCAGACATAATGTTCAAGAGCAAGCCTTCTTAAACTTTTTCCATTCATGACCTCTCTTTACCCAAGAATTTTTTACACGGTCCAGGTAAATAGGTATATAAAATAGGCATAAAAATGAAATTTTTGCTAATGATAAATCAGAATTTACAAGGCTTGCTGAACATGTTGGTTTTTCTTTTTATGAAGTACAATTAAAGCATTTTCTACAGAGTAAGCACTGCAGGTGACAAATTCTCCCACACAACAAGTGACTTGCAGTTTCTCAAGTCGCTCTTAACATGAAAAAAGTAGTAACATACAGCTTGCAAAGCCAGATGCAAAAACAAAGCCATTGCAGTATCTATTTCAGATTAAATAAATGAGCTAACATTTTTTAAGTATACAAGAAATATCTAGTACCTCTGCAGTAGTAAGGAAAACACTGTCACTGATATGTTTCATTCCACATGAGACAACTCCAAGAGCAACTCCTGGAAACACATAGGCGTTGTTGCCCTGCCCAGGAAAGAATGTGCGTCCATTTGGGAGAGTAACTTTGTTAAATGGGCTTCCACTCGCAAAAATGCCATGGCCCTGAAATATTCAACAGTGGTTTGGAAAATGTTATCAGTAAAGGCAACACACAAGCAACCATTGTATTCTTAATAAACGCCTGGATCAAGTTACCAAAAGTGCCTAAAATGGAGAGCAAAAGTGCCTGAGTCTTCTGATAGCTGTAGTTCATAGCTTTCCATAAATTTCATGTTGGTGACAAACTTTTAGACATCTCGTGACACAGGAATTAATTTCCCTAGCAAATCAGAGATTAAACTAACCCTTTATGAGAGATATTTACACATGCATACAAAATGTATGGGGCACAAGATTATCTCATGAAAACCTTTCATTTATATTTTAAATATATGATTTGTTGTTAATTTCATATAGACTCAAGAGTTTTCTCCTTGCATTCACAGGACATACCAACACACAAACATAGCACAATGTCCATGTATCCACATTTCTGGGATGTATAAGAAACTAGAATTATTTCCTATTTAATGTGATTCTATCATGCTATTTTCTCTTTTAGGAGACTGAGGGCCCTTCCACACAGCCATATACAGAATATCAAGGCAGAAAATCCCACAATCTCTGCTTTGAACTGGGGTATCTGAGTCCACACTACCATATATTCCAGTTCGAAACAGATAATGTGGTATTTTATTCAGCTGTGTGGAAGCGGGCCTGAAAGTTCTGAATCCTTAATTGTTGTATAGCGCAGAGAATTTCAGAGGTATGATTCACTATGGAAGCTACACATAACTGAAATGTCCTTTTCTATAAGCTATTAAAAATGCCAGGCTAACCTAGATTGCAATCTCTAATGCAAATCATGGTTGTCATTGAATCTTCCATCTGAATTGGGGTAGAGCTATGGGAGGAAGAGGGAGTCACAATGAGGGCACTGAACCTTCCAATAGAAATTCTGGTAACATCATAAAGTTTTCCTTCAGTCTCAAAATTCCTAGTATTGTAGAGAGTGAGACACTGGAAATCATTCTGGTCACCAGATGGAGCTGCCCATTACAGCTATGCTTTCAAAATATTTGCATTCCTGTTTCATTTGTGCTGCGCACACAAATAGAATATGCTAAATTTTTGGTCTATTTTTAGATATATAAAGTTATCCTAAGAAATTCAAGATGAAAAGCGTTTAACCCCAAAGTGGACATAAACAATCCAGATTCATACACAGAAGTATGTAATAACATATAATTTCATTCGTAGCGCTGGCTTCAAATGGATGGACCAGTTTAAAAGATGGTTCATTTATTAATTATCTTCCAGTTTTCATACCAATTAAGAACATATGTGTTATACACCACAATAATACGTTTTTGCAAACTTACAATAGTTCAAAATTTAATTGGTTGTATTTATCTACTGCCTTGTCATGAAACTATCCAATAATTGTGAATGTATTGATCCTCTCCATGTTAAATAACCTATTCCTGGTTACAAAAATCCAAAAAAATGAAACAAGTCCTTCAAATCAGTCTTTATCTGCCTGTCATATATCCAGCATACTGGCCAAAGTACTCATTTGCTCACACTGTGCATCCATTTTTGCTTCTTGTACCATTCTTCCTTCGCACTCCTAAAACGCTTTTGTGATAGTTTCCCTGCCTTTCTTCAGTCTGTCTCTCCCACACATCCTGAGGGAAATTAGTTAGTTCATTAGTGGAACAGATTGCTTTTCAAAGCAAAGGCACACCCTTTCCGGAGGTTTTTAAGCAAAGACTGGATGTCCACCTTCAGGAATGCTTTAGTTGGGGATTCCTGCACCAACAGAGAGCAAAATGTCCCCTGAGGTCTCTTAACTGATAGGATTCCACAGAGCTGATATGTGCAGAAAGAAGCCCAAAAGCTCATTTATTTAATTTGACACCCCTTCCGTTGCCATTTTAAGTATGACAACTCTTCCATCTTTTCTCTTTAATGGGGATTTCAGAATAAGAAAAATAATGGTAGCAGGAGTGGAAAAAGAGGGGAGGGTTATAAATAGAGAATAATAATGTGAAAAACCTAAATAAAAGTCAATGTATGGAGCCAGGGAAATACTGTGATAAAACCTTCAGTCAAAACAACTCTTGGTATCCTTTCTCTTGACATATTTTGGCATTCCGTCCCAGAGGTTGGAGAGGTGGCTCTATTAATTCAGAAACATTACACTGAAGAGACTCAAATTCAAATCTCATTTTCTTCATGAACTGATTTCTGTTAAATGCAATTTGAAGTCTCATTGCTTACACGGCATTTTTCAGTTGAAAACTTCGGATGATGCCAAGTAATAGGACTTTCTGATGGTTATACCCTCAAACCCAGTTAATGACATTTGAGAAATATTCTTGGGGTTTAAAAAAAACTTCTATGCAGAAGATAAGGATTTATAGATCTTATTTTTAAAAATATAAAAGTTGACATCCCATTATTCTACTTTATACATCTGCTAATAAATTTGTTTATTAAGTACCGTTTATACTCGAGTATAAGCAACGCTTTTCAGTCCCTTTTTTAGGCTGGAAAAGGCTCCTTGGTTTATAATCGAGTCAATTTTTTATTATTTTACTCTATTATTATTACATTTACATTATTTTGCTCTATTATTATTAATACATTTATTATTAGTATTATTATTACATTTATTCTTTTACTCTATTATTATTATTACTTTTATTCTTTCACTCTATTATTATTACATTTCTTTTTTACATTATTGTTATTAAATTTATTCTTTTACTCTATTTATGATTGTTATTGTTACATTTATTATTTCACTATTATTACTACATTTATTATTTTATTCTATTATGACTGTTGTTATTGCATTATTTTACTCTCTTTATTATTATTGGAAGGAAATGTAAGCACATTTACATGAAGAAGGTTAGAATAATAGTTTAATCAGAGTTGGAAAGCCTTTTCTTAAATTACAGTTTTATGTAAATATTTATAAACATTTAACCTACTGATGCCTCAATTAATGTAATTTTATTGGTATCTATTTTTTATTTTGTAATTTACCAGTAGCTGCTGCATTTCCCACCCTGGACTTATACTTGAGTCAATACGTCGTCCCCCCCTTTTTAAGTGGTAAAATTAGGCGCCTCGGCTTATATTCAGGTCTGCTTATACTCCAGTATGTATAGTATATCTAGAGTGGTAGAAAACAAACTTTCTTTCCTTACCTCTGTATAACGGTAGCAATCCTCAGCAGAGCATTCTGCTTTACTAGTGGGATTACTAAGGGCAAAAATAATTGGCCGTTTGTTGAAGGACGCCATGTCCATGATAATCTTTTTTGTAAAAGCACCAGCTATGGCAGCAACACCTGAGCAAGACAGAAAAGAAATACACTTTGAAACATGCCCCTAAAACCTTTCAGTAAGTCCACAAAACAGTATCAAATGGCTTTTACTGTTTTTTTTATAATATTCTCCTTTTTACTGCTTCATGCTTAAAATAAATAGTTGAGAGAATAATGGTGTCTGATGTGTCGAAAATAATTGAAGATGTTTACAAATGTCACTGAGATGCTGCTTAAATTGTTCATACTTGACACATTATGGCTTCCTATTCATGTTAGCCAATGGCATGGAATGGAGATGAAGAAATTAACTTGTTGAAAAATCAGCAATTTTTAACACAATACTACCATAAAATGACAGCAACTGCCAGTCACACTTGAGCAAATATCATGTCTCTCTTAATAAAGGGCGGATTTCTAGAAATGCTTTTGCTACTATGCTTTTATATAATGCAGCACAGTAATGAAATTATCCCACTGAAAAGTATGGAAGCAATCAAGGTACACTATTAAAAATTACGCCTGCTGCTCCCTGTTTCGCAAAGAAAGTATCCTGGGACACCATGACAAAAAAAAGTAGATTTGGATTTTTTTCATTAAGAATATTAACCTTGTTTTGGCTAATACAATGCAAAATGAAGCTTTTTGTTCTTTGCTTGCCTTTGCCAGCATGAAATATTCAGAATTTAAATACCAATACCCACAAAATGAGACGTTAGAAAGATTTGAAACAATATTACATCAGTGTTTTCAGACATCTGCAGTGGTCAAATACTTGCAGCTATGTTATCAAACTGTCATCCAAACATTGATTCTGATTATCTATGTATTTACAAAATGCATTTCAATAAATTTGGAATAAAGGTTTTTCTCAAATTTTTCAAATTGCTTGACAAGTTTGCGTAACAACCTGAATTTGGCTTCCACTGTCTACTAAGAAGGATAGGTTGCTTACCTGTAACCGTGTTTCTCCGAGTGTAAGGTCTGTGAAATTCACACAAGTGGGTTTACTCCCGCGCATGCGTAGAATCTCGGACATACTAGCTAAAATTAAAGATTTACATATGCCCCTCCCACTCCCCGCCCTCCCTCATCCCCCAGAGCAGCTACCCAGGCAGTCCTTTACCGCCAGACAGCGGCAGGAACCCAGGCATGACATCAGAGGGGAGGACGGGTGGGTTCTGTGTGAATTTCACAGACCTTACACTCGGAGAAACACGGTTACAGGTAAGCAACCTATCCTTCTCCTTCGTGTGGTCTGTGAAATGCACACAAGTGGGTGACTTAACAAGCTTATGTACCTTGGAGGTGGGTCATGCCACACAGGAAAACAGGACGGCTCTGCCAAAGGATGCATCCTTCTTCGCGAGAACGTCGAGCTTGTAGTGAGCTGCAAACGTTGATGGGGTCACCCATGCAGCAGCCTTGCAAATTTGGTCAACAGAAACACCCCGCAAGAACGCTTGGGATGTAGAAACAGCCCTCGTAGAGTGAGCTTTAACGCCAACAGGCAATTCTCTACGGGCTAACTTATAAGCCAATCGGATTGCCAAGACTATCCAAGAGGCTAAACGTTGGGAGGAAAGAGGAAGTCCCAGGGAATCTTCCCTATACTTGAGAAACAACTTGGGGGATTTTCTATGGGGAGCTGTCCTATGCAAATAAAAGGACAAAGCCCTCTTAACATCAAGGGAGTGGAGGGCAACCTCCAGAGGAGATGAAGGTTTGGGAAAAAAAGTCGGAAGGACAATGTCCTCAGTCATATGAAAGTGGGAAACAACTTTGGGAAGAAAAGTGACATCCGTCCGGAGGACCACCTTGTCTTCATGGAACCGAATGAAGGGGGGATCAGAACGGAGTGCCATGATTTCACTGGCTCTCCTGGCCGAGGTAATGGCTACAAGGAAGGCAGTCTTCCAAGAGAGATGGGAAATATGGCAAGTTGCCATAGGCTCAAAGGGAGGCTAGGACAGTTGTGAGAGAACTAGTTCCAAGCTCCAAGACGGAGGTGGGGGGGAGACGGGAGGGAAAGATTTCTTATAACCCTGTAAAAACATGCCCACCAAGGGGTCGCTAAACAGGGACGGGAGGCCAAACTTCTTCCTGTACCAGGACAGGGATGCCAAATAGCATTTAACGGAGGAGAGGGTAAAGCCCTTCGTGGAGAGATGGACGAGGAAGTCTAGAACAACAGAGACGGGAGCCGACTGTGGCAAATGGCCCAGCGGTTGGACAAATTCGCGGAACTTGTTCCACTTGTATGTGTACGCCTTTCTAGTGGAAACTTTCTGAGCTGCCTGGATTATCAGGCGGACAGGGTCAGAGAGGTGGGACAGGGCCTGATCCTCCACGCTGTGAGGTGGAGACGGAAGGTCCGGGTGTAGGACAAGACCCTGCTGAAGGGAAAGGAGGCCGGGGTCTAGTGGCAGACAGAGGAAGTCTCCCTGAGAGGCTTTTAGAAGGGGTGTGAACCACAGCTGGCGAGGCCACCAAGGGGCTATCAGGATACAGTCCGAGTTGTCGGACAGCAACTTGGCTATTACCCTGGAAAGAAGTGGAGGTGGAGGGAATGCATACAGGAGACCCGGGGACCACTGGTATAAGAACGCGTCCCCTAGACAGTCTGGGGATGCGTGAGGTTGGAGTCTTGCACAGTACCTGCGGCAATGGGTGTTGAGGTGTGATGCAAACAGGTCTATTTGGGGGGTATCCCAACGCCTGACCAGTGAGAGGAAGTGGAGGGGACTGAGTTGCCACTCGTGTGTGGTGGACGACGTCCTGCTTAGCGAGTCGGCCAAGGTGTTCTGGAGACCTGGGAGGTGGATGGCTTGGAGGAACGTGCCGTGAAGAATGCACCACTCCCATATCCGGAGAGATATGGAGAGGAGAGTGGGTGAGCGGGTACCCCCTTGCCTGTTGATGTAGCACTTCACCGAGGTATTGTCCGTGAGGACTTGAACCACCTGGTTGGAGACTACGGTCACAAATGACCGAAGGGCCTTCTCCACTGCCGTGAGCTCTAGGGCATTTATGTGGAATTTCTTTTCTAGGGGAGACCAATGACCGCTGATGGTTAGGTCCTGGATGTGAGCTCCCCACCCCGTGGAAGATGCATCTGTCGTCAGGGACAGGGAAGGTTGTGGAGGGGAGAAAGGAAGGCCCGAGCACACATTGGGTCTGTCTGTCCACCATGACAGGGACTGTAGGACATGGGTAGGGGGGGTGGAGAATCATGTTCTGGCTGTCCAGTCCTGGCTGGAACACAGAAAGGAACCACGACTGGAGGGGGCGAAGGCGGAGACGGGCGAAGGCCGTGACGTTCGTGGTGGACGGCATATGACCAAGGATAGACTGGACAGTCCATGCGGAGCACCGATGAGTGGTCTGGATGGCCTGGATGGAACGGCAGAGATTGAGGAAACGATCCTCTGGGAGGTAGGCCCTTTGGGACACAGAGTCTATGACAGCACCTATAAATTGCACCGTCCGGGCAGGAGAGAGGTGGGATTTCTCTCGGTTGACAACCAGTCCCAGGCTCTGCAAAAGAGACAAGGCATAACCAATATCAGAAGATAGCTGGTCACATGACCCGGCGCAAAAAAGCCAGTCGTCCAAATAAGGAAAAACGGTGACCCCCTGTTGGCGTAGGTGGGAGGCGACGACCGCCATACACTTGGTAAAAGTCCTTGGGGCCGTGGAGAGGCCGAATGGGAGGACATTGAAAGAATATGGGGCCCCGTCCACCATAAAGGTGAGGTATTTCCTATAGGACTGCCTAATCGAGATGTGGAAGTAGGCGTCCTTAAGGTCAACAGTGGCCATCCATGCTCCCTTTGGGATGAAAGGGAGGATGGAGGGAAGAGTGACCATCCTGAATTTTCGTGGTCTGATGAATTGGTTGACCTCCCGAAGGTCCAAAATGGGCCGGAGACCGCCATCCCTTTTGTCCACTAGAAAATATCTAGAAAAAAAGCAGAATTGGAGTAGGTGGGATGGGGTCGGGGAGATAGCTCCCTTGAGCAGGAGAGTGTCAATCTCTTGCAATAACGCAGGGGAAGTTTGAGTGGAAACAGGCTTGCCAGGAGGTGGAAGGGATTCAAATTCTATGGCATAACCTCGGTAGATAATGTCCAAGACCCACCTATCGGTGGTTATGGGCTGCCACACTGAGAAAAAAGGTGCTAATCTGTCAAGAAATAGATTAGAAACGTCGTGCCCTATTGTTGGAGGCTCTACCACCTCGGTACTGACCCCTGAACGGCGTACCTGAACGCTTGTATCCCTGTGAGGGGAACTGCGGGCGTTGACCTCCTCTGTAAGGCGTGGGGTTGTAGTACCCACGAAAGGGCTGATGGTAATAAGGGCGCCAGCGCTGTCTGTATGGCTGATAGGAAGAGTTGGGGTGATGGCTGTACTTATTCAGCGTCTGCTTCATTTTATGGCTGTGCTCTAATTGAGAATCTGTCTCAGGATTGAAGAGACCAGCCTCATCCATAGGGAGGTTCTCAATCAATGCGCATTGGTTGGAGGACAACGTAGCGGACCGTAACCAGGCGTGCCTACGAAGAGCAACCGAGCCAGCAATAAGCTTGCCCGAAGTATCTGCTCCATGCTTGGCCAGGTCCTTTTGGAGGGTGGCCAAGGTGAGGGCCTCCTGATGGAAAGCTTTAGCCATAGGCTGCTCGGACACAGGAAGGAGGTCGAAATAGGAGCCCATCTTATTTAACAAATAAGATTGGTAGACACTCATATACACCCCATAATGTGCCATTCTGCCAGATAGGCACGCTGAGGAGTAAAACTTTTTGGCCATCGCATCAAGCTTACGTCCTTCTTTGTCAGAAGGAACGGCCTGATTGTTCTGGTTCGGTTTCGGTTGGGCGTCGGTGACAATCGAATTCACCTTCGGAAGCCTTGCCAACCACGGGGTGTTGGACAAGTCAATCCGATATAAATTCTCCGCTCGTCTGGACGTGCTGGGAACAGACGCGGGGGCAACACCAGTGACCTTCAATAACTTGACCAGGTAAGGAATGGTCGGCAACATGGATTGCTGAGCTTGCTGTTGCTCAGCTGATGTAAAGTATGGGCCCTGGACCACATCATCAGACTTGGGAGGCTGAATGCCCAAAGATCTGGCTAATCTTATCAGCAAAGCAGAGAATTTTTTGTATTCTTCCGCCTGCTGGGGATCAGCTTCAGGTTCAGGAAGGAGGGGAGTGGGAGTCACATCAGAAGTGGACTCCATATCCACCTCAGTGTCATCAACTGGGAGGTGAGGGGGGACTGAGAAGGAGCAGCAGCTGGAAAGAGAGGGGCTTGAGTGGGAGGGGCTGGGGAGCTGAGGTTAGGGAAGGATAAGGGGGTGCCACGGATTGCGAGGTGGCAGGGGGCCACGGATAACGAAAACTCTCTGAGGGATAAGGCTCAGGAGGATAATAAGGATAGTGATGGAAGGGGGGGAGCAGAGGGGGAATTTCCACCCCCGAAAAACCAGTGCTGTCTTCCTCAAATAATTGGAGTGTGTCTGCTGCACACAAAGTCAAGGGAGGGCTGGGGGGCGCAGGGCCAGCCAGTTGCCTCACATTATTATGTGCCATAGTCAAGGGGCTGGAGGGCCGAAGACCAACCAGTTGCCCTGAAGTCTTCTGAGCCAGAGGCTCTTTAGCTTTTTCCTTTAGCTTGCCAATCTTGGCAGCCTTTGGCTTGTCAGCCTTTTGCTTTTTCTTCCGGAGTGGCTCAATGGCTGGACCAGAGGCCGACTCACGGATGGCACTATCAGACAAAGCACTCACAGGGCTGGGATTTCCAGTCCCCGAAATCAGAGAGGGCTGACTCACGGAACGCGAGAGTCCTGCCTCCGAGGAGAACAAGGCCTGTTCAAAAAGGGAGGCCTTCAGTGCAATACGGAAAATTAGAATCCCTGCTCTTCAGGGTTCTATTAGAAAAAGTCCTGCATATCTTGCAGGACTGGGGGATGTGGGAATCTCCCAAACAGAGGAGACATTTAGCATGTCGATCCTCTTGGGGCAAGGTTGCTCCACAGTCAGAGCACCTCTTAAAAGATAGAGAAGACATATTCTATTCTTATCTGAATAGTCGAGGCAATCCGTGGACTTCTAACAGGAGCTAGTAGTTGGAGATCCTTTCGCTGTCAAGGCGGAAAAAGGACTGCCTGGGTAGCTGCTCTGGGGGATGAGGGAGGGCGGGGAGTGGGAGGGGCATATGTAAATCTTTAATTTTAGCTAGTATGTCCGAGATTCTACGCATGCGCGGGAGTAAACCCACTTGTGTGCATTTCACAGACCACACGAAGGAGAAAAGAAAAGTCTTATGTTAAACCAATCAAAAGCAAATAGCATAATCTACCGAAGTGTACTGTATAAACTGCATCACTGTACAATTCTTCATTTAATGGAGCTGATGTCTCCAGTGGACTATATATAGACTGAGACGTTTAGGAATCTTAAACAGCCACAATGTTAGCACAAATTTAATTAATGTGTATTTTGCATTCTAAGAAGATGTGCAAAAATAGCACTAAACCCAGTCAAATTCCTACCAGCTTGAGAATGTAATCTTCCTTTCTTTTTATTTGGGGGGGGAGGGGTTTTTTTGGGGGGGGGGGGCTCTGATGTCCTAAGATCTCTCAAAGGACATGTAGCTCAAAGGTTGGTTCTCAACATTTTAAAGGGCAAAATGATCCAAACAAAACGTAGTGCCTCTTGGTCTGGGCTTTATGTGAGGTTTTCTTCAAGATAATTAATGGGAAGAATGACAACCATTTCCAGCCAAATGGTAAAATAAATTAGAAAATATAATTTCACTTATGCTTTACAGCTACTTTTATTGTTATTGTTATATTAAAATAATTGTTTCTGTTCTTGGTCCAACAATAGCAAATCCTCTTCCTGAGCACTGTCTCGCAAGACTCCATATATGGCATTTGCTGAGACTCCAGTTTAATGAAAACCTTGGGAAAATATCAGGCAATTTAGTGATCCCAGCTTTGCATTGAGAGGGTCTAACCCATGTAAAATTATCTCCCGCTTTCTGTCTCTCCCCCCCCCCCCCCACACACACACACAAACAGGCTTTCTTGTTTACATAGGACATCTCCCCTAAGCTGTGTGTATTGCAAAAATGCCCTAGAAAATCATTCATTCCTTTTGGACACTTTTATATTTTGTTGTGTTACAACTTGGTATTGAAATGGATTTAATTGGCATGGTTACCATTTAGTGGAAATAATAATAATAACAATGGCAGCTTACAACATAATACAATGCCCAAAGTGCAATACGGAAAATTACATAGACTGGAATAAACAATTAAAATACATCCACATCCACAAAAATACTTTTCTTACAGCACAAATGTAAAGTAAAACAAAACCGGTACTTATTGGTTTGTAGCAATCCATATAACCATACATCTGATAGACCACATGATCTCTTCTCTCTCCTTTTGACTATGTGACCTGTTGGTAGCTGTTTTGCTATAGGAGAGATGCCCTTGGCCGAATGGCAGAAAGAATTATCTCAAACATATCTGAAACTGGACTGATAAGTTCTGTACCTGTGTATGCTGAACACATGAAGGTTGTGAGTAAAGGTTTTTTTTGTCAAAGTCTACTTCATTTTTGTTTCTTGAGTGCATTATATAGAACAAGTTGTTTTATGGAAGACTATATATATTTTGGGAACTGAAAAACACTTTATGCAGTGGCACATCTCTGTTTTCCTAACAGATCAGAGATAACAGGTTTTTCAGTCTAACCATTGCCTTGCATAATTATATCTGGTTGTATACCACAAGAGAAGATTCTACTCTGAAGGGTTTTTGGATCTTCTCTGAAAGGTCATGCTTTTTTAAAAAGTTATGATCTCCAAAAGGTGTTTTTCCAAAAACACAAAAATACATAATCAAAGCACTCCCAGAAGATTGACACCGAGGCCCTGGTTTTTTTTTGTTTGTTTTTAAACCCAAAAGGAGAACTTACCCACACTTCAAGGCAGTATATTCCATTGTTGAAAAACCCTTACTGTCAGGAAGCTTTTCCTAATGTTTAGGTGGAATCTATTTTCCTCTTCTTTGAATCCCTTGAATCCTACTATCTGGAGAATCAGAAAACAAACTGACTCCTTCTTCACTATGGCTGAATTACTTCAGATGTTTTAACATGGCAATGGAGCCCCCAGTGGCGCAATGGGTGCCGGCAGGACTGCTGACCGGAAATCTGGGGAGTGGGGTGAGCTCCCATCTGTCAGTTTCAGCTTCCCATGTGGGGAAGTGAGACAAACCTCCCATAGGATGGTAAAACATCCGGGCATCCCCTAAGCAATGTCCTTGCAGATGGCCAATTATCTCACACCAGAAGTGACTTGCAGTTTCTCAAGTCGCTCCTGACATTGAAAAAAACCAACCATGGCTATCATGTCCCCTCTTAACTTTCTCTTCTTCTGGCTGATATAAGATTCATGAGTGTTTTGTAGATCACAGATTAAGCATCTCTGTATTTACAGATATTCAAAATCTTAGGTATAGTTCACATATGTCCACATACCCATCAATAACATAAAACAGCAATAGTTAGATGACTCTACAGATAAACGTTTTGATCAGATGTATACATTACCTATAAGAGCTGTCGGCTTTATTTTATTTACAATGTTCTCTAGATCTTTCATCTCCTCATGCTGATGGGCAAAACGCTGTTTCTCTGATGTAAGTGAAGCGCGACCCTAAATTATAAAAAGAGCTGGGTAAAGAAATACATATCTGCATTTGTGTTGTCTGTTTCAATGAAAGGTCTTGATTTTATTTTACTCTATTCCATCTTAGCAGCCAATCAACTTGAACACACATACCATATAGCACAAATAAGACTGATATTTTACAAAGAACATTAGGCTTCCACAAAATACAGAGAAGAGACATTTCATTCATTTTTCTCATCTCTTGAAAGTAGTGTTTTGAGGGAGATACACATCTAAACATTTATGAGTGTTTGAAACTGAAATTTCCCAGGGTTAGTTTGATGAAAATCCACTAAATTTCCCCCCAAACTGGGGAATCTAATAACAATAATACACTTTATTTATATTCCACTTAATCTCCCTGAAAGGACTCAGAGCAGATTACATATACATATATAAGGCAAACATTCAGTGCCTTTTATACAGTGAACAAATGACATACAAATAAAAGCCTGTCTACACTCCTCAATTTTAGAAATTTCCAATTATTTTAATCAAACCAGCTTAATTTGTGTATATGTCACAACTGCTTGGTTCCAAATAAAAAAGCCAACTGCCTCTAGAAAGCTGATTGGTAAGGTGAGGACAGGTCGTTATAGAAACACTGGATGGAAGGCATCTAACACGGTCTCTACAACTAGATCTTTAAAAAGTACATATACATACAATAACACAAGTGGTGAAAACTTAGTTGTAACTATTATTGGATAAGAGGCATCACCACTAGGTACTGAACTGACTACAGTATCTTCTTTTTGTAGTCCTTTTGGCCACAGCCATTAGACTGTTCCTCAAAAAGTTCATCTTCTACCTCCCTGCTTGCTATAAAACAGGACACTATTATTTTCCTAACTGGGTTGCTTCTTTGGATTTCCCCCAGATCCTGGGCACCATCCAAGTTCCTTTGGGATGACTGACTCCCTGACTGTCTGACTCACATGCACCACCTCAGATCCGAAAGCTGTGGGAACTGGAATTAGCTTCAGCAGTGCCTGCAGCTGTATGGGAAAACAGAACTGGCATTTGGCACTCAAGAAGGGTGAGTTATCTCTCAAATTGCGGCGCACGGATATCCCTAAATGACCCTGTGGAAAGAGCATATTTATCGTGCTCCCAAAACCTTTGGCCCTCACTGTTCATTCCAACAAATATCTGTTTCAGTGAGAGCTCACTTCTGAATTCAGAAGGGGGAAAAGCTGCAGAAATAGCTACTGTAGTTGGTGTCACCATTATCCAGACTAATGCAATAACAACAATAATATTCTTAATACTATGTAGTAATATAATAAAACTATGTAAAGCTGAATATTTTCAAAGCAAACACCGTTCATGTACAGGTTGAGCATCCCTTATGCAGAATTTCAAAATCCTCCAAAATCTGAAATTTTCCACCGCAACATCTTTCTTTTCTTATGGTTCAACAAACACAAACTTTGTTTCATGCACACAATTGTTGTCCCTCAAAAGGTCGATGAAAAATACAATCTTTTTTCACTGTCTGTGTAGAAAGAGGTGCTTAGCAATCATCTGGAAAGCATACACTGACATCTACCTATTTGAAAATGTTTAAAAACCTTTCTAACTAACTGCATATGACTATCTGCTAGTTTTCTTTGACATCTGCCTACTCATTAGTTGACTGATTACCATTTGTTTATGATCAGTGAGAGAAAATGACACAGCACACAATAGCTTTGCAATCAATACTAAACGATTCCACAGCTAGACACTAACTCTAAAGACTTTGACCTAATACCTAAATTTTCTTTGCATATCAGTCATCCCACACCACTTGAAAACTATGAAACCCAGGGTATGACTTCCTTGTATTCACTAAAATCTGACATTTTCAATGTCTTCGCTTCTTTGTATCCTGATTTAATAAACTTTATCTGTCAACGACCTCATTTTAGCACTAAATTCTTGAAAGCATCAGAATATAGAGATAAACACAGTTTATAGCAATAAACGAATATCCCCATTATTATGAATATAAATATCACAATCATCAATTGTCTCAACCATTAAAAATGGAAAACCCAGGATGCTAATCAGGAAAAAAATCCCAATCATTTTGTGTATACTGTGTGCCAGGTCTTTTAACCATTTTATCTTTTGATCAATCAAGTCAGATTAAAATAATACATTCTCTTAAATTCTTTGTACAGGTAGTCCAAAGTTATAACCAAGGTAGGTTCTGTAGGTTTGTCCTTAGCTTTAATCTGTTTGTAAGTTGGAACGGGTACATTTTTAAAGTATAATACCAGCCCCCCCCAAATATATCTTTGGATGATAAAGGGAAGGGTTAACATTCCTGTGGTGTTTATTTTGCTATCTGTGCTCCTGTTCACTTCCTTTTCTGTCCCTGTGATAAATGGATTTTGTGAAATGTAGCTTGTTGTGAAAACAAGGATTGGTGATAAAGAACAACACTCAAAAACAGGGGAATTCCAGACAAGAAACAATCAGGGCCAGCTCATCACCTCCCAACATTCAAGCTATGCATATAAGGTGTATGTAAAACATGAATGAATTTTTTGTTTAGCCTTAGGTCTTATTATGGATGCTTATGCAAATACAAGTATTTCAAAATCTGAAAATAATACCAACATTTTATTTGTACCCCGCACTATCTCCCCTGGGGGGCTCCAAAATCTTTTCAGTTCCAAAGCATTGCAGATAAGGGATACTCAACTTTTACCTTCTACCAGCACCTTTATTTTAATGTTTGTGCAAAGGTTATATAAGGGAAGGATAACTTTCATTCCATCCCAACTCTCAAATCTGTCATACATATATAATGTGAATTTTATAAGCATGAAATTGTCTTAACTTTATTATGCAATTCAGAGAACAAGATGTTTTAAACCAGTCCAAGCATAAATTCATACAGAGCGAGAGAGAGAGAGAGAGAGAGAGAGACAGACAGACAGACAGACAGACAGAAAAGTTCCTAGGTTTGTGCTGTGGTGATACAAGTTACCTCATTGCATTTATTCTCTCTTTCCGTTCCTCCATTAGTCGGTAACCACAAGTCTTGGCATTTTTATGCAATGAAAGGCAATATATTATCTACAGCAGTAGATGGGTCCAGGAAGACCACAAGATGTTGCATAGGTCTCTCACGTGGATAGCAATAAATATGATATACTACAGTATTCCAGCTCCTGACTCATGCTGGAATTAAGGGGGAGTTGGTTAGATATCATTTATTGGCTTTGTCTCTTCTCACATTTTTAAAGAGAGTCAATTACTGGACTTTTAATAGGTAAATGTACTTATCTGAGCTACAAGCATTTTCTTAGAATTATTATCAAAAATCCATTCACACATTTGGTTTTCTGCTATGGCCAGAATGGAAATTCATAGCCTCAGTAGACCACTGCCTCTTAAACTGTGGCTCTCAACCCCAAATGGGATCCCCTTAGCTTAATGCTGGGGCCACAAAACACTTGGCAACAGTAAACGTTTTCTAAACATCACCGAGTGGCTGTTTCAGACATTTACATAAACCTGCTGTGCAATATTTCCAGTGGACTGCAGAAGATGCTTCAGCTGTACTTTGTAAAAAGGAAAATCAGATTTATTATCATTAAATGATTTATTTTATACAAATTTTATATATCTATATACCTGGGATCCCGTAAAAACTTCTCAGGTTGAAAGAGGTTGCAAATGGAAAAGGTCAAAAAGATGTGCTTCAGGCTACTGTTCTTTTGGTCATTGACATTCTTGTGAAGACTCGTTTCAGTGCAAAATGATTGCGCTAATAACATTGCTATTTTAAACTCTTAGAGTATGTATGGCTCAGATTTTTGAGACTAAGGAAATAACATAAAACATTTTTTAAAACATACAAAAATGTCCAAGCATCATCTATGCATACATGACCTATTTATTTCAATGGAAAATATTGTGAGCAAAACACTGCTGTTGCAATCAGACTATGTATACCTCTCACGCCAGCATCTCTCTCTATGCTGTCGCTAATATCTCAGAGTTTTCTAATTTTCTTCATCAAATTGACTGGGGTGAATTCTCTGCAATTCCAGCACTTGGCCCTAAGAGTTTCATTCATTTCTGTGCTCTTGAAACCATGTTCAGATGCATTCTATTTTTAAAACCGTTTGTTGCTATAGTACAATAAAGGTATGTTCCTGACTTGTAAACTATTGAAAGTCACTATTCAGATGCTTTACTGCATGGAGGTAATTTTCTAAGATTTCTTCATTGCTTTCCTGTTGTATCACAGAGTAAAAAGCACAGACACATACTTTTAATTACTTTTAAAATAGTGTTGTAATAACATTATGACTTTTTAATAGCATTATTATAACTTAATGTATGCAAGTGTTTCTTGAATAAAACAACCTGAAGCAACTGACTAGCATGATGGGTACTTTTGTTTCTCACTGGGGAAACATCTAAACAATGGTGGGAATTGTGTGGTATATTTGTTTCCTCACAACCCAAGAACTGAGCAATGATATGTGTGTTATAATTATTTCATTCTGTAATATTGCTATTACAACCTAATGAATATGGATGAAATCATGCTGAGCAGAACAACTTGTAACAATTGACTAGCATGATAAACACTTTTGTTTTTCACAAGAGAAAGATATGAAAAATTGTGATGGGGTGTTTATCTTCCTGTGCCACCACTCATGATGAGAAATTTGGGCCGTAATGGATGAGCCATAATGTTGTTGTCTATAATAGCATTATCATAGCTATTTTTTTTAGTTGATGCAGAGCAATCATGAAACACAAGACAGGGAAAATAAGGTGGTGATGACAGCACTAGTGCAGATGAATGAACTATTATTGCATACATGTGGCAAGGGTGTGATACACAGTGTCAGCCATCAGCTATCATCACAAGTGAACTGAAGATAATTTTTTCACCTGTTATAACAGCATGGTACTTATTATCAGCAATGTGAACTTTAGCCTTCCTGACACTTCTGCTTCAAGGTTTGGGTGAAATTTTGTAAACATCCCTAGCTGTTTTCAAAACTCATCAGATTTTTTCTTAAGCCCCCACTCTAGTTTCTTTGGAAGCCTCTTGTTTTTCTTGCTCACTTGAATTGTTTACTTGTGCCTTTAAGTGCTCAGTTTTAAGAAACCCTTTCCTGTCTTGAGTTCCATTATCCTCGAGTTTATCTATTTGTTGGATTACTCGTACTATGTCTTTCACTTGTCAAAATTAAGGCTCCCTGACCACTGGGTTGCGTGCTGGTGTTTGGGTTTCCCTTTCCCCAGTATCATGAATCTCAAAATGACACGAGTATTTCAGCTCCGAGATCTGTACTGTTTTTATCTCATCAGGCACTTCTTCTCGGCTGCTAGTGAGGGTCAGGTCTAGGAGAGCTGATTCCCATATTTCCTTTTGCACCGTATGGAAGATGAAACTGTCAGCAAGGCAAGACAGATAATTTGGCATTGAACAGATATCTGAGTAACAGAAATTTTGTTATGTCTTTCCTCTTTGAAAATTAGGCAATCTGATCCAGGAAGGCACCATTCATCTTCTTTCTGACTTGGCAGTCCGGCATACTCCCACAATTACATACTATTTTTCCACTCTTATTTTTATTCAGTTGCTCTCTACTGACTTTCCATGTTTGTATTATTGGATATCCTCAAATGTGTTTTCATCCTTTTCATATAATGCTATTCCTCATTTCCTTCCTGTTTGGTCCGTGCCTTTTGAATAAGTTATACTCTTCAACACCCGTATTTCAACCATGCTTTCTATCTCACTAGGCTTCAGTAATGTGTCTATAAAATCATCATTCCTATGTTAAGATTCAAATTAATTTTCTTTATTTCTAAAATTCTATGTAGTGGTATGTATAGATACAATGAATTATATGCATTATTGCTTCTCTTACTGTAGTTTTCTTTATATTATTCCTCACAAGTTTTCTTTGTATATTGGACTTCTACTGCTGTTCCAGCTTCATTTATGCTACTGTCTCCAGTACATGAATTCATGCTGCCATCCAAGATATCATCATTCCTCACAGATATTTTAGTTTAAAGTCCACCCGATCAGGTTTACAGGACTCCTTCAAAACATTCTTCCCAGTCCTCATGAGGTGGAAGTCATCTCCTGCCAAATGTTCTTCACCACAGCAATACAGATATGATCCAAGAATCCAAACATTTTCGAGTCACACCATGTAGTTATTCATGTTTTACATTCTTCTCTTCCTACTCCCCAGACAACAGATTTTGCCCCAAGACACTTTCCTTGGAGACTCATAATTAGGCACAGTATGTTTGAAGTGTGTCTAGCAGTACCATTTGTTCTAATGAACCATGTCGTATGTCCTTCCATACCCTGTATGGCGATGTAATGTGTTTTAACGTGCTTTTATGTTTTTATGCTTTTATTGTAGGGCCACATGTCGACATGTTGTGACATGTTGCCCGTTATATCTGCTGTTATCCGCCCCGAGCCTGCTGGGAGGAGCGGAATACAAAAATGAACAATAAATAAATAAATAATGCAGATCAACAAAAGGAATAGTCGTTAATGGTCTTAATGAGTCTTGCTAAGTTTTTCATTACATCCTAGACACTTTTGCCAGGGGAACACGCATCCCATGTGAAGACTGGCTAAGTTGGTACCCTACATCCTCTCTCCCTCTCAGCAGAGAGCCAACAATTGCTAAAAACACATCTCTTCCTGAGCCAGTTGGAGGAATCTTTCCATCTAGAGGCTTCTGTGGCCTTCATTCTGTAAGGAATATCAGGCAACTGATATTTTTCCGATGATATAGAAACTTTTCTGTAGGGAATCTAGAGAAGTACAGAATTATTAAGTAATTAAGAAATAAAAAGCATTCTTGTTCTTGTGTGTGATGTTCAAATATGTGCCTGATTTTCTTCCTCTTATAAATGGTTCCTTAACTATTGTCATTCAAGGTGTTTGCCTGTGTTCTCTTCAACTTTCCTAATAAGTCAACATGTAGTGATCTTTTCTAATTTCTCTTCCAGCAGAATTACTACCTGGAACATGTAGTATGTGTTGTTTTGTACACTTCCACACAGAAAAACCTGCATAGCATAGACCTGGCAGGTCATCTCAGCAGCTCCATTTGCCTAGTTGCTTGGTTGTCTGTACATGGTGACAATAATCTTCCCAGTTTCCACTACAAAATATCTACATAAAATTCCTATTTACCAGTACTATTTCTTCACCTCATTGACACTACAGGTCTGCTTACAGAGTATGCATGTACTAGGCTCATTCTGAACTTTTATTTCCAAACCCAGAAGCCCTTGTCAGAAGGATAACATGCCTGCAAACACAGCAGAAGTCCTTCTCCCCTCCTTCACAACTCTCTTGTCCACACACTCTGGACTGCAGTAGGAGTGCCTTGGGTGAAACAAAGTGCCCCTAATGACCTGCTAAGAATCCAGTTTGAAAACCATGTTCAATACACTAAAGAAAACAGGACTGGAACTTTGGCTCCTGCACAAGTTCACTCGGCTTACTCAGAATGTAAAATACATAGTGCCAGAGCTATTTTCTGCTTTCTTTAATTCAATTTTTTTATAATAATTCATGACATAAAAATATGGGAGAAAATATATGAAGAATAGGGGGGAAAAACCTGTCTGTTAATGCTCCCTTCTCCCTATCTGCTATTCATCCAGATTTTCTGGAAAAGATACAGACCAGAAAATAGAGTAGACTAGTTTATATTGATTACAGAACAGATGAAAAGTATGGAATCCTATGCTTACAATATTAATGATGAACAACAATTCCCTTAAAATGCTAATGGGACATTAGTCTGAAATATCAGTATGCAAAGGGATGTTATAACTCCTTAGAGACTGAGAGAAGGAAATTGGTAATATAAGCTTTTGTAGACTGTCTGCTTCCTCAAATGCAGTAATCAATTATATCATTAATTAGCAGTTACAGTCATAAGCTACAGAAATGAAATTAAACCCATGCTTGCAATATCAATGACCATCTGAAGCCAAAAATAACAAATCTGCAGGTTGGATTCCGCATGTACATTATAAATTACTTACCAACTTGATGGTGCTACATGAAAACACAATCCTTCTCAAACTGTCCTTTCCTGGCAGTTGTACAACTCCTGAGTGAATGATATGTACTCCCAGACATATATGGCAGCACCATAAACAATTTATGCAAAATGATGTTCAACTTATAATGGAAAAATGAAAATTAACAGCATATGTAAATGTAACTTTATTTTCTCTAAAAGTGTGATCAATCCCCATATAAGCAATATGAAAGTCAATTAAACTATGCTTTTTGGGGGGACCTATTAATTTTAGGACCTCGAAATTATCTTCTTTTAAAAACATATAGCTTCATTTGGGCATTTTAGCCAATTTTGGCATGGTCCTAGTTCTGGTATGTGGAAGAAATGAGGTAAGAATTACTGATGACGTCTCTGTGCAGTTTTGAATTTCTAACCACTGCTGATATCATAGCAAACCGGAACATGTGGCATATGGTCTCTTATCCACTGCCCTACCATTGAGTTATTTGAGGGAAGACAACTGAAGTTTATGCAGAACTCTGGCAGACATAAAGGAAAATATCAGCAGGGAATTATCTTTTATATCAGCATTTCTTTGCAGATTTTTAGGAAATGACTTTGTTTGATTGTAAAATAAAAGTATTTAGCATTATGTTTATTATGCTAAGCATATTTGCATGCTTTGGATACTTTTTATAGAAGACACAACAAAACTTTAAACTACCCCTTCCTTTGTCTTCACATAAGGCATATTGCTTTTAAGAAATCCATATCTTGCCCAAAGCACTAGTGGTACAAAGCTCCAAGAAGGCCAAGGAAGGTATGGGGGTCGTTGTATATCCAGAAAACTCTGCTCCCAACATAAACATTATTGAGTCAGGTATCCAAGTCCAGCTCAAACTATACATGTAGAAGAAGAGAAATCAATAAGTGCCATCAAAATAAATGTAAAACTCATACATCAAGATAACAGCCAATACACTTTGCTTTAGCCAGGACCACAGAGAAACAAGAGAATACTTTAAACATTCATTACAGGAAATTCATTTATTTACCTTTACAATTAATCCTTTGGAATCAACCATCCATATCTTCTTGATGGCTTCTTCATTAGCTGTCCCTTCCTTTTTCATGGACATAATAATCAGATTGGCTATTCCAAGAGCTGCCTTAACAAGAGAAGGAAGAAAAAACAATTATTCAATTAAACTAACCAACACAAGTCAAATTATGTTGTTTATCTTGCTTCATTGACTGTACCCATTAGCTAAATTGACAATTAGTATTTTACGAATATACAGATTAATGACTCTTCACAAAACGGTATTTTAAAGAAGTACATCATAGAGTTGGGAGAGACCACATCCTTTCAAATATTTAAAAATGGCTATCATGTCACTGCTTAAACCTATCCCCCCTTCTCCAAGCTAAACTATGTATTGTCAAAGGCTTTCATGACCGGAAACACCAGGTTGTTCTAAGTTTTTCGGGCTGTATAGCCATGTTCCAGAAGCATTAGGAGAGAATGCTTCTGGAACATGGCCATACAGCCCAGAAAACTTATAACAACCTAGTAAACATACTCTATTCACGAAGCTGCTCCTCATGCTTATTCCATCACCGTTGGTTAAGATCAGATAGCTGATCCCCTTATTGCCTCTTCTATATGGACCATGAAACTGTCTACATGGCAAATGGGGAATTTTTTTGGATCTGATATTCTTGGCTAAGTTTGGCTTCCAATAAGTAGCAAGAATTTGAAATGGATGGTGGTCTGTATGGGGACCAAAATAAATTAGTTTATCTTACATAACAAGGGCTGGATATTTTGATATATTTACTATCCCTCGCCACTTTGTGACAATTAATGAAAGTGCATAACTAATCTTGGTATGCTGGCTAATGCCTGGTCATTTCAATTATTCAAATTCTCAGAAGAAAATCCATCCCTTCTCAAAAGATTCATGGTTTTAAAAGTCCCTATAAGGGCTAGGGAATCTCATACATCAATAGGGAATCTCATACATCAATACATCTCATACATCATACATCAATAGGGAATCTCATACATGAATTCAATCTAACACTTTTTATTTGTAAATATGCCCTAAAGAAAGCAGAATTGTAGTTTCAGGATTATGCTCACTTTTCACTAGACCGTTTACTTCAAATTCTTGAATAGCCTCTGTAAATTAGAACCAGGCACACTATACAGCAATTCCATTTTAATGTTGATCTTTTAAAAATTGTATTAACATTGAACTTTAAAAAAACTATTGTATTTTAATTTTCCAGGTACCTTGAGTCCCCATTCTAGGGAAAAGGAAGAGTACCAATACTAAGAACAATAACACTGAATATGCTCACTAGTCTACTGTTGAGATGGGTTTGTAGTTGGTACAGTGACACAGTCCACAGTGTGGTTTGTTCTGATTTAATACTGTTTCTTATAGTCTCTGTTAAATCTGTCAGGATTTAAACAGCCACATATGAAATTTAAGTTTGAATAAACACCCAATAGTAAAAGGTACACTTTAGCCTCAGTGTAACAGAATGTAGAATGTAGCTTCATGGTAATAGGCATGTAGCCAAGCCAAGAATTTAAGACTTAATTTCAATCAAAACAACTTACATCCCACAAAAAACACACTCCCTGGTGCACAAAATGTTCCATTTCTCTTTAGCTTTGAAATGAGTGCTTGCCGTCTCTTTGTGCCTCTGTCCTGTGAAAAGGGTATCTCTGAGAGATAGGCTAAAATATTATAGAATTCTGTCAGAATGCTGGAGTAGCCAAGAAGCATATTACTTAGCACATCTGTAATACTCCACCCAGGTGGCGCACTCTTTCTAAAACAGGCAATTGAAATGTGAGCATTGGGCTCCAAAGAAGTAAAAAAAAGTGCATACCATATTATAAAACACAACCAATACATAACAGTAACACAATACACACATAACAGTAGGGTTTGAAGAAAGTGTCATGTAGTTTTCAGCTTGCACATAGTTTGCATTCAGATGAAGAGGATAGGGAGAGCAAGATGGAGTGCTTCTGAAAACCATGATATATATGTGAGTCCAAAAGAAGACCAGCTGCTAAAAAACCCCAAACACGCAAATCAAATCTGCTTATAAAAGCAGGAAAGGTATGTTAGTACACTTATTAACTATGATCCTACTGCAAATGACAGAATTTAGCTTTCAGAATTCTGACTGAATCCATTTGTGTCCTGACATGGTCAATGTAGACTTATAATGCAATTTAACTGCATTGAATTGCTTTATATGAGTCTACAATAGGTGTCACCCAAAATTCCTTTGGAGGGTGACCCTCCTCCCTCCCAGAGGGGAAGCCCCACCCCTTCCTTCACCTCTCACCATTCCCAAGGGAAGGACACAAGTCTGGGGAGGGACCTGAGCTTCTCCCTTGGCATTCAGGCCTTGGCATGTCAAGGACTGAGCAGCGCAAGGGAAGCCCTCCCTTACTTGCAGGTTGCATCCAGGCGGCAGGCCATATGTTGTGCAGGCCTCATCTACAGCAATAATATAATGCAGTTTCAAGCTGCATGATATGGCGGTGCAGAGGGGCCTGAGCCTCCGCAGAAAAAGTTATCTGCACATACAGTAAATGTCAGGCGTCAATAGAGTTTACTCAATTTACCTGTCACAGCTTTTCACAGTGTCAATAAGGCACTGCATTATTATACTCTTTCTGATTCTGAAAGTATAGTGTGGTTAAATTGTTGTTATGTTTGAATTATTATGCAGGTGAAGTCTACAATATCCTGAGGAGAGAATATTGTATACAAAACATCAAAAAGCCAAACACAAAGACATACGCAGAAAAACACACACCTGAAATTATTTTCAAGTACACAATATTTTTGTGTAGGTTTTTAAAAGTAGTAACAGCCTGTTTGTGTTGTTAATATTTAACAAATATACACATAAGATTCTGAGGCAATTTCCCATCAGAAAGGTTGCCCTTAAGTCTTGGTGAACCAATTTAGTGAATCTAGAACTCGCTGTCACAATCACCGACTTAGTACTGCCCCTTTAACACACACACGGAGACGTAGTAAAGGCTAACTAGTTTTATTGAATATAAAAAGTCCAAAAGGCAATTCTCTTGAAGAGATCAAAGAATAACGCAAACAGCAAAGCTGTAGTCCAATTAAGAAAGCAAAGTTCCAAAGGATAGTTCCAAAAGCAAACGTGGCAATAAACTTGGCAAGTTCCCGGATTGCCTCCGGAACAAAGCAGGGTATCCGCAACAATGCGAATCAATAACAAGGCAAGGTCTTGGTCCAAGGCGAGCCAGACTAGGCTCCGTGGTTCACTCCGCTTTCACGCCCTTCAGATCAGACGTGGCCGGAGAACTGAGGATCAGTTCCCACGGGGCCGTTCTTAATCCTTCGGCCGGGCCCCTCGACGATCTAGGGCCCGGCGTCTCCAGTCTCTACTTTCCGAACGGCGACGGTCTAGGGACAGATGCCAGCTCCTCCTGCCCTGCTCTATGTCCCCGTCTGTTATGGGAACGGCCCGCTCTTCCAGTTCAGTATCGCTATCTCCTTGAGAAGCAGCCTCCCCCCGAACTTTCCCAGCCGCTGGCCTCCATCTGCTGCTCGGCCAGGTCCTGGGAACCTCGGCCGTTTGGGAATTCATAACTATCTCCGCTATCTGCTTCGCTGCCTCCCATCTCCAC
>JARBWK010000003.1:107582887-107596843 GCA_030556195.1 Anolis apletophallus
CCAAACTTTTTGGCCTACCGTCCCCTTTCCAAAAGAAAATTTACTCAGTGCCCCCCTAGAAATTAATTTTTTAATTTTTTTATAGCAATTAAACAGAAAGATATTTGGCTGCACGGGGGTTGGCAGCCATTTTGGAGGGGGCGGGGCCAAACAAGGTAACCATCACCGCCCCCCAGGATTGCTCCAACGCCCACCAGGGGGCGGTACTGCCCACTTTGGGAATGACGCGCTAGACAAAGTAGGGAAGCCACCTGAGACCACCTGAATTGGCATACTTGCTGTGCAATTTAGTAATTGTCTTTCAAAAACTGGAAGTAGTGGGAAATTGGGAGCTCGTTGGATGGATATATATATATATATATATATATATATATATATATAGCCTCATTCGCCCAAATGACTTGGTCGGCTTTGGGTACTAGGCATCCTGACTTCTTCAGGTATAGGCAGGTTTATTAGAAGAAGCAAATCAGGGTTTGTATTATCTGGTTGTGTGACAAGCAATACTTGCTGAAATTTGCCCTTCTACAAACTATTAAAGGGATGTAGAAGAAAACAATTTCTTGTTTTCTTTTGAGAAACAGCAACAGAAAATTTGTTGAGGGCGTAGATAAGAACATAAGAACATAAGAAGAGCCATGCTGAATCGGACCTCAGCCCATCTAGTCCAGCATTCTGTATCACACAGTGGCCCACCAGTTGTACACGGGGATCTCGAGCAGAAGGGAGGGCAAAGCCCTGACCTGCTCCCGACCCCCCACAACCAGTACCCAGGGAAATCCTGCCTACCTCAACCAACTCCGAGGTGGCACTTGAATGTCCTTTTCAGTAACTACCGATACACTTGGTATCCATGAATCTGTCTAATCCTGCCTTGAAGTTGTTCAGGCTGACAGCTGTCACAACCTCTTCTGGAAGTGAGTTCCATAACCCAATGACCCTCTGGGTGAAGAAATATTTCCCTTTATTAGTCCTAATTTTCCTACCTTGGAGCTTCAGGGAGTGCCCTCTAGTCCTAGTGTTTTGTGACAAAGAAAATATTTTTTCTTTATTCACCTTTTCTATCCCATGCATGATTTTATACACTTCGATCAAGTCACCTCTTAAATGCCGTCTTTCAAGGCTGAAAAGACCAAGGCGTTGCAACCTGGTTTCATAAGGGAGCCGCTCCATCCCTTGGATCATTCTTGTTGCCCTTTTCTGTACCTTTTCCAGTTCCGTTATATCCTTCTTAAGGTGCGGAGACCAGAATTGTACACAGTACTCCAAATGTGGCCTTACCATCGATTTGTAGAGAGGTAATACAACATTTGCTGACCTATTTTCGATTCCCTTTCTGATCATGCCTAGCATAGAATTTGCTTTTTCACTGCTGCTGCGCACTGGGTTGACATCTTCATTGAGCTGTCCACCAAGACCCCAAGATCCCTTTCCTGGTTTGTCTCGGAAAGCTTTGACCCCATCAATTGGTAGGTGTAGTTGGGGTTCTTTGCCCCGATGTGCATGACTTTACACTTGTTTAGGTTAAAATGCATTTGCCACTTTGTTGCCCATTCACTCAATTTAGAGAGATCTTTCTGGAGCTCTTTACAATCAGTTTCATTTTTAACTACCCTGAACAATTTAGTGTCGTCTGCAAACTTTGCTACCTCAGAATTCACTCCTACATCCAGGTCATTAATGAATAAATTAAAAAGTAACGGACCCAAAACTGAACCTTGGGGTACGCCACTTCTCACCTCTTTCCACCCAGAGAAATGTCCGTTTATTACCACCCTTTGTTTCCTACAGTTTAGCCAGGTTCCAATCCAGGACAAGACCTGTCCTCTGATTCCATGGCTGAAGAGCTTATTTAGGAGCCTTTGGTGAGGGACTTTGTCAAAAGCCTTTTGAAAGTCAAGGTAAACAATATCAATTGGGTCCCCTTTATCTATGTGTTTATTTACACCCTTAAAGAATTCTAACAAGTTAGTAAGACATGATTTGCCTTTGCAGAAACCATGTTGATTTTCTTTCAGCAATGCCTGTTCTTCTATGTGCCTAGTAATATTTTCTTTAATAATGGTTTCCATCACTTTGCCTGGAACTGAGGTTAGACTGACTGGTCTATAATTTCCTGGATCACCTCTGGATCCTTTCTTGAAGATCGGTGTTACATTTGCCTCCCTCCAGTCCTCGGTGACAGTGCCTGATCTTAGTGAAAGGTTATATATCTTAGCTAGAAGTTCAGCAATTTCACACTTGAGTTCCTTAAGAACTCTGGGGTGGATGCCGTCTGGACCTGGTGATTTGTTGACATTTAGTTTAGTAAGGCATATGAGAACATCCTCCTTGTTTATCTCTATCTGTTTTAATTCTTTTAATTCCCTCCCTGAAAAAACTGACTCAGCTGCAGGCATATGTTGTCTGTCCTCCTGTATGAAAACGGAGGCAAAGAAGTCATTTAGCCGCTCAGCAATCTCCTTGTCTTCGCTGATTTTCCCTTTCTGACCATTGTCGTCGAGTGGCCCAACTGCTTTTCTAGTTGGGTTCCTGCTTCTGATGTACTATGGGAGAAGTAAAACTGCTCCCTTAAGAATTTTGTTCCCCGATAAAATTTCATGTGATCTCTGAATTTCTAAGCCTTCCATTACCTGAAAACTTTAGTCGAGCATTTAGTGCCCCCCCCCCACACACACACACATATACACACACACTGTTGTCCTTTCGTAGGGACTTGAAAACTTTCATGTTCCAGAAAGTTTTCAAGAATGACTAGTCCCTAGGCCTGTTCCCAGGTTTTGGGGGTTGTGTGTGTGTGTGTGTGTGTGTGTGTGTGTAGCGACTTGAGAATCTCCAAGTTGCTTCTGGTGTGAGAGAATGGCTGTCTGCAAGGACGTTACCCAGGGGATGCCCAGATGTTTGATGTTTGTGGGAGTCTTCTCTCATGTCCCCGCATGGGGAGCTGGAGCTGACAGAGGGAGCTAAACTCACTCTTCCTAGATTTGAACCACTGGCCTATCAGTTAGCAGTCCTGCCAGCACAAGGGTTAAGTTTAATTAGGTTGGTTATATTATCAGTTTTGTTGATTATTTCTTTCCGGCAATTGAATGTTTTGCCTTACAGTCCCTGTGGGGTGATAGGACAGTATACAAATAAAGTTGGTGGTGGTTATTGTTGTTGTTGTTAAATATAGGTTGGAATCCTGCTGGGGAGTTACAAATGTACAACCATCATTGTTACACAGCTACTACAGTTACATGACTGGCCTAACCCTTCTCCCATGAATATGTTTCCTAGCCCTGGCCCATGAGCTTGTGGCTTTATTACACTGAGTTAATGTGCACTTTATTACACTGAGTTCCCAGTGTCTTTTTTAGAGGGATAACTACCTGATGAATGACATTTTGCCATCTCCACCTAACTATTCTTACAGATTTAATAACACCCCCATTTGGCCCCAACAGCCCTTGCTACTGTCTACAATACTCATCCTTTTCCACACAGAAATCCCACTAACTTCAAAATCAAAGCACCACACTAGCTAAAAGAACCAAGTCTGTTAAGGCAATTGGCAGGTTTCGTGTCTGCAAAGCAAATGACTGAGCAGTCAGGCTTAGCACCAAGCAACACAACAAGTTCTGTGGGAGGTCAATGGAGGAGGAAAGATGGAGATTACTCATCTATAATAATGAGCTCCAAGGCAGCTAAGAGAGCCCCATTCCAGGATAATACACTCATTAGTGAGGACTTCTGCCATAAAAGCCACATATGAAGCTTTAACAGCAGCTAAGGATCATCTCACTCCTGTATAATTAGCTATGAAAGTTGTGATTTCCCCATTGTCTCTCTTCCTCCTCAATCTCTCTTTCACTCTCTTCTCCTTCCCTCATCATTATCATGACTGCCTCTATGAGGCCCCTTCCACACAGCTGAATAAAATCCCACATTATCTGCTTTGAACTGGAATATATGGCAGTGTGGACTCAGATAACCCAGTTCAAATCAGGTATTGTGGGATTTTTTGCCTTGATATTCCAGTTTATGTGGTTGCGTGGAAGGGCCCTCAGAGCCACTTGAGACTAGCAGTTGAAGCAAGCCATCTCTATGCTGATCTTCCCCCTGTCTCCACATGGGACTAAGAGATGCCTTGGCCCTTGGCTGTGAGTGCTCAGGAGCAGCGGCCCACACTTTCGTGGCACTGCCATCTGAAAAGTTATATGCAGCTCTCTGTTCATGTTTCAAGGACCAGGAAGGTCAATGGCAGAAGGAACATCATTTTGCCAGTCATGCAGAACCAGGAACCGACAGCAGAAAGCCGGAAGTTCCTTCTTGGTGTGTCTGTTTTCATTTTCTAACAAATGGTTTTGCTAATATAGTACAGCTTCCTTATCAACAGATTGGATATCCAGTTTTATTGACCAAAGCGCCAAAAAAGCTCCTGAAAGCATTTGTGAAATCCTTCAATACAACTCTATGGTATGCTTCTGGACTGAATACAATCAAAATATAGTGTTTGCTATTTTCCATGGTGTCCGTGTGTGCATGGATATATAGGTTGCATTGTACAGGCAGCCCTCAAGTTATGAACAAGGTAAGTTCTGTAGGTTTGTTCTGAAGTTAAATTTGTATGTAATTTGGAACAGGTACATTTTTACATGTAACTTCGGCCATGTGTGCATGTTTGTGTGTGTGTGTGTGTGTGTAAGCTTTGGATAGCATAGGGAAGGGTTAACACCCCTGTAGTGTTTGTTTTGCTGTCTGTGTTCAGAAGATTTCAACTCACTTTCTGAGAGCCCCCGGTGGCACAATGGATTAAGCCCTTGTGCCAGCAAGACTGCTGACCAACAGGTCTGCGGTTCGAATCCGGGGAGAGTGGGTTGAGCTCCCTCTGTCAACTCCAGCTCTCATGTGGGGACATGAGAAAAGCCTCCAACAAGGGTAGTAAAACATCAAAACACCCGGGCATCCCCTGGGAACATCCTTGCAGACTGCCATTTCTTTCACACCAGAAGCAACTTGCAGTTTCTCAAGTTACTCCTGACATGGGGGGAAAAACCCCTCACTTTCTGTCTCTGTGATAATTGGAATATGGAAAAATTGTCTTCTTATGGAAACAAGGATTGGCGGTGAAGCTTCAGCTCGTGATAACTCTTTCAGGAGTGAATTTCCCTTCCGAGGGGTAGATTTCTCTCATTACTTGTTGTCTCACCCTGTTCTTAACTATGAATCATTTGTAAGTCATGAACTCGGGGACATGTCTGTATTTTGAAAATGGCAGCTCTACTACTATGCTTCATCCTTTAGTCTAACCTGCAAAGTGATGTTATAACTAAACTGTACTACCAGATGAGTGTCCATTTAAAGGGTTAACACAACCAGTTGAAAAGTAGCATTATGTAGGATCACGAGAGAGACATTTGCCCAGTGAAGCATAGCTGAAACTAGAAAACAACTGGATATTTTTGAACCAAAATTTGAAAAGCATACACACATCTATGGGACAAGCAAGGTGTGTTAGAAGTGTTCACAACCTTCCTCTGACTCCAAGAAAAATACAACTCAGTTTAGAAAAAATGTCAAGCTTCACAGCTTAGCTGGCAAAGGACAATCTGAGAGCAGAACATCAGCAAAAAGTGAGCAGAATAGGGAACACGCCATGAACAGTTGTGTCAAAGGAAACTGCTCTTCATTTTTGTCCTGACTGAATGGCAAAATAATTCAGTAACTCTGTTCCTTACTCACACAACCCTCATTCACACACACATTCTTGTAAAATTACATAATATATCTAGTATAACATCAATTCCTAATTTCACTCATCTCCCACCTCCAAAACACACACACACTCCATTGTGTTGACTTCCTGTTCTTTGAGTTGAAAACAATTGTATGCAATTATATCCTTCCTTCCTAATGAGATATTGTTGCTGCTAATGGACTTTGAATGTTCCTGTTCTCTGCCTGCCTGCATTGAGATGTATCCAAAGTAAGTGAATTACAACAGAAACAACATCTGAGACAATTTCTCCTGGGATCTTTCATAGCAATTTGATCCCATTGTAACTGCCATGGATGAATTTTAGGAAATACTGGGGTTTGTAATTGGGTGAAATGTGAAAGCTTTGGCAGAATACCATGGCAACCACAACTCCACAGGATATTCCTATAGCAGGTAAAGTGGAATCATGGTGCTCTAATTCTGTAGTATGAAGGACCCTCTGCAGAGGTTGGTCCATTTATGCCACTCCTTCTACTGTGATGTAAAGTTCTTACTTGGAAAAAAACCTTTCTTCTGATACAGTTCTTTTCAACTATAATCTTGCCTTACCTACTTACAGTGATGGTTGTGAAAGGCTCTGGGAAGAGCAGCATTGACAGCTTGCTCCTGTTGCCTTTCAAAATAAGAAGTGATGTCAGTGTAACCATGGCATGGGCAAACTTCCACCCTCCAGGTGTTTTGGACTTCAGCTCCCACAATTCCTGATAGACGGTAGGCTATAAATGAAGCAGTAAATGGCGTAGTGGGGGAGATTATAGCGCCTTTAAAGTAAAGGGCTCACTCTCTCCTTCCACAAGCATCCTGTCTAACATCTCCAGCATTATTAAATATTGTCATGGCTAACATCACTATTGGGTTTAGATAAGTCAATAAGAATGAAACTTACTGGCAGAAAGAGAAACAGGAGAGGTGAGGCAATACTGAAGGGGGGAAAGTAAGGAACAGGGAGCGTGTGCATTGAAAGATCATTTGGTTGTGCTTACAAAATAAAGCTTTTCACTTAGAAACATGCCGTGTGCAGAAATATTGATGCACAGTGAGCACGTCTTTTCAGACAAACAGGGAAAATCAATGGTGAAATGATGGGCTCCATTCAGAGTCAAACGCTGGTGCCACTGAGAAGAGAACAACGGTCAAATTGAACAGTTTCTCCCAGGCCTTATCTACACTGTCTGATTAATCCATGGCCAGCCTATGGCAATAATACCTCAGACTGACCCTGGAGGAGATACACACCCTGTAAGGCAGAGACTACATGGCTCATAGAATAATAGAGTTGGAAGAGACCTCGTGGGCCATCCAGTCCAACCCCTTGCCAAGAAGCAGGAAAATCATGTTCAAAGCACCCCTGACAGATGGCCATATGGCCTCTGCTTAAAAGCCTCCAAAGAAGGAGCCTCCACCACACTCCAGGTCAGAGTTCCACTGCAGAACAGCTCTCATAGTTAGGAAGTTCTTCCTAATATTCAGGTGAGATCTTATTTCCTGTAGTTTGAAGCCATTGTTCCACATCCTAGTCTCCAGGGCAGCAAAAAACAAGCCTGCTCCCTCCTCCCTATGATTTCCCTTCACATATTTATACATGGCCATCATGTCTCTTCTCAGCTTTCTCTTCTGCAGACTAAACATGCCCAGCTCTTTAAGCCACTCTTAATAGGGCTCCAAACCCTTTATCATTTTAGTCGCCCTTCTCTGGACACATTCCAGCCTGTTAACATCTCCCTTCAATTGCAGTGCCCAGAAATAGACACAGTTTTCCAGATGTGGTCTAACCAAGGCAGAATAGAGTGGTAGCATGACTTCCCCGGATCTAGACAGGGTCCTCAAACGAAGGCCCGGGGGCTGCATACAGACCCCCAAGGTCATTTACCCGGACCTCGCTCAAGTCTGAAATGACTTGAAAACACACAACAACAACAACAACAACAATCCTATTGCATCAGCCAAAAGCAGGCCCAGACTTCCCATTGAAATACTAATAGGTTTATATTTGTTAAAATTGTTCTTCATTTTAATTATTGTATTGTTTTAAAGTGTTTTTGTACTACAAGTAAGATATGTGCAGTGTGCATAGGAATTAATTCATTTTTTAAAAAAATATATAATCCAGCCCTCCAACAGTTTGAGGGACTGTGACCTGGCCCTGTTTAAAAAGTTTGAGAACCCCTGATATAGACACTATGATCCTATTTATGCAGGCCAAAATCCCATTGACTTTTTTGGTTGCCTCATGACATTTTTGGCTCATATTTAACTTGTTGACCACAAGGACTCCAAGATCTTTTTTCACACTAATTTGGTATCTTTGCACTTCATTTTTCTGCCTAAGTGGAATATCTTGCATTTGTCCCTGATGAACTTCATTTTGTTAGTTTTGGCCCATCTCTCTAACCTGTTAAGATCATTTTGAATCCTGTCTTCCACTGGATCAAAACTGGTTTGACCCCCACTGAACTTTCACTTTCCCTCCTTTGTTGCCATCATAACTGCTAGACAAGTGTAGAGCTCCTGGCCACCACAGACGCCCTGTTCTGACATCAGATGTGCCTATATGGCCAAGGAGAAGGAGGGACGGTGACTCAAATGGTTACATCAGGGCATCAGTAAAAGCATTCTTCTTGTTAGCATATTATTAATATGAATACAAAAGCACTCCCAATCAGGTTTGTCCAGAATAATAATTGACTCACAGGGGGAACTTCTTGAAAACCTGGAGAGCACCAGACATTCATCACTGTGCATGTCATCAATGTAGTTATATGAATCATTTGCAAAGGAAACAACTCTTGGTTCGCCTAAAAACTCAGGTTTTAATGGAAAAATAGACCTTTTATTTTGTTTCTGTTTAATCACAATAGAATAAGAAAGCACAAAATGACCATGAGTGAATGAAGAAAGCAAGACCAATCTGGGCAAATCAAAGTTGGTTCCCAATTAGTTGAACTTACTTAAGAATCAAATGGATAGAGATTCAGCTATGATCCCCTGCTTTTCAGAAGAAAATGAAGAACAGAGTTATCAGGAAAGTAATCCAAGCTCGTCTAATCAGCTTCTAAGTGGAGATAGATAGCCAAAATGGGCAACACTAGCATGGATTCTGTTCCAGAAGCATCAAGACAAAAAAAGATTCCTGGGTGAAATATATTTCTGTAGAAATCAGGAAATTCTCAAAGAAAAGTTGCACATTCAGAACTGATCAAGTAGGCCATTCCTGCAAGAAATTCTTAAACATATTTTTTAAAGCAGGGATGGGAATCAAGATACTCCCGAAAGAAATTAAAGGCATGGTTCTGGAACCAGGCTTTTGGGCAATAGATGTAAGCAGCACTTTAAAGGGACAAATTGCAATGGTGATATGATTGACGAGACTAGTTTTACTGTTCAATTTATGTATGGTTTTAACTATGTATTGTTTTACTATGTGATGTTTTTAATCTATGATTTTATTATTGTAATTTTTGTAATAGCCTCTAATGGGGCTCAATGTAATGTTGTCCGACTCCCGCTTCGGGGGTTGAGAAGTGACGGGATATAAAGACGGGAAATAAATAAATAAATAATACTCCAAATATTATTGGACTTCAAGCCCCAGTATCCATAAATAACATAGTCAAAGGTGGCAAATGTTAGGAGTTGTAGTCTCGAGGACCAAAGAAGTCCTGTCTTTGCTGTAAAACAGGCATGGGCAAACTTTTTTGTCTAGGGGCTGCATTGTGGGCCTGTCCGAGAAAGCCGGGTCAGGAGAGGGGGGGGGGTCACACACTGGACGGGGAGGGCCCAGGAGAGGGCCAGGCCAGGGCAGGGCAAGGTTCATCCTCAAGTTGTTCTCCCAACATAAGGACAGGGCTGCTTGCCCCTTCCTTATGCCAGGAAGAAGGCAGGATATCCTCCTCCCCCAATCCTTGGGCTGTCCTCTTGGCATTATGGCAGGAGGAGGGCAAGACAGGCAGTGGCTGAGAGTGCTCCAATGGGCTCTCAGCCACTGCATGCCTTTCCTAAGCTGTCCTCCCAGAATAAGGGGGCGCTCACGGCGTCCTTATGCTAGGATGAGGGTGAGACACACGGTGGCTCAGCTGCTACATGCCTTCCTCTCACATCTTTTTGTCATAAGGACACAGTAGACTGTTGTGTCCTTCTCCCAAAAGGACAGGGAAAATTAGGAGGGTCTGAGGTAAGCACCCAGGGGGCTGCATTCTGCCCCCGGGCCTTAGTTTAACCATGCCTACGTTAAAGGAACGAGTAACTGGCATGGAAGAAGAAGAGGACCAAGTCAGATCTGAGATGTGTAAAAGATTGTCATGTCTGGAGATACCATTTCAGATAGCAAGGGGAAATGATCAGTGTGTGAAAATAGACTTAAGGGAGATTAAACAAATGCAAAGGGGACAAGACTTAAACATTAATAAACAACTATGAGTCAAACAAACAGAAATAGAGTATTTCTAGGAACAGAAAGCTAGGGAACAACAACAGAACAAGGTTAGTACATTCAAGTTTTTCTGTATGAGCACTGTATGAAACAAATTGCTTGATTACATAAGCCCTTGGTCCTATATAGCACAGCATTTCTTCTCTTTCTAGAATACAATCTATTTTGCTACTTACTGAGGGTAGGTGCTGCTTAATTCGAAACATATTCAGAGTCCCAACCTCCAGTGTGACTGAATACATCAGTAATCAGGACTAAGAATATACGAAGCACAGGCAGAAAATCATTCACAAATATTACACTTAAAAGTACCCCAACATTTTAAATAGTTTGCTCACCATCCTGAATGGCTTAGGCTCCTGCTCCAAGAGTAGAAAGGCAATACGACGCCCGACATGGGTGGCCTGCTTCCTCCATTAACTTTACCATTTAACTTTTTATGTGGCTTATTAAGATCAAATAAAATATTGAAATTAATCACATATTCCCCTTGGTGTTGAGCAAATTGCCACTTCACTATATGCTCTCACACTCACTGTCTACAAATACATTAAGTTTACACAGTTTAGTAAACCCTTGTGCTTTCAAACATAATGAGTTTCTGGCACATTTCTCCCCCAAAGAACAGTGCATTACTAGGAAGCAAGATAAAAAGAGGCGTAATTGGGTTATGTGGATGGTGTAATTACAGCAATGCCACAAAGGAGGGTCAGAAGAGAAAGAGTAAAAAAGCCAAGCACTGAAAATAGCTCTCGCAAACTGAAATTGTAACCTTTCTTTTTACCAGATAAACTATTTCTCTCTTGGCCATTAGTCACAGAATAGATAAAGAGAGCATCACTGTGCTTCTGGGGTGACGAAAAGTCAGCCTATGGGGCAAATGAAGGTCTCCCAAAAGCAATTCTTAGGCTCCTGTAACCCCTATGGCAAATTTTCCTATCTTTCCCCATCCTATTGAATCAGGTCCCTTTGAATCAAGAAGTGAGCCAGAAATTGGCTTCTGGTTCATTTCCTTATTTCTTTAGTAACTTATCTTTGCAAAAGGTCTCTATCAGGTGGGGAATGGCTGAAGGAATCCAACAACATATATGTTGCTTGGAAGTTGTCTTCCACCTCACGTCCTAGTTTTAGAAGAGTTCAACTGAATCTAAAATGTGAAAAAATAACAATAGTCTCAGGATAGTGTCGCTAAACAAGCACTGGATTCTGGACATCGGGGAAGGGTTGTGGATACCCAAGGCAATGAGAGCCAATGAAATCCCCAGCTAATGTCAGTTGCCCAACTCTATTCTTATTTCAATTATCTTCTAAACCAGTGGTTCTAAACCTGTGGTCTCCAGATGTTTTGGCCTACAACTCCCAGAAATCCCAACCAGTTTACCAGATGTCAGGATTTCTAGGAGTTGAAGGCCCTAGGGGGAACAGAGGTTGAGAAACCACTGTTCTAAACCATTCTTACAGTCACAATCATTATCATCATTATCAAGAAAAGTGATCAAGCTAAATCAAACCAATTCTACCAATTACAATTTACCCACTGAATAAAAGGCAATTATTAATAAATATATTCAGCTTTGATCTACTTAACACAAGCAGCACTGGGACTAGCAACTGGTTGTCATCTACCATGCCAAAACCTGTGTGTCTGTGACGTGTCTATGTAGACCTTTTTTGCTTCGTCTGCGTATTTATCAATCTGATTGAACCCCTCTTCTCTTTTTTAATTTTAGCATTTCTTTTTAATTTAAAGATCTTTTTTTTTCTCTGCCTTTAGTCTGGGTTCAAAATTTAGTGTTAGTAATAGAAGAAACAATCAATTACAGAGTGCTAAAAGTTTAATCTGGTGCCAAGGAAAACAGTAAATGATTCCTCTTCAGATGTATATTATACAATCCAGACATGTCTATGTCCAAGATTATTGCAGCTTACTAGGTTTTTGAAAATAGCTAAATGTTATGGAGGTGGCATGAAAGGTATTGTTGTGGTTGAGCAAGCTGAGCATGAAGTTGCTACAGGTAGTAACTTGGAGGAAGATACTTTGTCTGGAATGTCACTTGAAGAGGGGGATTTGGGCAGGGTTTCTGCAGCTGGAAGGAAGAGAGCTGCAAGTGATTCTAGCCTGGAAGGTGAAGAGCAAAGGAGAAAAATCCGGCAAATACTTAGAGAGTCTACTGGCGAAGACACTTTTGAAGGGTTTGAAGCAGAGTTAACGTCAGAAGAGGATGATGCGGAGCTGGACTCAGCGTTGGTGCAGGAAGTCAGGGATGTCTTGAATGCTGAGTCCAGTGAGAGTTCATTCTTTGGCTTTTCAAGCAACAAGGAATGGCCTAATGGGAATGCTGAATCAGATTGGGGGCCTTTAAGTGCTCAGGAGAGATGGGAGGTGTGGAGGAATACATCCAGCACAGCAGCTGCTGGGACTGAAGCAGGTTTGGGTGGGGATTCCGACGCCTCTGATCTATAATGCTATAAAGCTAATGCATAGGGGTTTGGAGCCTGCGGTCGGCCAAGGTGTTGCTGGTGGGTTTCTAGTTCCTGTATCTTGATACTCTTGATCTTCGTGCCTTTATTCCTGGTTTCCAGCTACTTGTGAGTATTGGGCTGTTTTCATGTAGGGTTCTGGGAGAGCTGCAATGGCAGCTCTAGCTGAAACTGTAGAATATTGGGGGGTTTGGGGATTTAATGTGTGTTTTTATGTCTAGTGACTACCGCGTTTCATTTGAACATTCTTGTGTTGATGTGAGTGACTGCTTCTACATTATGGTATTGTATATCTGGGGAAGGGAGATACTGGGGGATGCGGGGGCTTTGATGTATATTATTTGTATATACTTAGCTCCTGTGGAGTAGGAAGCACTCCTCCTTTCCTTTCGGACGGATCATCTCGTTATACAGACCCCTTGCCTGGATAAAGACCAAGTCAACGACGACAGACAGACGTCTTTTGTGTTTTGTTTAAAGACTCTTTTGGGGGTTGGTTTTTTGGGATTTTAGAAGCCGGACTGTGGCTATTGTTTTGTGTTCAAATAAACTGTAAATACTTCTACTAGTCTGGCGTGTCTCAAGGCCATCTGTGGGAGCTACAACAGGTATAAAATATCCCAGATTCCACTATAGTACAACTAGTGGGGAAAATACGAGGATGAAAAATAACAAAATAATACATTAATATAAATGAAATCAAAACCTTTTCAGACAGATTTATACTTTACCGAACCAACAAAATGAAGTTCAACAGAGACAAACGCAAGACACTCCATTTAGGCAGAAAAAATGAAATGCAGAGATACAGAATGGGGCACAATGCCTGGCTCGACCGCAGTACATGTGAAAAAGCTCTTGCAGCCTCGTGGACAAGTTAAACATGAGCCAACAATGTCATGCGGTAGCTTAAAAAGCCAACGGGATTTTGGCCTATATAAATAGTATACTGTCTAGATTCAGGGAAGTCATGCTACCCTACTATTCCGCCTTTCATTAGACAACACCTGGAGTACTGTGTCCAATTCTGAGCACTGCAATTGAAGGGGAGATATTGACAAGCTGAAATGTGTCCAGAGGAGGGCGACTAAAATGGTCAAGGGACTGAAGAACAAGCCCTGTGAGGAGTGGCCTAAGAACTGGGCATGTTTAGCCTATAAAAGAAGGCTGAGAGGAGACATGATGAGGGTCATGTATAATTATGTGAGGGAAGTCATAGGGAGCAGGGAGGAGGATTGTTTTCTGCTGCCCTGGAGGCTAGGACGCAGAACAATGGCTTTAAACT
>JARBWK010000003.1:107596943-107609048 GCA_030556195.1 Anolis apletophallus
GTGGCCTTCCTATGAAACAGGATGCAGGACTGGATGGGCCACTGCTCTATTTCCTCAGATCTCTTCTTTGGTTCAGATCTCTTCTTCTTAGGTTCTTCTTCTCAGGTTGCTCCCAGCCCGATCATCATTAATTTCTTTGCAATTCACATAACTGAGTTACTGCCAGCCAAACATCTCGCTGTGAAGTCCTTTGTTGAATTGTTGCTATAGTAACATGAACATGCTCAATTCTGAAGAAAGCAATTCGCTGGAAGATAATTGTGCTGTTTTGGTTTTGCACTTGAAGACCATGCTCATCAAAACAACTTCAACACGATGGGGAGAAGCAGCGAAGGAGGCAAAACCCATTTGCTGTTCATGTAAAAACATCAAGAGCAAAACATCAAGAGTTGTGTAGAAAGGATTTGGGCAGTGCGGTTCCCTCATTGGCCATGCTGCTGGGGATGATGGGTCCTCTGGGAGGCTCATCATCCTCAGGTTGAGAAGGCCCTCTGGAATTCCAACCTTGCTGCACAACACAGAGGGTTGTATACTAAAGTATTGATTTTTCAGGCAGCTTACCAAACTACATTTGTTTCTCTCCCCCTTGAAAAACTGAAATAAATCTTCTGCCTGCAAGGGGGAATTAAAGGCTTGTGAAAGTTACATGATGCAAAGGCAGTAGAGTGGAAACATTATAGCCGGACATTCATAATTTACTGGTTACATTCAAAGTTTCCCTTAACGATACCTTTCTAAACTACTAGCAATCTGAACATGACAAATATTTTTGGGAAAAACCAATACCAAAAGAAGGAAACAGGGTGGAATAATTTGTACACAAAACAGTAGAGAGAAAAATTCTAATAAAAGGATCTTTTTTAGAGCAGATTTTTAAAAGGGGTGTGTGTGTGTGTGTGTGTGTGTGTGTGTGTGTATATATATAGTTCCTCGACACAATTTATTATGATGACACACAAGTACACCATACTCATTAATCAGTGAAAGAGACAATAACATTCCCCATATGTATTGGGAATCTCAGCTATTGAAATAAACATAAGGGATACAGTAAAGCAGTGGTTTCCAACCTGTGATCCATGAACCACCAGTGGTCCGCAAAAACTAAAATATGATCTGCAGAAAGTGACTAGTCTTGCGAAACCCTCTTATATTATTACATATGGTTTTCTGTGGACAAAGAGATGGCGACTACTGGATGGCATATGTTCTGTATCAGAAAGTACAACTGATGTGGTCTCTCCAATGCTGTTTTCTGAATCAGCACTCCAAATAACCAAACCAAATCTCAAATTGACAAAAACTGATTCATAACCCTTTTTGTTGGAGAGTGGTCCCTAGTCAAGTGGTCCCTGGTAAAAAAAAAAAAGGTTGAGAACCACTCCAGTAGAGCTTGGAAAGTTTATTTCTCAAAGGAGTTTAGCATTATTATCCTGTTGTAAAAGTTAATTCATAAAGTATATTTTTAAAATGTTGTGAATGTAAACTTTTGCCCATTAAACCTGAAACATTCTTGTCAAAATATATTGAAGAGTAACTGAAAATATACTAGAAAATTTTGTGGGAGGAACTGCAATAAAGTAACTTCACCACCCATCACATTATTTTGGAAAATGTAACTTTTTTACCAACACAATTCTATGCTATTACAGTGACTATATTACTCATTATTTTCATGTTTGGCGAACGAAACTAGCCCCCCTAAGTCCCCAATAGGATTCTGGTTGTTATTTTTCATATAACATTTTCCTTTGACACTCAAGATGACTTATGCTCATACAGAACAGACATAACCAGGAATAGCTGTATTGACTGTACAGCAAAATATAATACAAACACACTGGGAGGTACTGGAGATAAGGCATGACACAAAAACACATGCAATGAACTGATGAAATAATGGAGCCAAAAGTAGATATTGAATCAAATCAACCACGGGGATAAGGTAAATAAATCCCAGAATGGGAAACAATAATGCTCAAGTAGAGCTCAGGGAAATAAAGCCTATAACAATCCTAAAGTTAGCTGGAGATAAAAAGGTACCGTTATACCATAACTATAAGGGCTCCAATATGCATACGTAATTTGCCGTGATTGTTCAAATGCAGGTGGTCAAGGAGTAAATTCTAAGTCAATACCCAAGTCCGTATTGGCAGGCAGGTGCGGTGCAGGATCCAATAGGTACCATGCACAGGGATGGTAAGTCAGCAAACAGGCTCCGGGTAACAGGGTGGGGTGTAGTGATACTTATTGCCAGTGCAGATAGCAGCAAAATATAATAACAGATAAAATCCACCGAACAATGATACATCTATTGGGTGGGGTAGAAAGTACACAAAATATACAATGCAAGCTTTTGAAGGTTCACTGGCTCCTTGATCATAAAAAGTAATGATTGCCAATGGAGTATACCATTTTATTGCCTAGATTTAATGTCTTTTGTCTCCAAGAGTCTGCATTGCCAAAGAGAGAGATGGCTTCTGCCTAGATGGAGTTCCCTTCAGGCGATCTTCTCAAAAACGACAAAATATAGGTTTGTGACTCTGAACGTCATTATTTTTCCCCTGCTCTTGGATGATTTTCAGCACGTTTGCCTGATGAATCCAGTAGAGTTTCAAAAGCTCATAACAGGTGCATTTTGGCTGGCCCAGTAACTTTGCATGTGAACCAAAGTGAACAGGGAATTTAACTGTAAGAGTGTTGGTATCTTTTAACTGTAGAATATTATTGCTATTTTATACTGGTTTAGACAGAGTGCAGAACTCAAGTTACTAGTTTGACCCAACATAAGAGCATAATTTAGTATTAGACATCAAGTTGACTTTGACTTATGATGACCCTATTAATGAGAGGCCTTCAAGAGCTGACCCAGATTTTGCACTACACAGATAATGCGGATTGGAGGAAGTGGTTTCATTGATTGAATCTATCCACCTGTAATGTGGTACTTACCTTTTTCTACTGCTTTCCAAGCATTATTGCCTTTTCTAATGAGCTATGTTTTTCTCATGGCATGGCCAAATATGACTGCCTCATATAAGGAGATGACTTAAATGCAGAAAGTACAGTGAGAATTATATTGTTAAAACAGAGCATTTAGAAACTGATGTTGCTGATAACACAAGGATCTGCCCTGGTGTGTGTTACAGCAAATTACATATATAGACTAAATCTTAGTGGTTAACTGAAATAGAGGGGATCCACTGAATACATTCTTGACTAGTGAGCCAACATGAAGTAAATCACAATGCTTCAATAGATGTGATCTAGTTGGGACTAAAACCAGAATTTAGATTGCAGTGTGATAAGAAATATTAGTTCTAATTTAGAGATCTGATGACAGGCTGGTGGGTTTTTAAAACCTTACTTTACTCCTTTTAGAAGCCAGACCTTGGACGCCATCTACTCATCACATGCCATGGACTCTCCCTTGTTGTTGAAGTTACCACTCTTCTCACCTGGTGGTGAAGGATAAGCATTGCTTCTAACGGGTTTGGTGGTGTGGAAAGGAGTGTGTCAAATTGGCACCCAGGAATGCATTTATACTGCAGAGCTAATGCAGTTAAGCCCAATTTTACTCCATGCATCAATGTTATGGAATCCTGGGCTTTGTAATTTGGTGAGACGCCAGCAATCTTTGGCAGAGAAGGCTGAAGACCTTGCAAAACTACAATTCCCATTATTTCATAGCATTGAGTGTTCTCCAACTTCATTAATACGACAAGCTTTGCATGCTGTTATTATCTATATCAGTGGGGATGGTGAATACATTCTACTACTACGCCTTAGTCTGAGTGTTAATAGAGCTATCCACGGTGCTGAAGCTATTTTCAAGCTAGATTTCACTATTTTGGCAAGTGACTTTGGAGTTGAAACTAAAAAGGGGATACACTACTCTATTGACACACTGTGATTGCATCTATGTGAGGTTGTTGTTGTATGGGGTCCTCTTTCACCAGCTCCAAAGCCTTGGTCAAGGGCTGAGGAATGTTCACTCCTCCAGACGCAGTGTAGTAGCACCATACACAAACTATAAACCTTTCTCCATAATTTTCCAGAGTCTGTCTTGATGCTCTACAGTCAATTATTTATTTTATTTTCAAGAATATGTTTGTGTAATCAATGTTGCCACAAAATCTGAAAGACAGACTTCAGCTGTGTCATCTCCCTTTCCCCTCCATTTCATAAATATGTGCCTATTCTAGCTTTTTTATTGTGTCGCCCATGCTGCTTTGGTCTTCTGGGATGCCAGTTTCCCTGACAGAGCTAGAAGACTGAAAAACTCAAGGCAAAAAGCAAATAATATCTGTCTTCAAACAACTACTTTTCCATCACATCTCGTACAAATGACAAAGGAAGTACGCATAACCAATGGCATTAAAAAAGCAAAAACAAAGGTGATAACGTTTTGGCTTTTATTAGTTTCCTGGGAGTATTGCCAATTTTATTTATCACAGAAAAAAATAATATTGTCTAGCTCTGCTGGCTCGAATCTATTTGTGTGTTTTCAAGGTCAAAACCAGCATTTGGATTCTTCCTGAAAATGGGCTGTCGCAGTATTTATGGTGCCAGACTAGATGAGATCAACACGCTCAGGCCCATTCCCTTTAGTTACAATATTTTAATATATGTGGATTTTTTTACAGTTTCCAAAGGAACCCTTATGTGAAATGCATCTCATTCCTACTATCTGATGTGTGCCATTGGTTAATAGTTTGCAAAACATCTACAAAAGAAAGGGAAAGTGTGCTTGTAATGCAATGCTATGCTGTTTATTATGGTCACAAACCAAAAAATATGTTGCAGAAGTTTAAAAAAGGAACAATGACATGCTTAATAAAACATTGGGCCTCTGCTTTTCCTACACATGCATTGCAATTTTGTTTTTTGTTTTTATTTTAATCTTAGCAAAACATTAGGTCCCAGCCAAAGGTGCTCATATATTCCATTTGATCATTTTCATGAAAAGATAAGTTGCTTAAGTTAATGAACAAATACTAGTAAAGGTAAAGGTTTCCCCTGACATGAATTTTAGTGGTGTCTGACTCTGAGTGGTGGTGCTCCTCTCCCTTTCTAAGCCAAAGAGCTGGCATTGTCTGTAGACATCTCCAAGGTCATGTGGCCAGCATGACTGCATGGAGCACCATTACCTTCCCGAAGAAGCGTTCCCTATTAATCCTTTGCTAGGTTGGCAGAAGCTGGGGCTAACAGCGGGAGCTCACCCCACTCCCCAGATTTGAATCAGCAACCTTTTGGTCAGAAAGTTCAGCAGTTTAGCAGTTTAACCCACTGTGTGTGCCACCGGGGGGGGGGGGATCTGAACAAATACTAAACCGTGGCTTTATAGGGCTTGGTGGATTCAACTAATGTAGTTTCAACACCAGCTTTAAAGCATAGAGAGTCATCAATGATTTGAGATGGATCTTCTAGAAACCCAGGGTCAAGACTACCTTAAATCTGCTAGTCCCAACTCAAGTAGGCTCTCTGAATCAATAGGATTTACATATGGATTGATTTACGATTTAGATGTTGATTTTGTGCATTTACTAGGTTGGAAGAAGTAGCTGAATTTAGGTTTAAAAAAAAGATTGCAGTGTATCTGGGGCTTAAGGCTATGATCTATGGAGTTGAAGGAATTACCCACTGAACGTTTTCCAGAAAATATTAAAAATGGATTTTGAAACATATGACTACAAAGTTTTATGGATAATGCAAGCTCCATGGGGTGCCATGCCTGAACATTTCTTTCACAGCATAAAACAAGAAAGAAATGGATTTTCATCTCATTCAAAATATGCATAGTCCATCACTTTACCGAGAATGAATGAAAACTTTTAGTCTGTCCTAACACATGGCAGTTAGCACAGTTGTTTGATGTACGTTTTGATGATTTGCTGAATTTAGATTGCTGCTAAGTAGATCTGTTTTGGGTTTAAAATCATAGGGGCATTTTAGGAATGGGACTATCATCTAGTGCATTATAAAGTCCCTTTACGCATTATTATTTTGTACAAAGCTATAGCTTATCCCTCTTAAAGCCCAGGTGAGTAACTATTGAAAACATATCCTTCCAATAAGGATTGTTATGTAACACCCAGCTTCCCCTGTCGGATTCTTATTGAGGAGCCATGGCTATTTTGCCTCTCTGATGTAGCTCACACTCCTTGGATCTCCTCTGGAGGGAATGCTCCTCTCAAGATCATATAGCATAGAGTTTGGAAAAGTTTCTCGGTTATATCCATATCCACGTATTCCACATGTATATCTGAAATTGTGGATAATAGGAAACCCTTTGTATTGACTATACTTGGGTCATTCGCATATCGTAGAATTATACTGGAGGATCTAACAGAGGTTTACAAACATTTTTCAGGTGGGATATTTTTTGGAGCATGTGAAAATGAAATATTGAATCCATGGATAATGGTGTTGTACTGTTCAGAAAGAAATAAGGTCTATGTATATTTAGTCTATGCATGATTTTTAAAAAATGACCATACCTAGGAACATGAAAAGGCCATCGCAGGTAATTAAATGCTTGATGATTTTCTGTGGTTTCACAGCATCCAAAAGCTGCTTTAGAGAAGATGATAGATTATAAATTATAACTTTATAAATTATAAACGACAGGTTTATGATGCTATTATTCCACTTTGACTGCTGTGGCAACACTGTATGGCATCATGAGATTTGCAGCTTAGGGAAGGATATTTACAATTACTGTTTCGACCAAAGGGCTCTTGGGCACTAAACTATAAGTTCCAGAAGTGCGCAGAATGTTTCCATGGCAATTAAAGTGGCACAATAGTGCTATAACAGTATAGTTTGGTAAAGCCCTCACTCTGCCTCATAACAGAGCTGACCTGCCTAGCAGAGAATAAGCAGGATAAGCTGGGCTGCCTGCCTTGTCCCTTGCTCTACTTGAAATGAAAAGGTGTATCATGTCTCTCCATGTGTGAATGTAGCAACCAACGTCTACCCTTTTTGAGGGTGAACTCTTATCCGTTTCACAAAACAGTCAGCTATCTGGATCCATGGATTCCACCACCATATGTGTTTATATATATATATATATATGTATATATATATATATATGTATATATATATATATATACATACATACACACACACACACATGCATGTGTATGTATGCACACGCAAACATACATGCATATTTGGCTGGAGGTAAGCTGAAAAGTACCTGTTCCAACTTACATACAAATTTAACTTAAGAACAAATCTGAAGAACCTATCTCGTTTGTAACGTGGAGACTGCCTGTATATTATGGGACTTGATTATGGGATTTTGATATTCATGGGGTGAGGGGAGTGGTCCTGGGCACAAATTCCATTGCATGCCAAGGACCCATCGTGTTTCATCTTCAAGGATGGAGGTGGAGTGAATCGCCACAATTGTCAAATTTAAGTTGAAATCGTCAAATTTAAGTTGAAATTGTTGATTCAGACAGCAAATAGTCTGGGAGCAGTGTAGATGTGGTAGTGTTGCATTTGTGGTTGGAGTGAAGAGTGGCATAAGCCTGCACCACTGAAACCATCCATGTGTCTGTCCAATGGATCAGAGGAGGATACTCATACATTTCATTAGCATTGAGTCAAGATCCACTTGTCAGTATGGCTGGTTTCTGTATATGTCCACATTTAACAGCAAAGTACTCCTGAAAAGCTTTACTTAAACTGATACACAACTACCCTTCATTTGTAGACTTCAGTATTTTCTCTGGTCTAAAACACTGGAACAAAATGCAATAAAAATATTTCTGTGACACAGATCTTTCCTAAAGATATCAACAATTTTTAACCTTTTCCCCTTTGGTATAGATTGTTTTGACTTTGCTAACTTGCTTTTGCTATTCTAATATTAAAAGCTTGAAGTTGTCAGTTCAACTTGATCTATAGCAGTGTTTCTCAACCTTCTTAATGCTGCGACCCCTTAATACAGTTCCTCGTGTTGTGGTGACCCCTAACCATAACATTATTTTCATTGCTACTTCATAACTGTATTGGGGGGGGGGGGTGTGATTTTGTCATTTGGAAGTTGTAGTTGCTGGGATTTATAGTTCACCTACAATCAGGGCCATAGCCAGGATTTTGATTCGGGGCTGAGTTTGGTTCCGGGGGGGTGAGACTGGGTGGAAGAGGGTCTACCCTAGCAAACCTTTTGTATTGTTATCCCAATAACCCCATTAATGTGGGATATAATGAGCATGGTGATCAGATCATGATATGAATAAACATAACAGTTTAAATAATGTACCAGTACGGCCTTCTCACGGACCACCCTGAGAATTTCAGGGGGGGGGCTGAAGCCCCCTTAGCCCCCCCCCTGGCTACATGCCTGCCTACAATCAAAGAGCATTCTGAACTCACCAACAATTGAATTGAACCAAACTTGGCACACAAAACTCCTATGACCAACAGCAAATACTGGAAGGGTTTGGTGGGCATTGACCTTGAGTTTGGAAGTTGTAGTTCACCTACATCCAGAGAGCACTATAGACTCAACAATTATGGATCTGGACCACACTTGACATGAATCCTCAATATACCCAAAAACCAACACTGGTGGAGTTTGGGGAAAATAGATCTTGACATTTGGGAGTTGTAGTTGCTGGGATTTTTATTTCACCTACAATCAAAGAGCTCCTTGCACCCCACCAATGATTGAATTGGGTCAAACTTCCTACACAGAACCCTCATACCTTGAAGGGACTCGCTGGCGTGAGCCTCCATCCCACACACTCTCCCTCACCTACACATGCGCATCATGCTGCCATGCGCCGAGCACGCCTGCTCTCTCCTCCCTGCTTGGAGTCTCAGAAACAGCCCTCCTCATTGGCTGGGAAGCCTGCCAATCACAGCAGAGGAGAGCTTTAGGTGGGGGGAATTTGCAGTCTGTTTCCAAAAAGAAAGAGAAGGACAAGCGGAGAGATCTTCAACCTTCTCTGCCAAAGGGTTTCCTAAGACCATCACAAATATATGTTTTCTGATGGTCTTTGGCGACCCCTCTGAAACCCTCTCGCGACCCCCCTGGGGGTCCCGACCCCCAGGTTGAGAAACACTGATCTATAGCAATGCTGGTAAGAAAAAGGCATCCGATTCCGAAAGAGCCATGGAGGGAAATCTAATTCCCAAATGGGATTATTATTATTATTATTATTATTATGGATGCCAGTATATTTGACAACAGCAAAGAGAACTCAGTCTTTGCTGCTTTTTATTAGCTGGTGACAATCATGTTATGAGAAAGAAGTGATTTTTCATTTTGAAGCAAACAGCAGCCTGTATACTTTGAGTGACTGCAATCGTTCAGAGCATTTTACCTGCCGCTGTATAGTCCTTCATAAAATATTCTTCATAGCATTATCTAGTAGGTTTATATTTGGAAGACACTTTGAGCACCCTATAGAATTATGAAGTATCTTAAATAATGAAGTTGTGGGTTTTCCCCCTGAACTGAGTTTGATATCCTATAGAGAAACATGGGCAAATTCCAGCCCTCCGGGGTTTTTGGACTCCAACTCCCACAATTCCTAACAGCCTCAGGCCTTTTCATTCCCCCCTCAGCCACTTAAGAAGCTGAGGGGAAAAAGGAAAGGGCCTGAGGCTGTTAGGAATTGCGACAGTTGGAGTCCAAACACCTGGAGGGCCCATGCCTGCAATAGAGACTTTGCAGAAGCTAAAACTTGTCTGTAGTTCTACTGCCTTTTGTTTCTGAGGATCTTTCTATATTTAGGGCCCCCAGTGGTGCAGTGGGTTAAACCACTGAGCTCCTGAACTTGCTAAGCGAAAGGTTGCTGGTTTGAATCTGGGGAGCGGGGTGAGCTCCCACTGTTAGGCCCAGCTTCTGTCAACTTAACAGTTTGAAAACATGCAAATGTGAGTAGATCAATAGGTACTGCCTTGGCAGGAAGGTAAAGGTGCTCCATGCAGTCATGCTGGCCCCATGATCTTGGAGGTGTCTACGGACAATGCTGGCTCTTCGGCTTAGAAGTGGATATGTGCGCCACACCCCAGAGTTGGACACAACTAGACTTAATGTCAAGGAGAAACCTTTATCTTTACATTATATTGAAAATTATTCATCCAAAAATTGAATGCAGAGCATGCAAGCACAGATTTTTTTTCATGAGTTCTACAATGTATTTTATGTATGAGTCAGCTAAGGGAGGCATACATTATGAAAATAATTTATTATTTATTTATTTATCGCATTTATATCCCGTCACTTCTCAACCCCGAAGGGGGACTCAGGACGGCAATAAACACAATTAAACTAATAATATCATTAACAAACGAAAAGGATCCCAACTCCAAGTAGATATTATCTGTGTTGCTTGAAACTGTTGTTACCATCAATATCGGCTGTGTCAGTTTGCTTCATTGCCAACCACAAACCAGATCTCCATTCAGAGTGTGCTTTGAGTGAGAAGGTTCCACGCATATATACTTCTGCATAAGTCTACAATTTTTAGTCCTAAAATTGACCCCCAAAACCTGTGTCAACTTATTCACAGGTCAATGTAAGTAAAAAGGTAAAGGTAAAGATTTCCCCTTGACATTAAGTCTAGTCATGCCTGGCTCTGGGAGTTGGGGCTCATCTCAATTTCTAAGCCAAAGACACTGTGTTGTTCATAGATGTCTCCAAGGTCATGTGGCCAGCCTGACTGTATGGAGCGCCGCTACCTTCCCGCAGAAGTGGTAGCTATTGATCTACTTACATTTGCATGTTTTTGACCTGCTAGGTCGTCAGAACCTGGGGCTAACAGCAGGAGCTCACACCACTCCCCGGATTCAAACTACCGACCTTTCAGTACTATTACCAAAAGAAGAACCACCCTCTTTCATTAGTAGAATGGCACTGGGACTTTACCCATTACACATACAGAAATGTTGTGATGGCAGTGGCACTTTAGTCATTTATTTGGCTAACATAAGGCCAAATGTAGTGCATGTGAAAGTTAAAGCGTATATCTCATTTATCCAACCAGCTTTTTGTATTATAGCCCTATTATCCAAGTACATAGTGTCATTATTACTTAGCATTGGAGGGATTTAAAAATAAACCATGAACTGAACTCACTTAAAATGACTCATGCCACCTTTAAAAATCAATGTTGTTCAGACCTCACCTATAACGCTCTGTCCAGTTCCGAGCATCACAATTCGAGAAGGATATTGACAAGGTGAAACATGTCAAGGAGAGGGTGACCAAAATGGAAAACAGTTTGGAAACCATACCGTATGAATTTCAGTTAAGGGAACTGTTTGGGGAGCTGCATTGGAGTCCAGTGGAAGTTTTTAAGCAGAGGCTGGATGGCCATCTGTCTGGAATGCTTTGATTGTGTATTTTTGAATGGCAGAATGGGGTGGACTAGATGGCCCTTGGGACCTCTTCCAACTCCGATTCTACATAGTGAGATATATTTCACACTAGTACACCACTTCTTTGTCATAGATTAGAACATCAGAATTGTTTTCCTGAAACATGTTGGTATATTTCATGATTGCAGCTTAGAGGCATTTGGTACACTTCTGAAATATTACAGCAGAAGCAATCCTTTTGCTTTAGATATGAGGTCTACAGTGTAGATAAATGTGTGCATGGGGTTGGGCATAGCACAGCAGGTCAAACTGCTAAGCTGCAGAAAATCCTGCTGATCGAAAGGTTGGCAGGTTAAGCCCGGGTCAGGGTGAGCACCTGCCATCAGCCCCAGCTCCCTGCCCCCTAGCAGTTCAAAAATAGAAATGTGGGTAGATGAATTTTTTAAGTGGGGATGTAATAAAAGGCGCCCAGAAGTACATGCCAGGTGATATGATCGGGAGGATGTCTAAGGATGACAAAGCTCCTCGGCATAGAAAATGGAGCGACAGCCCCCCCAGTGGCTGGAATCAAGAACAGCCTCCAGATGCCAGAAATGGGGAAGATGGGAAAAAGCCTTTACCTCGGTTTATGTATTGTTCTGTCCTTGCTAATTGTAGAGCGGCATTGAAAGTTTGCCGTATATGTGTTCTGTAATCCGCCCCCAGTATATTATTTTACTGACACAAAAACACAGTATGTCACAGCAAACGAGATCTATATGC
>JARBWK010000003.1:107614913-107639195 GCA_030556195.1 Anolis apletophallus
CATTAATGGTATGGGTACAACAACAAAATGCTTTAACAATGGATTTTTACATAGTAGAAATGTGTAGCAATTAGAAGTTATAGCTTCAAATAAACAACAAGGTACAACCTCAATGTGATAACTGAAAAGGTATTTTCACAAAATCTTTACCTGGCCCTTTGTAGAGACAATTGGAACAATTCAGAACTTTCCTTTTAACAAATGCTTCCCAACTATTGTTAAATAGTACCAGCAGATAATGAAATTAGCATGAAACCTGGAATGCTACTTTACAACAGCTATTCACATCATAAAGAAGGCATGGAAAATTGTGGTGGTCTGAGCAAATAGCTTTCACCTTGACTGTTAAACTTTTGCAGCACAATAAATTATTGCGTGTGACAAATCAAATCAGTGAGATCATTCCACGAAAATGAAATACTGGTATATTCTAAACTTTTACCATTATTTGGGGTGGGCAATCTTCCATAAACTTAAAAATGCTACATAGGGCAGTAATGTGGTGGTTTATAATGTGCAGTTTAGAAAGACTAATAGTGGCTTATTCCTTGAAATATAAATCTGGGAGTTATTACAAAAATGGAAGACATAAATACTTACAACATCTGCTTGTGTCACACTGTGGGAATGCTTAAAGGCAAATTGTACATGTATGTACTCAGAAATAATTTTCTTTAAGTTCCATAGACTTTTTGCTCAAATAACAGCACACAGGAGCTCACAGAATCAAAGTACAATCAGTCTTCCACATTCACTGGGGTTAGGAGCATAAGACCCCCATGAAAGTGAAAGTGAATAATCGCAAATAAAAAATAGCTACCTTTTTTACCCAAGAGACCACTTATCTAGGAATTTCTCAGTCTTCTTGGTATAGATTGACTCTAGTGATTATGGTTGCCTAAATTTAGTCAAACTAAATAGACAAGCTAGACACAGAATCCCACTAGAGCAGTGGTTCTCAACCTGTGGGTCCCCAGATGTTTTGGCCTTCAACTCCCAGAAATCTTAACAGCTGGTAAACTGGCTGGGATTTCTGGGAGTTGTAGGCCAAAACATCTGGGGACCCACAGGTTGAGAACCCGTGCTCTAGTGTATTTAGAGGGGTGTTCTTTTTAGAAATCTCTAGGTCAATCGTGTGCAAACTTCGGCCCTCCAGGTGTTTTGGACTTCAACTTCCACAATTCCTAACAGCTGAAGTTTGCCCATGCCTGCTCTAGGTCCTCCAGCATGACTGGAGACAATCAACCAGTCACATTGAAGAATCTAGAGAGTCCTAGAGGGAACATTTTTAATCAACTCTGAATAATCAAATCTCCAAATTCAAAGCTGCAAATGTGAAGGAACATTTTCCTTTGTGTACAGTAAGACAGCGATTCTGTACTGCTATAAATGGTAACGAGTTTGAGCATGAGTACACAAACGTTCCTCTGAGCTTCTTTGAAGCAAAAGTTTCTCCAAGATTTTAAATACTGTTTTGGTTCACTTTATCATAGCTGTGGCTATGTCTGATGCCTCCAAAATGTAAAAAGAATTTAAAACTATGGTTAGAATGGAGTGAGGCCAACTCCCAAACACACAAGGCAAGGAATTGTTATATGGCTGTTACTGTGTGTCTTCAAGTCCTTTCTGACTTATGGCAACCCAAAGTTCAACCTGTCACAGGGTCTCTAAGCAAGATTTATTCCAAGGGGGTTGCCATTGTTCCCTTCTGATGGTGAGAGTGTGTGACTTGCCCAAGGTCACCCAGTGGCTTTCCATGGCAGAGTAGGGTTTTGAGTCCTGGTGTCCAACACTCAAACTACAACAAAACATTAAGATTAAGATACCTGCCCTTAGGAAACCTTCCTTTAACCTTTCCTGGCCTCGGGTTTCTTGGATCTTTTTGGTTATTTATCTGCTCCCAAGTTCACACCTAGTCATTCTTCTAAAACTGAGCTATTTCCTCTAAACCATCACAAGGAAATTGCATTCACCATTCCAACTATGTTTTAACCTCTGCCCAAGCCTTTTCCAGTTATCATCCCAACATACCCTTGTGCTTTTCCTGAACAAATGTTCATTGTAGAGAGTTGGGGTGGAAGTGTGGGACAGCCCAGAACACTTCCTTCTGCAAAATGCTGTGTAGGCATTAACCTACAATTGAATTCCTGGAGCCCCAAAGCCTGGGAAGCAATGTGAGTCAGAGAACATCTGGATTTTCAGATCCTCCCAGTCTCTTAGTCATAATTATTGCCCACTTTCTCATCTGGTGTGCTGATTTCCTCCTCCCTTCAGTTCCAATGAGAAACCAACACATCCAATACATGTTTTCTCCCAAAGAGGAACGTTTTCGTTTACAAGGTTATTATTTTCATCATTTTAAGCATCCAAGTAATAGAGCTTATCCTTTCTTTTTTATTTTACATTTATTGTCAATGCAGACTCTTTATCACATTCTCTTCTTTTTAGTGTCTAGATCTATAAAATAAAGTATCTCATTCCATTCTTTCTGGACATATGTACCTGTTTTGTGTCAGCTGAGGCTCTGATCTGTACCTAGTAATATACTGGCAAACCATGTCTAAGGGACAATGCAGAGATCTTCCCAATCTCATAAACATAGCCAATCCATTTGTGTGATGGTTCAGCTTGGTTGCCTACAATTCTTTGAATTGCAAATAGCCAGGGCAGAATTTTTCTGACCAAAGGATATTTGCATGGGCAGTGGCGGCCAATCCCCTCCTGCCAGGAACCCGTAAGGAAAGACAAATACAATGGTTTGAGATAACCAAAGGCCACAATTTGTTTATTGGTTACAATGAGAAACAGGGTTGGCAACCATGCATGGCTCCTGGATCAAGAATCAGACAACCCGATGCTAACCGATGCCACTTCACAACAGTGGGGGTCCCTGGCAGTGAGCCAATTGGTTCTGGCCTGGGACACCGGTACTGCCTCACCCCAACACCACCAGGATACTCCCCCACACACACACACACACACACACATAAACTACTTGTAAAAACAGAATATATCTTTATTTATGACAAGATGACCCTCCAATTTCCATCAGTTCTCTCTTAATAAACTATTTTCTCAGAAGAACTTCTTATTCCCAGAACACAGTCTGGAAAAAGTCCAGCAGAAAGGTGCACAGGAAACATCCTCCAAATGAGCAGAATTAAGTTTATACATTTTTGCTGTTTCTGTATGCTTTTGAGTCATCTCTGACTTATGGCAACCCTAAAACAAGCCCATCAAATTACCACATATCCAGTTGCGACTTCCAGCTACAATAAACCCTTTGAATCAATGGCAAACACTTATTTAAATCCCACTGACATAATGGGGCTGCTCTAGTTGGGACTAACAACTGGACAGGGTATTAAAATTTATAATTAATGTTTATAGTTTATTCCCTTTCTTCTATAGTCAGGATTGCTTCTCTCTTCATTGTTTTTGTATTTCGTTTTACCAGGTGCTTCTAATCTCTTGTAGTGTTTCTAGTGAGCATTCTGATACTAGACAATATCAATAACAGCACTCTTTTATCACAAAGCAATTTTGGCCTACAATACTAAAAGACAGCACTGAAGATAACTGAAGTTATTTTGGCTTCAAGAACAAGTTTAAATAAGCACCATATGTTCCTTATAAATAATGTGATTTTCAGAATACAGGGTTTTAACAGGGGGAAGCTTGGTTTTAGGGTTTTGCAAGCCAGAAGCTTTTGAAATTTGTTTATTATCTCTTCAGCAAAATAAGTAACACAAGACTGTTATTATTGCTTAAGCAAGACATAAGCAAAACTTTATTTTAAAATAATTTTCCTTGATTACTACTCTTGCTTATTTTCTCCAAGCATTCCCTCTCACTATCCCACTTACAACTTGGGAGAGGCTATCTATCTCACTTCCCTTGTAACTTGAAAGGAAAAATAAACTGGTGTTTTTATTGTTAAATGTTTTACATTATTACTCTGTTGATATTTTGAATATACCATACTAAATTCTAACAGTTATCTCAGTTGTGAATAAGCTGCAGCTAAGTGCGACACACACACTTATCACACTGCTTTAAGAATATTAATAAGTTAAGCATATTCTGAACAGAGAAAAATGTGTTTATTGGCATGTGCAACTTTCCTTAATGTATTCTGCATGGCCAACAAACCACAAAAGGGCTCCTACTCTACTCCTTGGCATATAGAAAATGGGACTAATCAGTAGGTTAGTAGACTGAAGCATCAGTAGGATCACATTCCAAGGAAAGACGAAAATTGAATACTGGACTTAAATGGTTCAAAACTTGAGATTAAAATACAAACTGAAATGACGATCCCAAACAGGGAGTATCAGCCATGATGGTAAATAGATTTCTCTCATTTCATTTCTGAAAAGTCATTTTATCTTATCTACAATCATTTAAAGTTGTGGAAAAGATGTATTCTCTTTTTCAGTAAATATGAGGAAATTAAAACACAAGAATTTGCTAACCCCAATGTTATCCTTATTTGGAGCTGAAGAACTTCATATTCTTCCATTATTTATTGTGAGATAACAGCCTCATGATGAAGTGCATATTGCTTCAGATTAATAGCCATCCTTTAAAAAAAAGGATTGAGCTTACATTAAGATATCACGAATCATTTCTAAACATAAGCCCTTGAGACTATCTGTGGAAGATAAGATACATTTCTCCAGTATATATTTATGGACTTAGGCCAAACCTCTATTTCTTGAATTAATACTCAATCTTGCATTAAGACTGTTTTTAGAAATGTAGACTAGTAAATCAAAACCAATTTCCTTCTCCTTTTAATGCATAAAATACTTCTTAGCTGTTGTCATAGACAGTTTGGTAACTAAAACTGAATTCTTTCATCCTCACAAAAACACAACCACAAAATACTTCTGAACATAACACAACTCTTGCATCAAGTTCAATGTTAGATGGGAACTAAAAACACACAAAGGCTAATACATGAAAAGACCTATTGTCCCTGTGGAATGAAACCAAAGGCTTTGGTTCCTTTCTTAATCGCAGACAACTTCTAACACCAGGTTAGAGCTACAGACAAGCTCTGGTTGCCAAGAACAGGTAAAACAGTGGTGTTGACATAAGAGACTTGTATAAATTTATGTTAATATTAGCAATAATTTTTTAAATGCAGCTCATTAAAGGAAAATTTTAAAGACAAAATCAGCAGTCTGCAAACAGAGTACCTGTTTCCTGCACAAATCTTGCCAGTCTAAACACCAGAGCTCCTCTAGGACTCCAGACCAAAAGGCAAGGCGTTCCTAGGTTTTAAATAGCCCTTTATGTATGATCAGAGATGGGGGTGAAATAGTAACAATGTAACGAAAAATTGCAACTTGTTATTCATGTAGGACAATTCAGATTAAGGTGTAAGAGCATTCCCCATGGTTATTCAAAACAAACCAACTATGCAAAACCAATTCTAATAAATGAAAGATCCCCACCTCAAACTTACTTGTTATACAAAAGCATTATAACACATTTTAATATTTTGGCCACAATCCTCTTGACCATTTTAACCACACTGGCACAAACAGGAATGGTACAGCAACAGTGGGCAATATGGCACTTCACTACCTTTTATCCAAAAATAGAGTTGACCTCTTTTATATTACTCTTATCCTTAACACTGCTACACGCCCTATGCACTTTACTCATTGGCCCTATCCTCCGAACTGTTGTGCACCAGGCTGACCACCCATATCAAGGTTTGACATTTGTTATTGCTGTTGGTTTTGATGCTTGTTTTATATTTTGTATAATGTTTTAAATTGTTGTTATGCACTCTAATGTGCTATGTTTTAACTCTGTTATTTGGGCTTGGCCCCATGTAAGCTGCCTCAAGTCCCTTCGGGGAGATGGAGGCGGGGTATAAAAATAAAATAGTAGTAGTAGCAGTAGTTATTATTATTATGGCCATATGTGGCTAGGCAACATATTGTGGTCACGGAGGAAGAAAATGCAAGCTAGGAGAGGCTATGGCAGTTTTTGAACTGTGGTGTTGGAGGAAAATTCTGAGAGTGCCTTGGACCACGAGAAGATCCAACCAGTCCATACTTCAGGAAATAAAGCCCAACTGCTCATTGGAGGGAAGGATATTAGAGGCAAAGATGAAGTACTTTGGCCACATCATGAGAAGACAGGAAAGCTTAGAGAAGACAACGATGCTGGGGAAAATGGAAGGAAAAAGAAAGAGGGGCTGACCAAGGGCAAGATGGCTTGACTTTGAAGGAGCTGGGGGTGGTGACGGCGTGGGCTGGTCCATGAGGTCACAAAGTGTCAGAAGCAACTGAACGAATAAACAACAACAAACCAATTGGGAAGGACTGAACCTCACACCATCCTCTTGTTTCCACCTTGTTGAGTCAATTGAGCACAAGCTACTTTTGCATTTTGGCATCAAACCAAATAAGCCAAGAACAAAGGAGAAGAGTGGGAAGAAGGAAAGAAACATTGATACATTTTCAAAGCAGCTGAAAAAATGGGATGGCAGATAATTAATCAGGACTGCCTCTTCCAAATCATGACAGTTGTATGGTACGCAGACCCTGTGATGACGAGAGTAGTATGGAAAATCATATCTAGTTGCAAATGCTCAAGTGCCAAGAGGGCATCTCTTTCTAGTAATGGAAATGGTTTTTCTGGCTAATTTCTGATACTGCTATGTATCATTACAAGAGGTGCATTTACACTGTCATAATAAATACTATAACAGAATAAATCACCACCAGGATTTGAGCCCTTTTTTGAAACTAATCTGTAGAAAGTTAATGCCACCTCCATGTAACTTTAAGCAAATTTTAACAAAAACGCTCTCCAGGAAAGACAAGCCTTGCTGAAGAAAAAGTTCCTGGTCCCTGAATTTTTCACTAACTGCAGAGAATGTGGAGAACAGGGTGGGTGTTTGCTTTTAAGATACTGTTTTCCACCTTCTGCAGAATCTAGTACAAAAGGAAAATGTGTCTTCTTTCCTTCTGACTTTCTGTTAATATGGAGAAATGGAGCACAAAATGGGTATTTTCTCCCCTGCCCTGCTTTTATAGAAGACAGTGGTAATCTGTCTCGTTTCTTCCTGCAAAAGCATAGCATGAAGACAGAGAAAAGATTCATCCTTTCCCATACATTCTGTGCATGTGCTAAAGAAAAAGGGCTAGTGTTGGGTGTATGTCAACCACAACTAATGTCTGGTTATTAAGCCAAAATATGTTGATCCCACATGTTTAAAACAGTTTAAAACCACTCCATGGTTAATACTGGAAAGAAAAAAAATTCACATAGAGGGAGGAAGTGAATCATTTATGTTCTGTTTAAAAGAGAGCACTACATCTGCACTAGGCCTACTGAACTGAAAATAATTGAAACAAGGCGGTGTTTAGACATTAGATATTCGGAAAGAAAATATATATGAACTGTGTGTCAAATCAAAACACAATGCCATTCCGAGTTCAAAGGTTCATAGATCCAGTTTGTACAACAATACAAGTAATAAAATGAACCAACATTTGGATGCACAATAGTAAATGCTTCATTAAGTGTCTAATTGCAAGCATGGGCAACTATATGATAGCGTACTTAAATACAGAGTTAGAAATCTCAGCAGTGTAGTTTCCTTTTGGGTTATGAAAACACAGGAGACAGTCATTTCTGTTGCATAAATAAAAATTACCATGTCTCAGATGTTTATTATAAAATTTTATGAAATGCATTCTTTCAAAATTATCTGGAACTATACACTTCTATTTGTGTTTTCTTTTTAAATCCATATGCCTGCTATTGCAAAATGACAGTATTTAATACTCTTTGCTTCTGACAGTGGAATTATCCACAGGTCAGAGTCTGTTCCTGATCTAATTAGGTTATTTACTTAACCACCAAAATCTCAGTAGTATTATGTACAATTATTTACTCGATTACACATGAGCTGTACAATCATTTCAGTGCAAGTACATCATGTTCTCCTCATACATAGTTTTTAAAAATTTCTATCCTATTTTCCTCTCTTTTGCTCTGCTTACAAGGGCAGAGCAAACAGGATATTCACAGCACAAGCCTATTCATGTTTAGTCAGAAGTCCCAATGTGTTCAGTGAAGTGTACAGAAAGGGTGTACGGAAATGCAGCCTGAGCTAATGCTAATCTCTTTAAAATGTGTCATTGTTTCAAATATAAACTCAAATTATCAAAGACATTGGTAAGGAAACATCTTGATTAAAATACCTCCTTCCCTACTGTGGTCTGGAAAGATGTGTAGTAATTTTATCTATCTGTCCAGAAAGGTTTGTCCCCAGGGAGTGAGTTAATGAGGTCTTGGAAGTGCATTCAGTCTAGTAGATGCAAAAATCATGTGATATTGTTCAGGTAGAACAATTTTACTGACATGCGATTCCGCTCAGTATCTCATGCTTTATTACTTTTCAATGCAAAAGTAGGAATATGGCCAGTTTTATATTGCTGAAATTGCTGGGCCTTTGCGTAGAAATCATTTAAACATCCCTCTGCTTCTGGCATTGAATGAAAGTAGCAATAATTACTGAGTAGTATAACAATTTAGTCTGCTTCTTTGCAAAATCAAGGCTAAGGCCATGAAGAATTTTCATTAGCAAACACTATTTTATTTCCTAAAATTTGTAGTTACACATACCTAAAAGTCTACTCAAACTTTCATTTACTATGTCAGGGATGTGACTGAACCCATTCAGGCTTGTGGCAAAATATTATTGGTACTTCCTCATTACAGGCAGTTCCCACTATTACTTAGTTGCTGTTCCCACTGTTACTGAGTTACTGTTAAATTTTTTGCAATTTTAGTATTTATATATAACTAGCTTGGGGACCCGGCGGTGCCCGGGTCATTTGAGAAGTGCAGCAGAATGTAGAGTGGGTCATGGGGGCTCTGTGTGCCAAGTGTGGTCTTGATCCATCATTATTGGGAGTTGCAGTGGTATCATGAAATTACTGAAGGTAGTGCAAATCCCATCATCTCTGGTCCACCCTCCCCCAAAGTGTAATAGGATGTAGATTGGGTCATGGGGGCTCTGTGTGCTAAGTTTGGTCTGTATTGGTGAATGGATGAGGGTTGCATTGTTTTTAAGAAGTGAGTGAAGGTACTTCAAGTCCCATCATCCGTGGTCCGTCTCACACAAAACTGCACCAGGATGTAGAGTGGGTCATGAGGGCTCTGTGTGCCAGGTTTGGTGTTGATCAGTCATTGGATTAGGTTTGTAGCAGGCTTGGAAAGTGAGGGAAGGTACTGCAAGTCCCATTATCCATGTTCCGCCCCCCCTCCAAACTTCAATAGGATGTAGAGTGGGTCACTGGAGCTCTGTGTGCCAAGTGTGGTATTTCTCGGTGTTTGTTGGGGGCCGCAGTTGTCTGTGGGAACAGAGGGGTGTGAAAGTACTACAAATCCCATCATGCATTGTGAGTCCTCCCCCGAACCTCACCAGGACGTGAAGGCATTCATGGGGGTTATGTGTGCCAAGTGTGGTCTCGATCAGTAATTGGATGAGGGTAGCAGCGGACTTGGGAAGTGAGTAGAGGTACTTCAAGTCCCATCATCCATGGTCCACCCTCCTCCGATCTGCACCAGGATGTAGAGTGGGTCATGAGGGCTCTGTATGGCAGGTTTGGTGTTGATCAGTCATTGGATTAGGTTTGTAGCAGTCTTGGAAAGTGAGGGAAGGTACTGCAAGTCCCATCATCCATGGTCCACCCTTCTCCGATCTGCGCCAGGATGTAGAGTGGGTCATGAGGGCTGTGTGTGCCAGGTTTGGTGTTGATCAGTCATTGGATTAGGTTTGTAGCAGTCTTGGAAAGTGAGGGAAGGTGCTGCAAGTCCCATCATCCATGGTCTGCCCCCCTCCAAAGTTCAGTAGGATGTAGAGTGGGTCACTGGGGCTCTGTGTGCCAAGTGTGGTCTTTATCGGTGTTTGTTGGGGGCCGCAGTGGTCTGTGGGAACAGAGGGGTGTGAAAGTAGTACAGATCCCATCATCCATTGTCAGTCCTCCCCCGAACCTCACCAGGACGTGAAGGCAGTCATAGGGGTTATGTGTGCCAAGTGTGGTCTCGATCAGTAATTGGATGAGGGTCGCAGCGGACTTGGGAAGTGAGTAGAGGTACTTCAAGTCCCATCATCCATGGTCCACCCTCCTCCAAACTGCACCAGGACGTAGAGTGGGTCATGGGGGCTGTGTGTGCTAAGTGTGGTCTGTATTGGTCCTTTTTGGTGGCCTCAGTGGTCTGTGGGAACCAAAGTGTTTGAAAGTACTACAAATCCCATAATCCATGGGTTATGTCCCCCGAACCGCACCAGGACGTAAAGGGGGTTAGGGGGGTTATGTGTAGCAAGTTTGGTGCAGGTTCATCACCCGCGCTGGTCGCTGTGGCCTGTGAAAGTGGCTGCCACATATCCGCCCTTCCGCCCTCCGCACACATACATACAAACATTCCGCTTTATAAAGGTATACAGATACAGATATACAGATATACAGATTGGTCATGTATCCAATTCAGAATCTCCCACCTGCAGATTTTATAATGGCCAACCTTCTATTGGGTTGGGGCAGGCCTAGCTAAGCTCCCAACTTCAAAGGGAACATGGAGCACAATCTCAATTATTTTATAAAATTAGACTGAAAATAAACAGTAAAATTTGATACAAATACATTTCAGATGCAAAGGGCAATGCAATTAACAGATCAATTTCTGCCTGCCAGTGGATGAACTAAAAAAAGACTGAGGCTAGCAAACGACACAAACATGTTGTGGGGCCCAAACAAAGTTAATAAAGAATACAAGGAGAGGCAATAACAACCACAAGCAAAAAGTCTACTACTGGAAATACTAGAACAGACCTCCAGACAGTCTGGGCTCTTGCCCTCGGACTCTAAGATCACATCTCTCACCAAGCTTATCCATGATACTACACACACAGCGGATGCAGCCATCCAAAAGGGACCATCACACTGGAACTGTGGTTATCAACCTGTGGGTCCTCAGGTGTTTTGGCCTACAACTCCCAGAAATCCCAGCCAGTTTACCAGCTGGTACAATCCAATTAATATCTCCAAAGTAAGGTTGAAATCCTTGAAAACAAAGGGTCGAATCTCAATATTCACTGAACGAGGAATCCCAGAGCACATGGAACAAAGAGTCATACTTATGTTCTCACTTGCCTGGATTAATGAAAATATACTGACCTCAAAAATACAAATATTGATCAAGTACACAGATTCATGACCATGAACCTGAAAATAAATGTCATGCACAGATATATTGTCTGCAGATTTGCACAAAAAGATAAAAGTTTTAGATAGTCTCCTGCTGTCAATGATTTAAACTACAAGAACAAAATGCAGATCTTCCATTATCTCTTCCCACAGGAAACACTATAATTGAAACATTTCATACTCTTGCTCCAGTATGCGTGAGTGAAATGCAAATGTTGCTTTCTTTTAAATCAATCATTATGCATAGAGACATTGCCATAATGACAATAACTGAAATATGTACGATCTGAGTATTTGAATCCCTTTGGAGCTGAAGGAGGAGGCAAGGAACAAAGGGAAACTCTCCAAAGGAAATAGACAAGAGAGAGAAGTCGTCTTGGGCTGGAGGACAGTTAAGAGGCGAAGAAAAAGGAGGAGCAAGAGAACTGCAACAGTAAAACCCTGACAACATCATATTAGCAGGATATGGTTCTTCATATTAGAGATATATCTACTGGGAAGTGGAGAAACTGGCAAGGGACGAAGACAACTCTTGGAAAGTGACGGAAATGAAATTTCAGATTAGCAGAGTGTAGTGTTTCATATTAGAGATGTATTCACAAAGGGGAAACCACCTATGACTGTATGAAATCTGGCAACACAACTAAGACAGATGAAGTGTTGTAGTTGAGCAAACTGAGCCTGTAGTTGCTACAGGTAGTAACTGGGAGGAGGATACTGTGTTGGACATGTCACTGGAAGAGGGAGGTTTGGGCAGAATGACTGCAGCTGGAAGGAAAAGGGCTGCAAGTGCTGAGAGTTTGGAAGAGGCAGAGCACAGGAGAAAGGTCCGACAAATACTTAGGGAGCCTACCAGTGATGATACTTTTGAGGGGTTTGACGTAGAGTTAACCTCAGAAGAGAGTGATACCGAGCTGGACTCAGCGCTGGTGCAAGATGTCAGGGATGTGTTAAATGCTGAGTCCAGCGAAAGCTCATTTTTTGGCTTTTCGAGTGATCCTGCTTGGCCTAGTGGGAATGTTGAATCGGGTTGGGGCCCTTTAACTGCTCAGCAAAGGTGGGAAGATTGGAGGAACACACCCAGTGCTGCAGCTGAGGGGAATGGGGCGGTTTTGGGTGGGGAGTCTGATGACTCTGATTTGTAAGGGTATTAAAGTAAGGCCTGGGGATTTGGGACTCTGTGGTCGGCCAAGGTGTTGCTGGTGGGTTGCTGGTTCCTGTATTTGGTGCTCTTGTTTCTTGTGTCTTAGTTCCTGATTCCCAGCAAGCTGTGAGTATTGGGCTGTTTTCCATGTTGGGTTTGGGGGGAGCTGCCATGGCAGCTCTAGCTGACAATGTTGTATGTTGGGGGTTTGGGGCTTTAATGTGTGTTTTTATGTTTAGTGACTACCGCGTTTCGTTTGGTCATTTCCTGTGTTGCTGTGAGTGCCTGTCTCTTATTTGGTATTGTATATGGGTGGAGGGGAGTTGCTGTGGGTTGCGGGGGCTTTGATGTGTTTGTTTGTATACTTAGCTCCTGGAATTGGAGAAGCACTCTTCCTTTCCTTCTCGGACGGGTCTTCGCATCACACAGACTTCGAGCCGGGATAGAAGCCAAGGACTTCGAAAGACGGACGTCTTCCTGTTTTGTTATAGGCTTTTTGGGTTCCTTTTATGGGACAGTGGCTGTGTTTTTGTTGAAAATAAACTGTAAATACTTTTACTAGTGGAGCCATCTGTGGAGTCTCGACATGAAGCCTAAATGGTTTCAAACATGTCCAATTACCTCTTTCACACATCAGATAGGGGAAGTGCCACAACCTCTTAATTTTTAATGAAGGACTCTGTTCCTTTTATGCCATCTGTGACTGTGGCTGTTTACAAACATGTTTTTTCTTAATCACAGTCAGATTGAAAATAAACTGTAAATACTTTTACTAGCTTGGCGTGTCTTGGAGCCATCTGTGGGAGTCTCGACATGAAGCCTAAATGGTTTCAAACATGTCCAATTACCTCTTTCACACATCAGATAGGGGAAGTGCCACAACCTCTTAATTTTTAATGAAGGACTCTGTAAAAACAACAAATCTCAAACTTTTTCCATGTGTAGTTTTTGTGAACACTGGGGAAATAAGCAGAATAGTAGCACAGGAGCCATTCTCTGAATAGAAGACTCTAGCTATACAGAACTGAGTCAGAATGACCATACAGTGCTTTCAAAAACATTTATCTTGCAATTTTTAAACCATAAACAGATGTTTGTGGAAAGAAGTCATCCCTTTTGTTATATGCAATGTATTAATCATTTCACCCTAAAATAAACTACGAAGATAACATCTTGCTGAGTCCTTTGTATTCAGCCAATTCTTCACTTCTAAATGATTTGGGATTAATGCAAAGGACTTTAGTGAACTGTTTTAAAAGCATTTGTGATGTAACTAGTTATGAGCGCTACTTTTTGCACATCTCTTAAGTTTGAGGGGGGGGCAGATTAGAAAGAAGCCAGGATACATAGCCTTCTCTGCTGTTGACCAAGTAGGAGAAGCAGTTGTTAGAACATAGACCAAAAGATTGCAAACCACAAGAAACCAGATGTGATTACTACTCTTAGAAGCTTCTAATCCCAAGGGAGGAGGGATTGTTTGCATCAAGACAGCACATTACTCCTTAGTAACATTAAGGCTTTAGTGGAAAGTGTGATCTTACAGTGAGTAAAGGTGAAGAAGTCAAATTGCCTTGACAGTTTATTGTTGCATTTCTACCTGCTGAACCCAAATATTTATTTTCAAAAGTTCACTCAACTCAACACAGTGTCCTGTTTTTCTCTCCCTCACTTTTTAAAATGTCCCTCTTCCAATCCTGGGCAGAATTCGGCAAGACTAACTTCTGAGATTATTTGAATTGTTTACAAAATTGCATCACTTAGTTTAATCCCTACTTCACCCTTCAGAATGTAGACATATATGGAATTTTTAAATAAGTTAATGTACATCTACTTTTACATTTCAACTGCTCCAGAATTATGCTTCTTACAGTAACAGCCAGAAGGCTCTAGTCTAGAATAAGGAAGGGTAACTGTGCAGGGGATGGACAACAATCCATTTTTGCCAATGCCTCCCACTGAACAAGGAGTGATCTCACATCATTTTTAATTACCATTTAGCCAATCTTCAGTCCCAAACAAGTAATTTATGGGGATAGGAATGAAAGAGATAGTGGAAAATGCCACAATTTGCAGTAGTTTTCTTCACTTTCAAATGACCTGGATTTTTTTCTTAAGTGGGAGGTTCAGCCAAGCAATACCTGGCAATTGTCCTTTTGTACTTGTCCTTTGCTTCTAATAATCAGAGACGTAATCCCTGAACACGAGGGATTATTTATTTATTTATTTACAACATTTCTACCCCGCCCTTCTCAACTCCCGAGGGAGGACTCAGAGCAGCTAACACTGGCAACAATTCAATGCCAAAAATATCACAACATAATATAAAACCATAAATAACAATAGATTAAAAACAATAACATTAAATTACGTAATCATATAGCCGTTTCCATTATTATAACAATCATATGGTCCAGTTCAATATCCAAAGTGGCGTTATGCCTGCTAGACAAAGGTCTGGTTCCAAAACCACAATTTCAATTTTTTTCTGAAGGTCGTTAGTAGAACTTTGTCTAATCTTTTAAAGCTCTTTAAATAGCAAAAGGGGAGCAGAAAAATTCTGCTTTAGATTGCATTTAACCTATAAATTTTTACTCATAAATAAAAGTACACTTGGACCTCCACATTTGTAATAATATGTTGCTGTGGTTTTTAACAGAATTTTAAAAATACTGTTTATATTTCATCCTCTCTTAATATTTCCATATTAGTATTTTTAAATTGCATGATGATGCTTGTATGTTAAGCCGTTTTGGATCTCTTGTAGGAGAGATACAGTGGGATATAGTAGTAGTAGTAGTATGTTCTTTCTAGAAATCTCTAGATCCCCCAATGTGACTCTGGTTAATCTCCACCATAGAGTTGTGCTGGAGGACATAGAAATCTTAGAAATAACGCTTCTCTAAGTTTTTATAACTATAAATGCATCATACTGTAATCAGATTCTGGCATAAGCTGATCTTAGAACTGCAATGTAGGACCTAGAAATTCCTAGAGAGATATTCTCTCAAGTTAAAAAAAGTGCTTTACTTGCAATGTTTCCACTTTTGCAGGATTGTCTACCGCAAATCCCACTGAATGAGGAGGGTTGATTCTGTTCTTTGTCTAACACATTTAACATTAACACATTTAACATTTGCAGTCTAAATCAAAACATTTAGACTATAAGAAGAATCCTAATCATAATCAATTACCTTCAAACAGAAAAGATGGGCCACCTTTGTTCCTTGCTAATCTAAGCTGTGTTCTCTACCCAAGAAGGTCTGGTTTTAGATACCTCATACTTCATATATCATCCACTGTTCCTAATGCATCACAGTTCTACCAACTCCTTAAAAAGAGATTGAAAATCTAAATGTAAACACACATATTTTCCCCCATAAAACTGCAGCATTACACATGTACAGGTCCCTCCGCCAATAAGCAGATCTTAGAACTGCAAAGTAGCAATATTTAGCCACGGTAAAAGCACATTTTCCTCAGGATGCACCTTCTACCAAATACAGCACATACCAGTCAATGTGTTTAATTTTTTTGCATTTCTGGATAGCAGGCAATGACAGCATCTATTCAAAACTAAAACGAATTCTTGCCATTTTCTCTGGTGTGGAGGATATGTTCATCTACTATAACCTATTTCATCATGTCATGTGTTCTGTGAAATAATTATTTGACAGTGCCTCTCTTGCTTTACTTAAATCATCTGCCAACAAGCTTCTACTGAACAAACACTGAGGGGAATGTGTTGAAGGCTTTCATGGCCGGAATCACTGGGCTGCTGTGAGTTTTCCAGACTGTATGGCCATGTTCCAGAAGTATTCAATGCTAATCAAGGTGGCCAATTGCAACATTCACACAAGAGTTCTTTCTTCAACCCTTGACATTCCACAGATATATAGATCTCACTTGCCTAATTTCCAACAGACCTCACAACCTCTGAGGATGCCTGGAATAGATGTGGGTGAAACGTCAGGAGAGAATGCCCGGAAAACTCACAGCAACCCACTGAGGGGAACCTTTTCAGCTTTTTAACATGTCCCATGGGTAAAACTAACATGGCTAAAGCTGAAATTTATGGTAGAGAGAGAGAAAAGGAAGGGCAAGAAGTGTGTATTCCTGAACTGGGCCCCAATCTGCAAAACAGGTATCATCTGTAGATGCAGGTAGGCAGAAGTGGTTACTCATCTCAAGGGTCCTATACTTGACTGTGTTATTTCTGAGCTCATGAGGACTGGCTCATTATAAAGATTGGGTGGAATTAAACAAATTAAAATAAAGATGCTTCCTTCATTGGTCATTTCCTGAGCCTGTAAGGTAAACAGCTATCGTGCTTCAGGGTTGATTGGCTAAGCTTACTTTCCACTTAAGTGAAAGCTCCCATTTGTACCTTCCAAGTATCATCTTCCAAAAGAAAGAGCAAGTTATAAGTTATGTATAAAGCCACTATTAGAGAATTAAGATTGAAAATAAAGTGGGGTTAGAACATATACTGGCTGATTTATATGTTTCTCTTTTACATTAGACGTTGGTGAACATTCACAGGAAAAAAAATAGTTTCAAAGCCAAAATAAAGTTCACCCTTGGAAATCACAACACAGCTTGGGGAAAACCCTTTTCTCATATCCCTGAGACTTGTTACAATTGCTCTTTATATGTATGATTAAATGTGTTTACTGTTAGATGCTATTGCTGCCACTGTTGTTGTTTATAAAATTTACTCAATAAATTTGGATAAATACCAATTATTATGAAAAAATGCAAATCATAATCAGTGCAGAGCAAGCAGCTGATCTTGAATTAGATTTTCAATTATGCTAATTTATTACAGTGGTAATGCCAATTAAAAATAATTCCAGAAAGCCATGAATTTGCATCTTATCCTTTTCACAGAATATAAAAGTTAAAATGTAACTAAAGCACATATTTTGTTGGTGTTCTGATTTGTTTACACTCTTTACTTGAATGATTCTGGGGGGGAAATACATTAAAAATCAGTCCCGTCTCCCCAACATGGCAATGGATAACCAATTGCATAAAAGCTTGAACCTCTGCATGCATTTTGCTAACTTACAACTTTCTTGCATTGTGTCTTTGAACCCTTATAGCTTGTGATGTGGAAGCTATTAGAAGCAAGTTTGGTTTATTGAGTTCTAAGTTTTAGAACTCAATAAACATATTTGAAGGAATAACCCTACAAATGGGGAATATCTGATTAGGCTGTAAGTTCCAGGATCATCATCTTGTGAATGACTGAGGCTAGGAGCTGCTTGTGTGCTGAGAGAGGCATCTAGTGGCAATCATTCAAAACTCTATGCCCCCTGACATGGCCAGCTCAGATAGCGAGGATGAAGAGTAACTTGAAGGGACAGCAGAGGAGATGGAGGCCAGCAGCTCTCAGCAGCCTGCCCTGCCTAGTTCAGCCACTGCTGCAGATGAGCCTTCAGCAGCAGCCAACACTCCTCAGAACTCTGGACAAGCTCCTCTAGAGCAGTGGTTCTTAACCTGTGGGCCACGGACCACAGTAGGGCGTGACGATGAAAATCTGGTCCGCGAGCCTCCTTCCTTTTTGTTTATTTTATTTCCACTCATTTTGCACTACCCGCCACTCTTTCCCTGTTACTGACCATGGCATATGTTCTGTATCAGAAAAAAGGCTGATTTGGTCTACCCAATGCAATTTTCTGAATCAGCACCCCAAACTGAATCTAAAGTTGACCAAAAACTGATTCGTAACCCTTTTGGTACTAATGTTGGAGAGTGGTCCCTGGTCAAAGTGGTCTCTGGTCAAAAAAAAATTTAAAGGCTGGAAACCACTGCTCTAGAGGAAGATGAAACAAGCACACTGAGCAGGCTTCAGAGGGGTTAAACATACCCCAACCTCCACAGCATAGGAAAGAGTGGACAAGGTATCACAGATCTCAAATATTAGATGAGAAACGATCAGTAATCAAGCAACAGCTAAGATTTTAAGATTAAAAAGCCCTCAGTATTGCGACTCTTTTGTAGCAGACAAAGGTGTTATCTGGCTTGAGTCCAACATCTGTTGCTCTCGTCCTGGGACCTGATTCTGCTGCTTCTCAGTTTGCTACTCAAGGACTTCTGGCAATCTGGCATCATTGTTTCTTTGAACTGAGTGTTTCTGACTCTGGATTGGACTTTTGACTATTCTGCTGCTTTTTAAAGACTCCAGTAATCAGTATTTCTGACTCTGGACTGTTGATTTTAGCTAATGCAGTGACTGGACTTTGCTTCCATTCAGCAGGTCTGTTTACAACACACACACCCTTTCAACGGGTAGGAGTTGCATTCTTGGGCAGTTAATGGTTGCAACTTCAAACAGGGGCCACCATTTTGAAACACCCTGTATATAGATAGGGATAAAAGGTTTGTGATCTGGTTGACCAAAATGCCTACCATTTTCAGATCTTTTAAGACTCACCATTCTGTTCATTTGGTACCAAAAGAGAAACAAGAAGTGTCTTGCTCTTTGAAGATGTAAAAAATATCAAACTATGGTACATTATGAACATTTTAGTGCCAGATTTCATAATCTGTTTTACATAGGTTCAATAAATTAAACTTAAAGGAAATGTAATTAAGATAATGCACCTATGCATTTATATGGTTGCAAAAATACAATATACAACTCACCACTGACTCCAGACCCAGTGTCCCAAGTGTATAGTAAGTCAGGAAGTCAGTTGAGAACTTTTGACATAATGTTGGTATGTCAGCTAATTGCAAAATGCAAACAGCTGGATCACATTTTGAAATCTGATTTGGAAAATATAGCAAATCAGCTGCACTTGGTAAATTTAGTCTGCAAATACTGTCCTTTAAAAATATTTTCCACCCATAATTTACAGCTTCTGTGGTCTCTTGGCAAGCGCTTAGAAAAAAAAGTTCAATGCTGAATAGTTAGTTTGGCTTTAGACCAGAAGATGCTAACCCTTTGCCACTGTGACAACTCTAGTATAACACTGGTGCTCTAAACATGCTAGCAGAGAAGAAGCCTTCAGTAAACTCTATTTCCCAAAATAACCATATTTGCAAGTAATGGTCATCTTTCTTTCTTTCCCTGATCCCTAAAATATTATGCCAATATCAATTACTTGATTCCATAACACTAAGAAGGGGAAGCCTGAGGAATATTTTGCTTTCTAGATGATAAACGATTATTCTCACCATACGTTACCTTTAACCAAATTGTCTAGGGCTGATTGGAATTGGAGTTCAATCTGTTAAAGGGCATACATAGTCCTAAGAAGGGAGAAAGCAGCACTAATGGTAAGACAGATTGCAAGGAGAAAAGTAGGCTTCGATGGATCATTTGAAATCAGATTGATAATTGGCAGTTTGGTAAAAAGGGACAGTTATTACAGGAACCTGCTTTATGTAATTGACATACTAAGAGTAAGGCTTCAGCATAATGACCAACCTATACCATAATATGGTACTTTTTGTCATTGTGGAGGCCAGACTTTTCTATCAGCCTTGAACAATGGGAGTTCAGTTACTTCATGTATTACTAACCCCATATACAAACTGAGTCCAGGGTAATTCAAATGCTATACCAAAAGAGATCCGTACTTAATATACAGTGACTATATATTATGCCGAATAATGTATTACACTAGCATAGGAAAATAGAAATAACGAGTAGGCTACCTCATTTAATTTCTGAAGATATGCAAATAAAGACTTCAAAGAAATTAATACAAAAATAGAAAAGTAATTGCTCACTTGCTAACCGGCTTCATTTCTTTTATTTCTGAAGATATGTAAATAAAGAGACTTCAATTAATTACAAATTAAACTATTCTTACATTTTAAGTAATTGCTCACTTGCTCTAGCAAAGCATTATTATCAAAAATGCCAAATAAGTGAAAGTATAGTGTAACTATCCTGTCACTAAGATCTCCACCCGAGACTCTTCTCTAACACTTCACCATCCCCTTCTGAGATAGGACACTTAATGCTCAGGCTTTTTAGTGATGGCCCCATACCCCTGGGAATCCTTCCACACAAAAAATCATGTGGCACCCTCTTTATGGTCAATTGCTGGCAAGAAAAGACACTGTTACTTCTCCAGAAAATGTTTTTAGGTAAGTGTTTGTTTTAAGTTATTCTTTATCTTATATAAAAAATGCCAAATAAGTGAAAGGATGGTGTGACTATCCTGTCACTAAAATCTCCACCTGAGACTCTTCTCTAACACTTGACCGGTAAAAGGTACTTCACTTTTTTTTTCATCCAGCAGTTTGTTGAAACAACTGAAGGGAAAATGTTAAAATATTTTTTTCTCCTTCCACATTGACTTTTCTTCCTTAAACTGCAGCCTTAGAAAAATGGGAGGAGGGGCAGGATAAGATTACTGTAGTTTCCTCCCAGAATTGATGCTGCAAGTTTTTTTAAAACTCTGCAAATGAAACAAAATTCATTTCATCTACTTTTGAATATAGAATGCTATGACAGACATTGATTAACATGAAATTTAAGATTATAGACACAAATTATAATGCAAAGGAGAAGGTTGTCTACTACTCTCTGATTAGCTTCTGAGAGAACTATTCTGATTTTTCCAGATGAACTTGCTTTGCCAAGTACTTCCATATGTCCTCTACTCTTTCATTAACTTGCTTTCTTATTGAAATCTGCCTAGATTTTATGAACTACAGAGAACTCACCATTCATCTTACCACATTCAAATTGCAATAAAACTGTCGTATGGGAATACCTGAGTAACTCTTTATGTTATTTACTAGTAACAAAAGGTGTTTAAGCAGTTAGATGTAATTTCTGTTGTTATTTCCCAAACACAAAACATATAGTACAGTAATGCAGGACAATAGTACACTAATATAGTGGGAAGTTAAATTCACAGATGGGTCAATAAGATAATTATAATAAAATTTATTCTACTTACTAAATGGAAACCTTAGGATTAAAAGGGGAGAAAAGTAGTGGATTCCAAATGAATCCCTGTCACAATATCATAGAATTTGAGTTAATTTTTGATGAGAATTTGAAGGAACTACTCCACCTTTCAATTCTCATGTCAATACACAGTAACTTTGTGTGGAATTGCAAAAAGAAGACAACATAGATTATTTATTGCAATAGAAGCTAGGCTATCTATTCAGTAACCAACATTAAGAAACTGGGAGCACTATGTGGGCTAAGGTGTTCCTGACACTTAATCTAGTTTGATTTTCTACCTAATCATACATGAGGATGCTGTAGCTAGAATCATAGAGTTTCAGAGTTCAAAGGGCCATCCAGTCCAACCCCTGGCATGCATCAGCACGCTTGTACCACAAATAGACATGTTTAATGCTGATCAAAATTTGCAAACCCCCTTCAAACCATTGTTTGAGATCACTAGCCAAAATCCAAATTTAATGCTAACAAAATGTATATTCAACTAAAAGTATATTGCACTGAATGACAGCTTTGCACAACTAGTTTCCCAACCTCTATCTTTTAGCAAGTCTGCCCAATAACATCATCTGTTCCACACTAATTCTGAACATGTACTACAACTAATGCAACAAGGAGCACAATGCCACAATTAGATACAGCGTCTCAGATATGATGGACACCTTGGCACCCATGTTTAATTTCTTAACAATGTATAAGAAATCAACAAGGATACGTAGGCACCAATCTTGTAAATATCTATGAATTGCAAGGTATTCCTACATATGAAAGTTATTTTCAGTGCTCAATGGAACTTACTTCCTAGTAGGCTTAGCACTTTAGATGGGCTTTCAATTTAAACAACTTCATCAAATGAAATCAGAAAAAGGATTTATTTTTGCAAGACAACAGCATGTGGGCCTTCCATCAACTTAATGTTGATTTCAGCATAAAATGAAGAGTCAGCTGCCCACATTTGTGTAGTGTAGCAAGTATGAAAATGACTACAACTCATTTTCCAGGATTTCAAAAGTGATCTTCTTTACAGTTGTACATACATCACTGTGATTATAAATGCAGAAGCAGGGGCAGATGTATGGGTTTTACAAAATGTGTCAAGAGCATTACAGATTCCAAATACTGCCAGGGAAATAAATCAGTCAACTAGTTAAATTCTTTGTGCAGTTTAAGAATCAAATTATCTATTCCCGGCCAAGTATTTCACCAGCAGATCTATTAGAAGAATGGTCTGCCATTACTTCTAGTGCTGCCAAGTAATGAAATTTAACATAAACCTACTTTACATACCTTTTTTTCAGTGTTAACACTTTACCATGGGAATTTCTAAATTCTCTTGGATCTGGGTATAGCCAGCCCTCCACATTTGCTGGTTTGACTTTTATTGATTTGATTATTCGTGGGGTTGATTAAAATGTTCTAATAATCTCCAGGTCCTGCAGTGTATCACTATGGTCAACTTTTGCCAGAGTCTGGCCACAGAGTCACTCTAGAGCAGGCCTTCTTAAACTTTTCCCACTTGCAACCCCTTCCAGCTGAGAAATTTTTACATGACCCCTGGCATATAGGTATATAAATTAGGTATAAAAATTAAACATTTACTACTAATAAATCAGCATTTGCAAATCAAGCGATTTTCCTTTTTGTGGAATAAAGCTAAAACGTTTCTGCACAGTACACAGTTCAGAAGCCTTTTACTATTGCCAATTTTTGTGACCCCCAACATTGAGCTAAGGGAACCCCATTTGGGGTTAGGATCCACAGTTAAAGAAGCAGTACTCTAGAGGACCGAGAAACTCTTAGAGATTTGTTACCTTAGGGGGAAAGTAGAATTTTTTTATAATGGGGGGGGGGTTCACTTTTAAGGGCACTGGAGTCTCTAGCCTCCGCAAATGGGAGGTCTGACTGTATACTAAATAGGCACTGAAGAATTTCTACTGGAGCCTTTTAGAAATGTGGCATATTTATCCATTAAAAAAACAAGCTGAGCAATTAAATCTCTCTGTATAAACAGATACCACAATTGTAAAGCAGTAGTAATGGTATATTGTAGTATAGCAAATCTTTAAAAGAACATCCCAATGAATAGCAAGAAACAATACATCAATCAGCATTTAAATCAGCAAGTAGAGTACATGCAATTGAATACAATATGTTATAGAGCAAGTGGGAAACTGCATGGGTACATAACAGTGATGAAGTTAAACATCAAACTATAATAATATAGTGTAGAATGCAGTTACAGTATACATGACACAGAACCCCAGCTATATCTAGAGGGTATTTATGTCATCACACAGTATTTATACAGTATTTATACACACATCAAGTCAATATACAGCTATGTCAAATCAACGATGGGGAGGCAATAGGCCTAATGAGGCATGAATCTCTCAGTGGGAAACGACACAGTAAATCAAATTCAAGCTGCGATGTTGCTAGGCAACGCCTGTGTGTGAAGGGCGTCACCGGTGGATGACGAGGCACACAGAGCGCTCTAAATCAACATAAGAAAACGGGGGGGAAAAAGCCCCAAAATAAACAGGAAATCTTTCACAGTCTCTAAAGTTCCAGCTCTATGGGCTGTTGCAGCATAGAATAACGTCTGTGTGTGGGGGAGAGACGTCGCTCAGGAGTGGCATTTCACACAAGGCGTGTGATAAACTGTTTAAAGACGTTAAACAATACAAAATCAAGACCTTTGAGAGAGACGTTGAAGATTACAAAAGGAACAGGGTCTATGACTGGTCCAAAAGGACCAACTCCAGATCACCCTCTAGAGTCAAGTTTCAAGGAGAAAATAGTAACGCTTCCGCTTCTTCCACCGAAGAACTTAATAGGGACTCTGAAGTAGCCTCTGGGTCTACTTCATTACCCCCTAGACGATACTCACGTAGACAGCGCCACAACCAGGGATACTACAACCAACGGGATTTTCGGAGGGGCAACCCCCAAGG